>BROG01000739.1:0-351217 GCA_030159075.1 Atrina japonica | reverse complement strand
TCGACAGCGGGGGCCATTGTTATTGTGGGTGAGTACTCTATCACAGTCATAAAGGATGCTACTGGATGGGTGACTCTCACGCCCTCAACAACAATGGTCATCCATGTGATAAGGAGACAGTCATAGTCGTGTCATTTATTGTCAACAGCGTAGGCCATTTTTACTGTTGGTGAATACTCTATCGCAGTCATGAAGGACGCTACCGGATTGTGGACTCGCATGCCCGCAACAACAATGTCAGTCATGTGACAATGCCACCGCCATGGTAACTCTCGTCAACCCTGTACAAAATGTATTGTCGACAGCGGAGGCCATTTCTACTGTTGGTGAGTACTCTATCACAGTCATGAAGGATTCAGGTTGCTACTGGATGGTGGACTCTCTTGTCCGCAACAACAATGGTCATCCATGCGATAAGGAGACAGTTATAGTCATGTCATTTATTGTTGACAACTGAGGCCATTGTTACTGTGGATGAGTACTCCATCGCAGTCATGAAGGATGCTACTGGATGATGGAAAGTCACGGCCACAACAACAATGGTCATCCATGTGACAAGGGCACAGCCATGGTAACTCTCGTCAATCCTGTACAAAATGTATTGTCGACAGCGGAGGCCATTGTTACTGTGGGTGAGTACTCCAGCGCAGTCATGAAGGATGCAGGACGCTACTGGATAGTGGACTCGCATGCCCGCAACAACAATGGTCATCCATGTGATAAGGAGATAGTCATAGTCATGTCATTTATTGTTGACAGCCGAGGCCATTGTTACTGTGGGTGAGTACTCCAGCGCAGTCATGAAGGATGCAGACCCCACTTGTATAAAACATCTCAAATTTGAGATTTCCTCAAGCTTGAGTGACGTTGAGATTTCCTCAACTGAGTTTTCCTCAAAATCGACTTGTATAAACATTCCTCAAATACCTTGAGGAAAATCTCAGCTGAGGGAGAAGTTGAGTATTTTCCTCAACGATGTAAGCGGTCCGATTAGAATTCTTTTGTGATGGGAGGCAAATAAGGTTATTTTTATTTACATACAGTTCACGGATAATCGCGTGTAAGTATTCTATCGAAAGTGCGCGTACGTGGTAAGTATCGTCTGTAACAGTGATTGTTTGAGTGAATGAGAAAGATGACAGAAACAAAATTAAGAAAGAAAGTAATGAAACGTAGCGCAAATTGGTCTGAGAGAGAGAAAGTTGTTTTGATGGAATGTTGAATCGAGAGAGAGAGTGTTTTCTGGGGCCTCCGGAACAATCTCATCGACTGAGAAGGACAAATCGTGGTTGGAGGTACAGAAGGCTGTTAATGCATAAGTAGCTTATTACATTTTATTTGGTATCTTATTTATCATAATAGAACAATTCACTTATTTATAAACCTGAAATAGGCCTAAGACATGTTAGAAAACCTCCCTCCACTCTCCTCAAGCCTGTACTAAATGCTAATGTCGACAGCAGCGGCCATTGTTACTGTGGGCGAGTACTCTATCACAGTCAAGAAGGATGCTACTGGATGTGCGACTCTCACGTCCGCAACAACAATCATCGATGTGATAAGGAGACAGTCATAGTCATGTCATTTATTGTCGACAGCGGAGGCCATTGTTACTGTGGGTGAGTACTCTATCGCAGTCATGAAGAATGCTACTGGATGGTGGAAAGTCACGCCCGCAACAACAATGGTCATCCATGTGACAAAGGCACAGCCATGGTAACTCTCGTCAACCCTGTACAAAATGTATTGTCGACAGCGGAGGCCATTTTTACTGTTGGTGAGTACTCTAGCGCAGTCATGAAGGATGCTGGATGGTGAACTCTCTCATCCGCAACAACAATGGTCATCCATGTGATAAGGAGACAGTCATAGTCATGTCATTTATTGTCGACAACTGAGGCCATTGTTACTGTGGGTGAGTACTCTATCGCAGTCATGAAGGATGCTACTGGATGGTGGAAAGTCGAGCCCGCAACGACAATGGTCATCTATGTGACAAGAGCACAGCCATGGTAACTCTCGTCAACCCTGTACAAAATGTATTGTCGACAGCGGAGGCCATTGTTACTGTGGGTGAGTACTCTATCGCAGTCATGAAGGATGCTACTGGATGGTGGAAAGTCGAGCCCGCAACGACAATGGTCATGTATGTGACAAGGCCACAGCCATGGTAACTCTCGTCAATCCTGTACAAAATGTATTGTCGACAGCGGAGGCCATTGTTACTGTGGGTGAGTACTCTATCGCAGTCATGAAGGATGCTACTGGATGGTGGAAAGTCACGCCGGCAACAACAATGGTCATCCATGTGACAGTGTCACCGCCTTAGTAACTAAGACATGAAAGAAAACCTCCCTCCGCTCTCATCAAGCCTGTACAAAATGCTTATGTCGACAGCAGCGGCCATTGTTACTGTGGGTGAGTACTCCATCGCAGTCATGAAGGATGCTACTGGATGGTGGAAAGTCACGCCCGCAACAACAATGGTCATCCATGTGACAGTGTCACCGCCATAGTAACTAAGACATGTAAGAAAACCTCCCTCCGCTCTCATCAAGCCTGTACAAAATGCTTATGTCGACAGCAGCGGCCATTGTTACTGTGGGTGAGTACTCCATCGCAGTCATGAAGGATGCTACTGGATGGTGGAAAGTCACGCCCGCAACAACAATGGTCATCCATGTGACAGTGTCACCGCCATAGTAACTAAGACATGTTAGAAAACCTCCCTCCGCTCTCATCAAGCCTGTACAAAATGCTTATGTCGACAGCAGCGGCCATTGTTACTGTGGGTGAGTACTCCATCGCAGTCATGAAGGATGCTACTGGATGGTGGAAAGTCACGCCCGCAACAACAATGGTCATCCATGTGATAAGGAGACAGTCATAGTCATGTCATTTATTGTCGACAGCGGAGGCCATTTTTACTGTTGGTGAATACTCTAGCGCAGTCATGAAGGATGCAGGATGCTACTGGATAGTGGACTAGCATGCCCGCAACAACAATGGTCATCCATGTGACAATGTCACCGCCATAGTAACTAAGACATGTTAGAAAACCTCCCTCCGCTCTCATCAAGCCTGTACAAAATGCTTATGTCGACAGCAGCGGCCATTGTTACTGTGGGTGAGTACTCTATCACAGTCATGAAGGATGATAATGCATGGGTGACTCTCACGCCCATCCATGTGATAAGGAGAGTCATAGTCATGTCATTTATTGTCGACAGCGGTAGCCATTGTTACTGTGGGTGAGTACTCTATTGCAGTCATGAAGGATGCAGGATGCTACTGGATGGTGGACTCTCACGCCCGCAACAACAATGGTCATTAATGTGACATGGGCACAGCCATGGTAACTCTCGTCAACTCTGTACAAAATGTATTGTTGACAGCGGAGGCCATTGTTACTGTTGGTGAGTACTCTAGCGCAGTCATGAAGGATGCAGGACGCTACTGGATGGTGGACTCTCACGTCCGCAATGGTCATCCATGTCATTTAGAAGCATCAAGGAAATGGTAACGTACATAGAAAAACTATGTGGCTACCATATTCAATGGTGCTGGCATGGCTTTCATAGATACAAAAACTGAACAAGAATTCGGCATAATCAAAAACCCCATATCGGACAAGAGATGGAGGGAGGACATGCGCAATTCTGAAAAGTGGAGCCATTCACATGCAGCCAGACCTCGTTGCGTATTTTTAATAGACGAAAACTTGTATACGGACCATCATGCAAATGTTCGGAACAAGTTAAATGGTTATAATAAATTGATGATGGAAATATTGATGACATTATGAAGAAACTTGAATTGTGCCACATTTCTTGCCAAGTCTTAGGCTGGATATCTTCATATCTTAAAAATCGAATGCAAAAAAAATGGACAATGTAAAAATATTTCCTCTGACTGGGATAATGTCATCTGGGTTTTCCCCAAGGCTCGATCATGCATGTTTTAACTTTGGTATTATGTTCATAATATTTAACCGGGTCAAGGCACTGATTGTGCAATGAACGAATAATCAATATATGACGATTGTCGTATCGAATTTGTCACTCATGAAAACATGTTGGGTGTCAACACTGACAAAAATCTCTCTTAGAGTATACATATTGATAAAGTTTGTTCTGATGTATCTGGAATAATTTTTATGCTTTGTCGTCTTGATGAATACCTAGATAAAAAAATTGTTATAGCACAATGCTTATATTCTTCCTGTTATGGTGCTATTGTAATAATTTAAATATTGAAAGAATCTGTAAATTGCAAAGCGAGAAGCAACCAGATTGATTCTAAATATTATAAACATAATACCAAAGTTATAATGCTCAAGACGATCGTTTCTGTCAATTAGACTTCATCAGTTGAGCTCCAATTTAAAATATATTTATTTTCTAAAGAGAAAGTGGTATCATACAAGGCCAAATAATAAATCTAAAAGTATGGCCGAAATCCGTCTAAGAGTAACCACTGTAAAAAGGTGATCATCTTAGCTTTAGAAAACTTTTGGAATTTAAATTTTGTTATCAGTGCCAAATTTACGTTATCTATCAAATTATCTTTAAAAAAATTCTAACTGGTCATCATTTCTTGAAATAGTTAAATATTTAACGAGTGTGTTGGTGTATAAATCATAGACCAGTATTGCGCCACAATATTTATCAAATATATTACTATTGTCATCACATCATGTAACAATGGCTGGCTGTACATAATACAGTATTATTTAAACAATCATTTACATTTGTATCATCCTCAATGTGGAATTCTCTTGATTCAAAAATAAAACAAAGTGATTCACCGCAATATTTTACGTGTAACCTCAGGCATGATATCAAAAATAGAGAACCATATTGCCTACAAAGTACCTTTCATGTAAATATTGTGTAAATGAATTATCTAAAGGTTTCATTCAAATATATTTATATATGTAAATGAATGTATGTTTATGTGTATTTATGCATCTGTAGTTAGTAATGTCATAAAGAAACAATTTATGTGTTTAATACATGTATTTTATTGTTTTGTTAATTTTTTTCAGAAGACAAGGAAGAGATTTAGTTCGCTAAATTGGGTATACCTTCTTTAAATAAAGTATTATTATTGTCACATTAAAAATGTTTCTGACTTGATGAGCTGTGACGAAATTTGATTATGACGTTCAAATGAAGTTCGTATATACGGTTAGGTTTATCCGTGAAAGGATGTTTGTATAAAATGTATTCATTTCTCCATTTGCGAGCAACTAGCATACCGTGTCATAATACCTGTTAGTCCTATTGAAACTTCCTACAAAAGTCCGAAAATCTTGAGGAAAGACGAACTCTGGGCTATGCACATTCTCAAAACCGCAAGTGAGGAAGATCCCGATACGGAGAAGAAAAACCAGACAGAGCTGAAAGTCCTCCAGCAGAACGATGCCCTACGTAATTTAAGCTACATTGACATTTATCGACCCAACGAACGACCATGACAGTATGCTGGTAACCCCGGCACGTCCGAAAAGAATTGATTGAAGAATGAGAAAGAATTGATGGCGGAAATCCTGAAAAAGCAAGAGTTAACTTTCAAAGGTATCCGAAAATCATCAGAATTGATGGCGGAAATATTGAAATAGCAAGAGTTGACTTTCAAAGGTATCCGAAAGTCATCAGAATTGATGGCGGAAATATTGAAAAAGCAAGAGTTGACTTTCAAAGGTATCCGAAGGTCATCAGAATTGATGGCGGAAATATCGAAAAAGCAAGAGTTGACTTTCAAAGGTATCCGAAGGTCATCCGTTTTTGACGGTGGATGGTCCAACACAGATATTCGAGAGCTACATTCAGAACTATATATGATTAAGTGAACGTGATAGAGACTCACCTGCTTTAATATTGTTTTATGGTCATAAGAGTCGCATTTCTATCAGCTTCATAGAATGGACAAACAGCCCATGCATGTTATAACCCTTTAAAGACATCATGGAGGAGTGTGCCTGACATAAATATCTCCGGGGGTCAAGTGGTAATGTAATTACTAGGTTTGATAAACATGTATGTAGGCTAGCATGTCAAGTATACATTACAGCACTTTATCAAGTGAATATGTGGTATCTAGCCATTAACGTGAGTGTTGTGTTCGATTCACTAGCTGCTTTATCCTTGTCCTATCAACTAGCTGCAGCCAGTGATAAGGACAAAGTTGAAGTTATGTCATCCACTTAAGATGTAACCACTGCCACAGGGGTAATTGACAATGGCAATAGGACAAGTTATAATAGAGCAACAGCTTTTCTGGAGGGGAAGTGTGAACAAAACTTGAAAAACGTAGGAACTGTAAAGCCCAGAAACATTGTTGCTAGTAAAGTCATTACAAGTGAAGCAATTGTTTCACAATCTAAAGAACATACTAACAACCAAAAGGAACAAAACGTAGGTTCAGTGATGATGATGTTGTTCAACGAGACAGCCGCCAGAGGCAGCATATCTGTCACGAAAAAGGGAAAATGGCATTTTTATTGGATTGTTGCATGCAATACTGTGATGTCAAAATATGTCCGACGATTCCTTTCCTCAGGAAATTATACACCGCATTCTACAGTTGTCAGCGGGCATGGAGAACAAAAAGTAAAAGTTTTTGAAGAAAAGTAGTATTTTTAGTCTTGTGTTGTGCCTATGATTAAATTACATATGTAAGGTACAGGTATTAGATGTATAGGTATAGACGGTATACCGAAAATGAGCTTCCTTCCATCATGCAATAACAAGAAAGCATAAAGAAAATCTAACACAACTGTGACCTTGACCTTTGATAGACCTGACCCATATTCAATAGGGTTCTTAGTACACTGTAGAGGAACTTGTATACTAAAAATCAGCTCCCTAGCATCATGCAATCTGAAGCTACTCGGTTTGGGGTTTCGTTATCTCTCCCTCAAAGTGGTGTTAATCTATACAAACGATCGTCTTGAGCATTATAACTTTGGTATCATGTTTATAATATTTATAACCACTTGGTCGTTGCCACTGCTGGTGGACCTTTTGAGTCCCCGAGGGTTTACATAAACCTAGTACCTGGTATTTCGATACCAGCTGATAATCTTATACTAAAGTAATATTTGGCGCAGATAACACCATTTAAATTCCAAATCTTTCTAAAGCTAAGATAGTCATCTTTTTACAGTGGTTACTCTTGGGCGGATTTCGGCTATACTTTTAGATTTATTATTTGTCCTTGTATGATACCACTTCTCTTTAGAAAATACACATATATTTTGAATTGGAGCTCAACTGATGAAGTCTAATTGACAGAAACGATCGTCTTGAGCATTATAACTTTGGTATTATCTTTATAATATTTATATTATTCTTGAAAATTCAATTTCATGTGTTATATGTGTGCGCTACATGTACTTACTTATGCACAACTTTAGTCGTTGATTGTATTAAGCTGTTTTGTCATTATTTGCCAATAAAGGGATACACCATTTTATATCCGACTTGATTTCAAGAAAACAAATGCTTTTAAACTTTTTATATTTTCCTCTCTCGCCTAATCTAACTTTTCAAAGTCATTGTCATTGACTATTTTCTAAGATGTATGACAAAAAATAGGTTTTTACCATGAACTCCTCTGAATAACAAAGTAATATTTAACAAAAGTGTCGAGAGAAAGAGAGACCCGTGCATGACGTCATAAGTGTACACATAGATGCTTTTCGGTATTGCGCTAGTCTCTTCTGATTCCTGTGAATAAATTCATTTATCACATGACTCAATCTAGATTCATTCATCTGATCCGTTTTTTACTTTCTGTTCTCGCTCAATCGCTATATTAACGCCTAAATCGCTTCATAGGTTGATATCGAGGTCGTACCCTAAAATAGTACAAGGGGATTCCCGAACTTTTGCACGCTCGGCGTTTATTGTATAGCCAATCATCAACGCTGTCTAGCTACCTTTAGCGGAAGTGCATTCAAGATAACAAACGACGAAAGTGTAAACAAACGTTTTCTTTTCGCCACTATTGACAATGATGGTGTCCAAACATTATTGGAAGAAAAAGATTCTAAAAATACTAGACGTGCAAAAAAATATAGTCATATAAAACTGTTGTATTTTACTTGTTCACCCATAATAAGATCACAATACGTTGCTAGACTCTCAAAATTTACTGATATTTTGGAAGATTTACACATTGGTGCCAATCTAATTAATTATGTCGTGTAATAAAATAATTAACTACCTCATTTTCGGTTATTACGGGGTTTTATCAACCCAATAAAGCAATATTTCGATAATTGTATAATAGCACGCGCGTTTACTCGGAATTAGAAGCAGAAAATTTAATTTGATTTTAGTTTAAAAAATATTTTTATTTATGTCAAATATACATACAATAATATCTATACAGTAAAAATGCATTTTGATTTTAATAATGATAGCAGATAAACAACACCCAAATGGGATGTAAACAATCCAAAGTAGAGGGCACTATAATTTCTAACAAACAAAAGAGACGGAAGAAAGATCGAAATGTTCGTTCAAAAGAAGCTTTACAATCAGCCACACCTGACATTCCCTATGGAAATTTGAAAAGGAAGCTAACCAATGCATTCAACAACTGCCATCACAAGATTCAGACCCAAAGCCACAAAAGGCACCAGAACACCACACACCGTAACATATGAGCTTAGTGACGAGGACTTCATTTCACTTCCCAGAACACAACACACCGTAACATATGAGCTAAGTGACGAGGACTTCATTTCACTTCCCGGAGCACCACACATCGTAACATATGAGCTAAGTGAGGAGGTCTTCATTTCACTTCCCGGAGCACCACACATCGTAACATATGAGCCAAGTGAGGTGGTCTTCATTTCACTTCCCAGAACATACATCGTAATATATGGGCTAAGTGACGAGGACTTCATTTCACTTCCCGGAGCAGTATTGTCTGAGAGTCAAAGGAAAACAACCATCATACGCCTTCACGTCTCTGAACGCACGTCCTGGTCCTGTGGGTAGCAAGGCAGGAGGCTAACGACAGAGAGAAGCTTCCGTAAGATTAAACGACCCGGGAGACCCATTGTACATAAAAGATAATTAAGATTTATTCAGTCGTTTAGGAAAGAGGACAATGATACAAAGAATATTGTATGTGACAAATGCTTCAGATAATTATATAACCGTCAATACCAAAGTTATAGTTTTACAAAAGAAGCCAAAACAAATCCTCCAAGGCGATCGTTCCTGTTAATAACATTGCGTCAGTTGGGCTACAATCAGAAACTAGAGTTGACTTCCATCATTTGGATAGATATTTGTCCCGATACATGACACCCTTGTCAGAAATTCAGTAGAACCATAAATACCGAACATGAATATATTCATCGAGTAAATTTGCTGCAAATCATATCCACATCTACCGCACCGGCATATAAACGGAATACTCTGTAGCAAACCATGACCACATACATACCAAACTGAACAACATTCTACAGTAGAGAGGTTTTGTTTTGCCTCCCCTAAAATAATATTTTTTACAGTCAAAATTTCTTTGACAGAATTAAATTGATCGATATCATCTATGTGAATTTACTCACGATCATTGGGGCCTATCAGGTTTCTTTTGAATGGCGTTTTGCGCAACATTCAAAAATTCTTAAAATTATGTTGCCTATTTTTTTATGAACAACATCGATACAAGAAATGTCTAGGTACGTCCAAGGGCCGCCAAGAGTCACGGACAAGATTTTGTGAGCAGACCGCTAAGCGTTTTGAGCTACCTAATCGCTTTTTCATTTTTATGGCCAAAAGTAAAAAAAAAACTGCAATTGAATATGAGGTCGAGGAGGGCAAATGTAGATCTATGTAATACTTTTCATTACTGATATACATGGAGAATATCATAAACATAATACCAAAGTTATAATGCTCAAGACGATATCGTTTCTGTCAATTAGACTTCATCAGTTGAGCTCCAATTTAAAAAGTATGTGTATTTTCTAAAGAGAAAAGTGGTATTGTATAAGGCCAAAGGAGATTTAATTTCTATGAAGGATGCAAAAAAATGTGCAAATTAATTGTACATGTACAATCTTTGTTATATCTCTCGCTGACTACTCTATATGGTGGATTTGGCAAAACATTGAGATTTATTGTTTGGCCTTGTATGATGCCACTTTGTCTTTCGGAAATATAAATTTATATCAAATTCGAGGTCAACTGATAAAAGTCTTAGTGACAGAAACGATCGATTTGAGTATTTTTGTTTTGGTCTTTTCTTCCGTAAAACTATAACTCCGGTACTGTTAATATTTGTAGTAAAGCTGCTGTGGTTCTTTCTTTCTAGGTGTAAGGATTAAATTCCCGCCTTTGTCAGTTTGTGCTTTCTATTACATGATGCAGTTTCCTTAAGTTTCGGTATAAGCAACAACCTATCTCATTCTCCACATGACCACTTCAAAACTGTATAAGTTTGATCAATAACCTGTTAGAATTATTGAAACAAAATGCTCCCGTTTAATAATAATTGTGTTTATTGCAAAACAAATATCAAGGGAGAAACTATATTTAGAAAATGAAAATTCCATATTCGTCACAACATTTATGGTTGCTATGGGAACAAAATCTTAATATTTGACGCCACAGATTTACAACTTGCTACCCCTTGATTTAATCTTTCAATAGATGTAAAGGTTTGGGGTGTTTATGACCAAGAGATAGCTCTAGCAGCTATACCATGTTTCCACTTTTTGATTTACCAGGGGTTTTACCAAAAATTGGAAACATGATAAATAACTAAATAACATGTATAAAACACTCATTTCTGGGACAATTTTAGTGCATAAAGAGATCTAGATGATATAAGTGTAGTAAGCTGTTCCCCGACTGACAAACTACACTTCGTTCATAGAGCCTGTATGATCCGATTTATTGTTGAATCTGATTGGTCAATAAACTTATTAATATCGAACAATCAAATTACGCGCAGTATTCCACAAACACGTCAAGCTGAAAAAAAACCCAGACGCATTATATTTTATGCTACTAGCCAAGTCATAAGCTAGACCATATCGCATATAAACAAGGCCTACTATAGACTGGAAAAGTATTCTTTATTCAGACATGCTCAGAGTAGACGTTTGAGGGTGTATACGTTGCAATAAAACAAAGTAACGTCAAATCTCGTTAATCTCCTACAATAAATATTTTAACCTATAAACAATCTCCTATATCTTAGAGCTAGGTGTATTTTCCCGATTTGAATCACTTTACATCATTGTCAGTGACGGCGTATCATAGACCTAAAGGCTATAAATACGCTTCAGTTGTAGGTTTATTTTTCTTTTTTTGGAAATTCGTTTAAATGAATTGTCGTTTATCATCTGGCTTATTTTTCTCTCTGAAATCCGATTTACAACATGGCAAAACATATCAGCACTTGCTTTTTCATTTATATTGATTTCCTTTACCCCTCCATGGTTAATTTGTATTCACCGCGACGAAAGTGCCCTAATTTCCCCCCAAAGTCACACGACCAGTGCGTTGTAATTTCTGAACCGTTCCGGATCTCGGAATCGATGTATTGGAATGTGTGCATGAAATAAATTTCATTTTATTTCTTAAACATAGCAATTTTCCATTTAAAATTATTTCAGTGAATACGGGATTTTTATTTGAGTTTTCAAATCGTCCGTTATTATCTTTATTTTTCGTGCTTATACAATGTAATTGTTATGTATCGCTACATCCGCTTTACGATTTTTTCAAAATTTTTGCACAGGTCACCTGAGCAGATGCTCGATCTAAAACACTAAATCAAAGGGTCACAATAAGTCTTGTAGATTGTTTAGACGTTAATGTCAATTTGTTTGTTACATGATATTTTATTTCTTGATCGTCACATATCGGAAATCACTTGACAAAGTAGCAGCGGCGCACAAAAAATCAAGATCCAAAAATGAAGAACACTAAAAATAATCTCCATGTACCAAATGTTTTGTTTGAATGGTGTTCACGGTAAAAACCCAGCTTGACGGATGACATTTATAAAATATTTTAATCGCCCACCTCCATCCCAATGTTTCGACATTCAGTAGGCTAGTAAAATAAAAAAAAAAGTTACTGGTGCAGTACCTATTGTCGGACACTTCTCTTTGCGCTTGAATGAACAAGATTTTTCCAGATATTTTTAATACATCGTCGGATTTTAAACATTAAATGAGACATGTTATAAAAATTACGATAAATAATTCCGCTAAAACATTGCAATCGCTCATCTTTCTATCGTACTGTCCAACACATGCCGGGAGGTTGAGGTTTTTAAATGGGCTAAATTTACTTTTTGTTTCGTATTTTCCTCCAAAACTTATCAAATTATATTGCATCTAAAGAACCTAATGTGATAAAAAATTTCAAAGTAATTCTATCAGCTGAACTGACAATATCCTGTAAAAACCTCCATTTTCGTCCCGCACCAGTATACTTTTAGATTTATTACTTGGCCTTGTATGATACCACTTTCTCTTTAGAAAATACACATACATTTTAAATTGGATCTCAGCTGATGAAGTCTAATTGACAGAAACGATCGTCTTGAGCATTATAACTTTGGTATAATGTTTATAATATTTATGCAACAACTCGATTAAGAGAAGTGATCCGCAAAGGCCGTAAGTAGACTTGTTCTGAGAATCTGTCCTTGAAAACTCCATAGAAAGTCTTGCATCATAAAGTAGATCACGTCACAACAACACAAGTGCATACATAGATCTGCATTTCGGTATTGCGCAAGTCTCATCTGATTTCTTTGAATAATATAACACACGTTTAAATAGTTGGGGAAGAAGAAAAGAAATTATGACAACACCCAAAATAATGTGATGTAAACAATTCATAGTGGACGAAACTATAATCTCCATTAGACAAAAGACACGGAAGAAAGAGCTAAATTTGTTAATTAATGTTCGTTGAATGGAAGCATTAGGCTTCAATCAGCACAAAAAATATTAAACACACCATAATGTCAACGATAAACCCAAGCCCAAGATAACCGGTAACTGGCGTCTCCAATATTCACCTGTCCTTCGGATGAGAAAATAAAAACCGAGGTCCCGTGTCACAGTAGGTGTCGGCACGTTAAAGACCCCTCACTGCTCAATGGCCGCAAGTGCCGAGCATAGGCCAAAAGTTGAAGCCCTTCACGTCTCCATATGAGTCAAAGGGTGTATTTCTTTCGTCTGTCCGGAACGCATCCCGAACGTCCTATTCGCACTGTACCAATGAAATGTACGAGGATATTCCGGGTAAACATCATGGCGGACAATACATTGATTTTATTTCTCGTCGCTGAACTGGATGATGACGATGAGGATAATCAAAACACCTACGATGCTGAATCAATTACCGCAATAGTTGCTTCATCAACGTAAGTGCATGACTCTTTAATAAATGCGCGTTGCTTAACTATAAAGCGAATTTTTGTTAGGTGATGTAATTTCGGGGGGGGGGTTACTGTCTCCTTTCGAAAAGGGGGCGAAAGTTGGTTGAGCCCCCCCCCCCCCCTCCCATTTTTGCATACTTCAAAAATGATAATAACATGTATAGTAGGTTAGAGAGTGAATGTACAAAACAAAAACTATACTCAAATTTTATATTTTAGAACCTAGCAACTACTTGAAAAAATAATAACATTTTTACCTCTAGTGTACCTTTTCTTTCAGTGCCCGCCAGGAGAAAATTAAGATAAGTGGATACGTGGATGAAGTAGTACCTCAGTACCTTTTGGATGATTTTAAACGTTTCTTTAGAGTGACAAGAACAACTTTTGAAACTATTTGTGAAAATATTCAGATGTATCAAGTGCTTCTTCCAAGTTGGACAGGAGGCAGAGAGCATATACCTATTTTCAAGCAACTTCTAATCGTATTATGGTACGTTGCAAGCCAAGAAACACTAAACCGTATTGCCGACAGATTTGATATTGCTGAAGTTTCTGTGGTACGATGTAGAAATCGTGTTTTTCATGTTTTCTTGACTTACTTAAAAACAAAGTTCATTACGTGGCCCCAAGAAGGAGTTCACAGGCAAGAAGTTTTAGATGGTTTTGAAAGGAAAGCTAACTTCCCAGGTGTGTTAGGTGCTATTGACGGTACACATATAAAAATAAAAAGCACCAAAGCAACACCCAGAGACATATGTCAATCGAAAAGGGTACCACTCTGTGATTTTGCAGGCAGTATGTAGGGAAGATATGCGGTTCACTCATGTTGTTGCAGGTAGCGTTGGCAGTTGTCATGATGCAAGGGTGCTGAGAACATCTGATCTCTGGGAAAATGGACCCGCGAGGTGTGGTGATGCTCACATTATAGGGGATGCTGCATATCCTCTCAGGAATTGGCTGTTGACCCCTTACAGAGATAATGGACATTTAACCCCAACTCAACGCCACTATAATACATGCCTGTCAACTACCCGAGTAACAGTTGAGCGTGCATTTGGTGTGTACAAAGGTAGATTTCGAAGATTACAATATGTAGACACTCACAAAGTTGAAACTGCTGTTGACTTAATTATTGTTTGCTGCATTCTACACAATATTTGTATTCTGAACGAAGATGAAATGATAGACTACTTCGAAGATGATAATGCGGTAAATCATAATCCTCTGCCGAGAAATCAGGCAGGTGGAAATGCTCAAGCAAATGCCAAACGCGATAATATTGCAAACAGTCTTTGAACTTAAGAAGTGTTTGAACCTTTTTACAGATTTCTTTCTTGCCTGGGCGTGTCATGTAATTGCAAAATAATGTACTTTTAAATTACAAAGACATAATTTTGTAACATTTATGTGTTGTTTGGAAAAACTCATTAAAGCATCATTAATCCATGCCGATTTAAACTCTTAATATGATTACTGTATACAAGGAAATTTTTGCTCACAGTTGATGGGTGAATTTTAAAAGGGTCAAATTAAAAAAGATTACAAACATTATATAGTGAAAATTGACTATATGCATATTTGAAACTGATAAAACATGCTTTAGTAATATTGGGTGAAAAAAAGATGGGCAAAAATAACCCTGTATATAATAATGACATGTACGATCTAGTCTAAAGATTAGATTATTGATTTTTTTTTATAACACTTGAGTATGAAAACAAAGACTAAGTTAATTAACTTTTAATCAAAGTGAAAATTTTCAACAAAAAACAATGTATTGTATATGTACCATAGTTTTTATTAAACAAAAGTATCAGTAAGAAATTGAGTATTTTCTCTGATATAACAAAAAACAATATCTATCTAAAGAAGACATTGAGTATTTTCTCCAAGATATCACAAAAACAATATATATTTTTAACAATCATAAAAATAAGGAATCGAGTATTTTCTCTCATATAACAAAAAACATTATGCGTAAAGAATGTAAAAATGGCACTCAGGTGCATCACAAAAATCATCAACAGAACAATCAAATCTGCCAGAAAAAGTACAAGGACAATTTTGACTAGTAAAAAAATAGCATTTGGAACAACTGAACTACAAGTAAAGTACACAAAAATGTTTTCAAATTGGCCTTGTTGCATTGTAAAAAACACAAACAATAATGCAATTCCTGATTACACTCTAAATTCACATTTTAAAATTACAGTTCTGGAAAATCTTTCTTTTTTAAAATGTTTTACCAGATAGACACATACAAAAATAATGAACTGTGAATTTAAATAGAGAATTTCTTAATTTTAATAGTTATCTGTTTTAAATTTCAAAGTGAGAACATATTTTGTTTAAACTATTGTACATTTACACATATTAAATGTAACTCCAGTTAACATGTCCTTGTATTGTGCGTGTACTCTTAAAATTTCATGGCTTGTACAGTTTTAAAACCTGTTGTATTTCAGACCTGCATACTGGACAAGATTTTAGTTTACTGGCACAACTTCTACATGCCAACATGTGGCCACACTCAACAAATGCACATTCAATTTTATTTTCATCTTCCATGCATATCTTGCAAACATCAGTATCTGTAAAACATAAATTTGCAATAATACATGTGACATACACAATTTGAAACCAAACCAAAATGCATTTGCTATTGATACAAACAAGAAAAATATAATTATGGAAGTATTACAGAAAAGTGTAGATTTTTATGCAAATAATCGTCAGTTGAAACAAAAAAAAATTTATTTTTTTTTGGGGGGGGGGTGTTGTTTCAAGATTCTAATTATCACATTTGGCATCCCATTTTTACATACCACTATATACAGACTGTGAGTTTACTTGTAATTGTGTGTTCTGTTAAAAAAAATTGAGCAAATATGAAGGGAAAAAAATCACAACCGACAAATCAGCATTGGATAGGTACACCCTATAAGGCCAGTATTCTATGTTTTGAACAATTAAACCCTTCTACTTTTTTGCATCACTGGCTCCTTTTTTAAGCAACTCAAGGAAACCGCCAAAGATTTCCATGCGTTCACTGTGCATTTTCTCCTTTCTTTGACACTCGTCATCATACCTTTTCTGTTGGGTGTCCATGAAATTTTTAAGGACTTCAACAACTTCATTTGACCTTTTTCTCTTTGGTTTTGGCTCATATTCAATAGATTCCTTTTTTACTTTCTTAGAAGCGCTACTACTTGAATTTTCTGATTCTGCATCAGACTCATTCGCAGTTAAATTTTGTTGGTTATCAGTAGCAGTTAAACTTGCAGCTATAGGTTTTGAAGCTTTTGAATTACCACTACCAGAGGACACAACATAGGACTCTGCAATGTTTGGCTTTTCAGCCATGAAAGCCAACTCTTTATCATATGGGTGATATTTGGGATTCCTTCCCGATTTCTTGTTATGATCATGGGACATTTTTTAATCCCCTCAAAAGGGTTTTCCATCTCCCCTCGCATTGCGCACCTGACATTTTATGTCCTTTACCACTTAAAACTTTACTTATTTGATCCCACATTGATTTCTTTCTTAGCTTTCCACTGTTTAGCAAATCCATTCTACTTTTGTATTCGTCAATCAAAAGGAGGGTTGCTGGCCTGGTCCAGAACATACCTTGACCTTGATCTTGACCTTCTGAAGTTGAAGCGCTGGATGCTGTTGATTCCTCTGCAGAGACAAAAGGATCAAAATTGTGACACTCAGTGTAACTTTTATATAAAAGTAAAATTCCCTTTGTTTATGTAATTTTTCTATGCATATGAAACAATTACAAGTATTGTTTTGCTTATTAGTATGTTTGCGATGCATTATCCTGCTTGAGAATTCTTTACTCACATGGAAATGTCACTTTTTGTTTAATTTAAATTTAATATATTGATACCTTTAATGCTAGGTTGAGCCTGGACACAGACATGGTTTGCAAAAATGTCCATACTGTAAAACACCTTTTTACAGTCCTGGCATTCAAACATAGTTCTTCTTCTTTCTTGTGGGGTTGTATTCATTTCTAATACAACGTCCTCTGCCTCTTCAACACTAGTTCCAATGCCAATAGGTTTTCTTTTACTGCCTAGATATATTTAAAAATAAGATTAAGCTATACAAATAATATTGACCATCTTAAAAAAACTCAGTGTTTGCTCACTTTCAACCATGTGATGAAATTATGGGCTGGTAAGTAAGGAAAATTTGTGAATATATTTTGACATTGATTAAATCCTCCCCCCCCCCAAAAAAAAAAAAATTCCTCCGTTGAGAATACGACAAAGGTTCAGGGACCTGTTTTACAAAAGAACTTACAACAAAGTCGTAAAAATTTCAAGTCTCGCAAGTCATCTTAATGGTGCAAAATTGATATCAAATAATTCTTTTTGAAAAATCATAGGCCCTGCTACAGGTATATTTTACTGTTTAATTTATCAGTAACTAATGAATAATTAGTATTTTTAAATTAAGCCATATTCTTTCGTAAAACGCAACCCTGGGATTCTGTTTTATTAGTAAGTGAGGAATAACTCCAATTATTTCCTCCTCCAGACCCCCCCAAAAGGTACCTGAGGTTTCGATAGCGTGTTAAAAAAATATCGAGACGATAATTTCTATGAAAAAAAAATACCCATCAATCACATCCGTGTAATCAGTTCGTACTTTTATTAAGCCTTAAAATAAGCTGCTGCAGAAGATCCTCAATGGAATACACTTTATAAATAGGACGAAACTGCGATGTATAAACTACTATACAACAAAGCTTTTATTAACATTTTCTTACATCCAATCCAGAAATATGTCGCTTTATAAGATAATAACATTTTTTGATTTTAAATAATTTGTATACTGCGTTTACCTGTGCAATTATGAGCCGTGAATAAGCCCATTTTATCAAAACACATTCCACAAGATGAACACATAAACACAGTTGCCGCCATTTTTCTTCTTTCTGCACTACCTCAAAACGTGGTGCGCGCCGAACACGATTCCGGTTGTGCCCGCACACAGTTCTGGTACACTTCATTGGGTAGAACACGTCCGGAGCATTCCGAACTGACGAAAGAAATACACCCAAAGATTCTTGAGTGGGACGTTAAACAACAATAAACAAATAACCAATCTCCGATACTTCATAAAGAACCAGGAGATGACACAGGAGTTCAGGAAGAGAATACTTCCGACCTCGAATAGCACTTTACCATCGAATTCTGCTGCTCGGGACAGAAATGTCATATTTGGAGGCGATACAAGTCAGCAGAAAAAAAGGACAGAACACCATCGATACTGTAAGAGACGTCCGGGTACGTCAAATAGTCGCCCCCACACGGGCACCCAAGCTAACGAGCTAAGCAACGAGAATTTTCTCATAACCAATATTAGAGTTGTTATTATTAAAGTATATTTTCATTGAATATTAATATTAGGTTAAATCGTAAAATATACATTTAATCTAAAAGTAATACTGTTTTCAATAAATTTACCGTTAAATGTGATTTTTTTTTTTTTTTTACTTTTTTAAATTCTTCCAGTGTTAATAAAAATCCACACCTTTGTTTTTCATGTTTATCTCTAGTCCAACACATTTTAGATTTATAATTTGGCCTTGTATTATACCACAATTTTTAATTTCTTAAATATATGAAGATCTATATTAATTTGAGCTTAACTGATCCTGTTGTCTACTATCGTCTTGAGCGTTTTGATCTCTTTGGTATTGGTAATAACATCGGTATTAATTGCCATAATCTATTAAATTGTCAGTCTTGTAGTACAGATGAAGTTTCAGAAATCATGAGGAGATATTTAATAAACCCAAATATATAATATAAACTGGCAAATCGTTTACAAAAAGTTTAAATAAAGCAGGGCTTCGGATATCCCCCTGTCGAACACTAATATCAGATGGGAAGTGTTCAGTTACTAGTGTGTCATTATTAGTTTTTGCACACAAGGATGCATTTTTGTACTGAAATAAATAAGATTTGATTCGTATTATGTGGAAGCTTACATCAATTTCTAAACTCTAATATGGGGTCCGCTAAAACGTTGCTTGCGGAAACTGAATGATTTGTACCTCCGCTTATGCATGTACTGTTATAACAATGGAAGAAACATGAAACTATGAATTTGAATTGTACTAAATAGTGTAAGTAATAATTGTCTAAATCAAAATGATATTTTTTTTGTATGTACTGATCAACACATTCGAAATATAAGTTCTCAGATCCTAGTATGTATTCATCTCCGAAATACGGATTGAATGACCAATAGGCCTATTCATTGATCGCTGATCATGCCGTTCAGAAATTACGTGTGTGAAATGTGCACCGATGCCCCACCAATCTCAGTTAAATCTGACCAACGTTGCCGAAACACATAAGGTTCCATTCAGGTTTAATATAAAACATATGATACGCTTAGATAAAGTGTATAATTCAAGAGAGGATACATGTGCACAAGTGGAGTGGTTGATATAAACAAAACAAAATTGAAATATTGATGACATTAATCTATTTGCATCTTTCTGTCTGAAACCTGCATAACTTAAGATAATTTTGTTAGTATTAACACCTGAACATTAAAAATGGTTATGGCAACAAAATACAAACAAATGGACCATTTTCGAGTTGTCCGACTTCGTTCAGTTTCGTTTGTACTGAGACTACAGTGACGTCATCTGAAAGTTAGGCAAGGTCGATTCAGGTTATGTAATATTTTCATTGTCGATATTCGGCGTATTGGTGTATCTTATTTCACTTCATCTGCGAGGAATTAATTTTACTTAAATTATCTCTCTTCTAAATATGCAGTGTCATCACTTTCCTGTAATTTATTTTTCATATCTGGCACCTATTACTTCATGATATTAATATCCCTGGTCATAGAGGCGATAAACTGCATATCCGGAATATGATGACGCCCTACTTTGCTCTATAAGACCGCACTCTTTTATGAAGAATCGTGACGTAACAAGACTACTCGAAAATGGTCTATTACACTTAGCCTATATATTATGTACAATGAAGGAACGATGACTATCTTGCGTTCCTTATGTGACATTAAAGACTTAGTATCTACGAAAATGGTTATTTTTTTTAGTCGGCAATTTTGCGGAAATATCGAAGATATGACTGAATAATGATCTTCCACGTCGACACTTTTTTTGTATAATTAGCGTAATTAACGGATAAATGCTGATTTGTTGTCGTCGTCTGTAAGAATCAAACTCATTAATTATGCACAGAAACAATCCCAGAAGCACACGCAATGACCTAGATCGTATCGATATCAATCAATGGATGCTGAGGTAAGCACGTGTTGATTTATTTTGAGATCCTACATTTAGACGGTCCTTGAGGCTTATCCATCGATCATGCTCCTTTCCAATATTTATCTTGGTCTTGTTGTATTTCGCCAGAACTTCTTTCCGATTTCTAGCTGAATCTGTCAATTTAACAGGTCGGCCACGATTTGTTTTTGCTTTGGACGCCATGCTTTTCACTATCAACAATGGAAATGCGCATGCGCAAATACAGGTCACGCTAAGGTTATATGAATATGGGAGGGCTTGCAAACGAATTTTTGTCGTACCGACAAAAAATAAAAAAAACGTGGAAAGTTGTGAAATACAATAAAACTATACTTCTATGTGTTTTAATTCAACAATTTTTTTATCTCCAAATATTAACATATTTGACCCAAACAATTGAGATTGAAATATTTGAGGAAATCGTAGATACTATGTCTTTAAGAAAATAAAACTGACCGCGACTACACATGAACTTCTGATTTGCGTTGGTATGGCTATATTTATCAAAGCAGCATTAACTATGCTAGGAATATTTTTTTCGGAAAGTGTGTAATAATAATTATGAAACGATTGTATACAATGAAAATCACCCGACAATACGATTTACTGTCGAAAACAAAGTGCAGATGCCAAAAAATCATCAGTATTTTTTGTGTTTACATGGAAACTGAAACAAGACATGGCGTCTGATTACTTTCCGATCATCTTCGTAGATGTCTATGAGATTTGCTGGTTGAGTGAAGTTACAAGGAAAACTCGCACCCAAGACGAATCGTACCAAGACAAAGACCTAAACCGACTGAGTGACAAACCTTACCCAATAATTAGGCCTAACAGAAGAATACGCACTACTATATACCACATATATATCTATAAGATTTTATATGTAAAGATACAATCGCCCATGTTTAAAACAATGACGTCATACTATTGGTAGCATTCGATGATAAAAATCTGAAGGATGTGTATGCAGCAGTTATATACAAATAAAGATGTCTTTGCATCACATTAAGTTATTCTATACTAAAGTGAATTGCTGGAATTGTCCTATTTAAATTCTAAATTTCTCAAAAGTCAAAGATTGTAATTTTCTTTTTAGAGTGGGTACTCTTAGATAGATTTGGAAATACATTTAGGTTTATTATTTCGCCTTGTATGATACCACTAATTTCTTTCTGAATTATACATTTATCATTTAATTCGAGTTCATCTGTCGAACTAATGAAGTTTTATTGACAAAAACGATCATCTTGAGCATTTGTGTTGGTCTTTTTAGTAAAACTAAAACTTTGGTGTTTTAATAATAATTATTACATCCGTAATTTTCATTTTATTTTTGTCCGAGAATACTTCCCGTGTACATTGAATAGGCCTAATGATATTTGGAACCGCTGACAAATGACGTCATAGTACAGGACAAAACCCGATCCGGCGGGAGACATTTTTAACATTACAAACGCCCATCTCCATGGAATTTGCATTATGTAGAGTCTTAAATAAAATATTATTTTAAAAAAAATTATTCAACAACACCAGTAAGATATTGGACCTTTATTCAGCCCAATGATTCAAAATTTTGAATTTAAGTTAGGTTTGCCTATTTTCGAAGTGTCAGCTGCACGGAGGTAGCGGCTTCGGCACCTCAGTGAGATTATGCATATTGATTCCTAGTGACATCGGTACTATAAAATAGAATCCATCGGTCTTCATTATATTTTCTCAAATATGTTCATGTAATATTGTTGTTCAATTCCCTCCAGGTAGAATGAATGAATGAGGATGGAGTCTCACAAAACCACATTTTCGCCACTATTAGGAGGTTCAGTTCCTGTGACTTTAATTGGTAATCAGTCTGCAAACCATAGCAGATATTAACAATTTTGTACTTCGTCAACACAAAGGTGTAAAAGACAATTTGATCGGTGAGAGTATTTAACAATAAAACTAATTGTTTGACTTTCTATCCTTGTACGACAGACTGCGTCATTTCAAATTGCACGGGGTATTTTCATTGGTTAATAAATGCGAGGGTTATTTCTGAAGGGATTTTTACTTTCAGCCAACCAAAGCGTAGATGGCGTTTCGTTCTTTCTATTCATATGTGAAACCCTTTGGTCCAACCAGGAGTACATTTTGAACTTTAGACGGTAAGTTTTCTTCAAGAAAATCAATTTGGATGTGAAATTTCGTGTTATCATAAATAGTTTGATGTTTTATATACAAGATATCACACTTCTTTATAGATAATAGTTACGCAAACAGTGCGGAACTATGCCAATTTACAACTACCCTTTTCTGTATTGCAGACGCTCGTTTCCTCTTTATCAGTTATTGACACGAGTACTGCCGAAATGGCCGGCGACGGCGTAACAACAGTGACGGGTAAGGTTGATAAAAACTGTTGAAACCTTTCAATGTAAATTATATTAACTGCAATTTCTAATACAGTCGATTCCACTTATTCGCATACCTGTTAATTGCATAAGAATTCATAACACTAAACCATTTCCTATCTCTTACATGTTAAATATTCCTTTTAATTGCGTAGGTTAAACCAAGAATTCATATTAATTGCATAAAATATTCCCCAAAATGAGGGAAAATGTACTGATTATGGTAAAAGGTTATGTGTGGACATACTATTTTCATGAAAATGAGAACATACCAAACTAAGTTTTATAAAAAAAATTCGCTTTTATGATATTATTTTACCCTAATGCTTAATAAGATTCCATTACTAGTGTACCTAGAATGTTTATGATAGTATTATGCACACAACTGAAAATAAATCGTCATTGTTCACTAAACACTAAACTCTATTCCTGTTAATTACATATTCCTGTTATTTGCATAATTTTCTCTGACATTCTGCCTATGCAATTAAGAGGAATCCACTGTATTTCTATCAATCTCAGTCGTCAACAACATCGGTGAGTAGAACCTGAGAACAAAGTAGAAAGTCGATCTCGCCAATCGGACCAATGTTATGTCATCAGTGAGGTCATTGGGCTTATGAATGTCCCGAACAGACTTCAACAGGAGCCAATCGTAAACTCAACTTGATGCTTTTTTACTGCGTAAAATTGAGGCGCATGCGCCGAAAATACTAAAAGAAAAAAATGGGGTTGTAGGGGAATTTATTCCCCTAACGTCAAAGCAGATTATGAATCCCCTGTACCAGGTAAGTATGCGCGCGCAGCATAAGGTTAAAAAAAAGAACAACTCAAATTTATACCATTACTTATCATGGCCAGCATTTTCTTTATTGTGTAGGTGTAAAAACAGGTGATACAGTTTCTCTCACTACATTCTCACTTTCTGGCTCAGTATTATCTCTCCTAAGTGCACTCGCAATTGAAATATCAACATCCATATCACGTGACAATCTCACTCTCTCTGCTGCTTCAATTAAATGATCTGCAAATATGTTTTCTCCATTTCTATTTTGTATAATAGCTACATCAGGATAACTCATTGATATTAAATCCATATCATCTCTATCATTAATAATATTATCATACTCTATACTAATATCTTGATCAAATAATAAATTTCTAATAAGTCTTTGTAATCGTGTATTATTATATCTATTTGGTGTATGCAAAGCAATATTATTTCTTGTTTGAAAATCTCTTAATCTACGTAATCTAAAATTATTTCCGATAGTTGAAAATATAGGTGTACTTGTACGTGGAGGTGTATCTGGAATTATGTGTAATTCTGGTGAATAATTTGGACTTCTATGTGGTGTTATATTTGGTGTATATTGTCCATCATATACATCACTTTCTGGTGTCCAACCTCTTTGAAATGCTAATTCATTAGTATTAGGTCTAGGGGGTGTAAAGGGGGGCTGTGCATCTTGATTATCATCACAATTAAAATTACAACCTGGCCTATGAGGCCTAACTCTACATATAGGTTTTTCTACAACTTTTTCTTTTTTCAAACTTCACTAACTCTACCCACTCATCGATGTTCGTTAGCCATCCCACCTTTCTTCCCACTATATCGGCACACACCATCCATTCTTCTTTTTCTTCTACTTCACCCCACATGTTTACGCATTCAGCCGTGATCAAGCAATGACTATAGACTCTTAGACATACTCAGCAGGGTGTGACGTCACACGTCGCGTGAGCGTTATTTTCAAATTCAAAAAACCTGCTCGGGAGCTGCCTATTTCTACTTTCATATCACAACTGTAAAAGGAGATAACTCGAACATCCACTGTAGAAACTGGTATCCGGTTGTATGAACAAAGTCTCAAACGGGGACCAGCCTACGTGTGAAATCTCGTGTGAAAGTTTGAAAAAGTTGAAATGTCCTATGTTTACACAGGAATTGTCACACGTCAAGAAATAATTATGAGTAGATGGGATATATAAACCTAGAACCGTTTTATTACCGGCCTGTGAAAGAGTTATTTAAGAAAATGATGAGTTAACATTCGAAAGATTTCCGGATAATGTTAAAAACAGACCTAGATTTCCCGGTCGTCGATCATGTTTATGTACAAATTTTGGCCATTTTAATAGGCTCTCCAATTGTAAAAACTTAAACAATAGATAAAATATCCAAATTTATGGTAGATCTAGTAAGATGTAAACAGGATATCATATACAGCAGGGATTAAAGACATGAAAACGACCACACCTCGAAAATAGGAAACCTCGATATATTGCCAAACCCGTTGTACCGCCAAAATTAAGGAAAACAAAAGGTATATATATATATATATATATATATATATATATATATATATATACGAAAAAACATTAAAACACTAAAACAATTTTCGGCCCCTTGTCGTCTTTCACTTGATAAAGGCCATGGGGCCGAACATTTGTGATTATTGAGTGTTTTAATGTTTTTTCGTACAACTATACTTCCCTTTTAATTTTATTATATATATCATCAAAAATTTCCATGTATATAAAACTATTAACTTTGATTATACTTGTCATTTTGCATGAGAGTAATTCGATTGGCAATTAAATTATTGCGTTACTGCAGAAGATCAATATAATATAACGCAAAAGAGACGTAACGCTTTCTGTTAAATGGTACAACCTAGAAAATATTAACTAATTAAAACTAAAACTAAATACAGAAAATTAAAACCTCAATGGATTTTGCTGTTGTTGGGAACTTTTAAATATTATTAGATGAACAAGAAAATTAAGAGGATTAAAAATTTACGGAATAATGTAATGGCAGCTTCCAATTAGTAATTGATAAAGTATTTTAAGTCTGTTCAATAATATGTCATATGTCAATGCGATATATCCCAGCGAACTAGAAATTAAAGATACAACAGAATCAAGCACACACGCTTCATACTTAGACATTTTACTTAATATAAACACAGACGGGAAATTAGCAACTAAGCACGACAAACGCGACGATTTCGGCTTTCCCATCGTAAATTTTCCACATTTAAGTAGTAATATCCCTCAGTCAACCGCATATGGAGTTTATATTTCACAAATGATCCGATATGCCAGGGCGTGTACAACATATGAAGATTTCATATACAGAGGTAAACTACTCACTGACAAATTATTGACACAGGGATATCGAAAACCGCGTTTAATGTCAACGTTCCGCAAATTTTATGGTCGGTATAATAGTCTTGTTTGCGACTACTCTGTTTCACTAAGTGAAATGTTGAGTTGCCTTTTCGTTGGCGGTTGTTGAGACGTCTGTACCAATTGTGACGAGGATACACTACTCACGTATTTCATTGGATTTGACATTGGACTCACGGCGGGTGTGACCGGTCGACGGGGGATGCTTACTCCTCCATGGCACCTGATCCCACCTCTTGGTTTCCAGAGGTCCGAGTTTGTCCATTTTTGCCGGATTTGTATCGATGTCCTGGACATTCTATTGATTTATACTTTGGTATTTGAGATTTTTATATTCCACACATCTGTTCTTTAATATCTTACCTCATACAGTTAAAATATACAGCCTGGTGAAATGTATTAGCAGTGTTATTTCATTTTTTTTAATCTTTAGATACTTTTTGATTTTTGAATGGTTTTTAACGCTACACTCAACAATTTTTATGGAGGCGGCCAGTTTTTATTAGTGGAGGAGATGTACCTTGGGAGAGACCACCGGCCTTCTGCAAGTAAACCGACAAACTTCCTGGCAAAATCAGCGTAGGTTCCAGCCGGGTTCAAACCCGTGGTATCTAAAGGATACTTCGTAGTTTAAAGCGTGATGATCTATCGAGCGATTTTATTATTTTCGATAGTTATATATTGTGTTGAATAAAATCCAAGTCCAAGGTTTGAGTCTTTGTCTCGCCTGCGAAGCAAAAGGGAGGCATAGGGATCACTAATTCCGCCAAGAGTCGGCGGCGTCGCCAATATTTTGTTTCTGGGGCAGAACTCCTAAATGATTGGGTGGCTTGGAACCATACTTCAATCAAATGATCCTCATGTACCTTGGATATATGTGCCTTTCGGGGTACTAAGGTCAGTCTGACCTACTTTCTGGAAAATAGGTCACGGTCACTGAAAATCGTTTCCGGAGCAGAACTCCTAAAGTACAGAGTGGATTGGAACTGTACTTCACACAGTGTTCCCAATGCTCCCTAGATGTGCCTTTTTAAGTACGAGAGCTGGTTTCACTTATTTTCTGGAAACTAGGTAACGGTCACTGGGCCTGGGCCCAGCTATGAAATCATCGCCTTACATACAAGGACGAGGAGCCGGCCTGGCTCAGTCGGTAGCGCGCTCGACTCTTGGTCGTGAGTTTGAGTCCAGCCGGCGGCAGGTTGGTTTCCTGTCTTACGGATGAGACAGTGAAAATCGAGGTCCCGTGTCGCAGTAGGTGTCGGCACGTTAAAGAATGCTCAATGGCCGTAAGTGTCGAGCACAGGCTAAAATTTGAAGCCCTTTACCGGAATTTGGCGATGTCTCCATATGAGTGAAAGATTCCCGAGTGGGACGTTAAACAAAATAAACAAACAAGGACGTGAACCTTGGATAGATAACACAGCACTGAAGGAGGTGTATAATATTAATTCCCCTCGCAAGAGGGGCATGCCGCATCTCGCTACAATGCTCCTATTGCCAATAACGTTCCACGAATCAATGAATTCCATTGAAGAGATATACAAGATGCCCCGCAATATATGATAACCATTACAAAATCAAGTAACTTTGCTTATCTTTAATGGATAATTTTCATTTATATCCCAAACTAAAAATGAATAATTGAAATTTTATGTTCTGAAAAATTTACAGGAAAATAATGATGTAATAGATGACGTCATGATGATATACAGATTTTTATGATTTGATCTCCATTTAAGACCATATAGAATTTCCTTAAGCAAAGTTATATCGACAGAAGGATTGCGTTTGCAAGTTGGATTCAAGACGACGTAGACAATGTTGAGGACATTTGGTTTCCTGACGAATCCCATATTTATCTTAACCCTTTAACCCCTGAATATCAGAATGGTATGCTTTTTCCATGGTTAATGACCCATCTATTATGGTCTGTAGGGTTGTTTGTAAATAAGAGAAATTGTCGTTATTGGGGTAGTGAAAAAACCAGCCTTGTATCTGGAAGAACGCTTGCATGAAAAAAAAGTGACAGTGTGGGCTACGGTGAGTTCTACTGGGATTATCGAACTTTCCTTGTTCAAGATAGGGATGGTAACACTAAAACAGTGAATAGTGAGCAGTACGTAAACATTTTGAAAAATAATTCCTTTCACGTTTGCACAGAAGAGGTATTCTCATACAGCCAAAATTAATCTCAATTAGTTGGATGAAACATTTCGTGAACAAGCGTATTTCCTTTAAAACAGCTAACATGTGGACCCCTAACTCCCAAGACTTCAGCCCCCTTGATTTTTATTTATGGGGAGTTCAGCTAAACAATTCGACTGTATACAATCCACAGTCGAATTGTTTAGCTGAACTCAAGTTTGCAATTAATCGTGTCGAGACATGTGCTGCTGTGATCAGGAACTTTAAGCATCGCGTTAACGTCGTCACTTCCCAAAAAGGGCATCATTTGAAACATATCCTGTAAATTTATCTTTTTATTAGCATTGCAGCTTACTTGATTTTTTTCCACGAAAATGTCTGGAAATTTATCATATAAGACTTAAATATATTCAATTCTAACAATACAATCAATGCACAACAAGTTTTTATTTCAAGTAAAAGTTATTAACAATTAAAATGGTATCAGATATTATGGGACATCCTGCATGACGGACAACAACCCGCCTTCCGTCTGAGTTCAGGACTGATTTTAGTCAACACCGAAACGCTGTGGCTCTCAACGTGGACGGACGGACAATTCTGGCCATAACATTACAACCTCAATATAGCAAGGGCTACTACTTGAACGCCTATTACGCCCTTCCAAAGTGTGGAAAATAATATTTGGATTGATAGCAGAGAATACGCCGAGGAGTACACTGTACGTACTGGACGTCAATCCTTAGAATTGCGCTTTGCTAAAGCACTGTCCGAAAGTGTCACAACTCGCAACGGTGATGTATAGAAAATTTCCGGAAATCTCACATATCGATCACTCACGCAGGATTTTCAAACAATGAACAATTATCAAATTCAGTCGTATGTAAAGAGATTCGGAGTCAAAGTCATATCTACTGACCAGTTAGCTACACTGATAAAAAGAGACCGGCTGTTTACGTTGTAAACGCAGATCCGTGTGGAATTCCCGGGCGATGTTGGACCGCTTTTTTTTTCCAGAAAATGGCAGACCATGTGAATTATTCGACTTTTTGGGATGTACACCTGCATTTTATCACCATAAAATTTAATAATTACTTAATTTTTAAAGGTGCATTTAGCTGTTCCCCCCCCAAAAAAAATTCTTTTCGTTTTTATTAATTAGATTGATATACAATAACTAAAAATAGATAAGCACAGGTATAGAAAGTATTTAAAATGTCTATATATTTTGTGAAAATTGCTTGAGACACCCAGTTTGGCAATCATTCACTTGCAATTGATTAATTCAACCTTACTATTTGTATATGCATATCACAATGGATCTGGGCCCAGCACCATAAAACTTAAGAATTACTTAAGTTTAGAAATTTTTATTAAGTGTGGCGAATCATGAAATCTGATCAGGTCCAGAATCAAGCACATGCTCCTCAAACATGATTGCCAAAACAATTTTGTATACGTTCCATAAATTGAGGTGTTACAGGTAAAATATTGCCTTGCTCTGATTTTACGCTTTACTGTAACACTATTATTTTAGTGCCGACAAGTAGTCTGCCACCCCTATTATGATCTAATTTAGACTCGTTCTGTTTATAAATATGTTACTTTTTATCTCGGTAGGCGTATGACCTGTATGCTGGTAGTAAAAATAAACCCTTTGTATATGATTACTTTCATATTTTCTGTTTGGAAGTGAAATTTAACTTTTGCAATTTATTGAAAACGATTGCGCCAACAGCTAGATAACTTGGCAGGGTGAGGTTCATTTGCATATAATGTCAAAGTAATGAATCACAAACACAAAATGTTTTCAGTTTCGCTTCACATACGGAATGTTTTTATTTTTTAATGTTCATGTTGCTATATTGAAGATCAACTATAAACACGGTAAACTTATATATGATATTAGACCAAGAATATTAGCCAAAACAACCATTTCTCTCATTATTGTCTCTCCCATTGTCACCATCCAAGTTTTCGCCTTCAGGGGCTCGTTTATTTTCTTTACACAGTCAAACCTCCTTACAGGGGGCTTATCAAGAACAAATGACCATAATCAGAAGTGACCATTATAAATAGGTTTATCTATGAGTGACTGACTTTTCCTAGGACATATTATATCGAAGTTGACGTATCTTTGGGATTATACACAAATATTGTCAGTTTCAGTTGAATGTTTGGTTTAACACCGATAAGATAACTGAACACGTGAAAAATCGCGCGTTACAGGAGACCAGGGCTGCGTTTTATCGAGATATTTGAATGAAATAAAAATCAAATTTACGTGTTTCATTTTAAAATTGTGCTGCTTCTGTATACCCGAGCAATTGACCATAGAAAGTCCCGTCACTGTATATTTAAGTTATGTGTTTTTTTAAGAATCGTAGGCTATTGTACTTGTAGTTTTTCGATATTTTGAGCATTTTATAAGAAAGTATTGTGATTTTCCTATTTCCAAAGTGAGCCACACGGACAGAAGCAGTGTTCCAAATAGAGGGGGCATTGGGCAAAGGACCCTTCCAAATGATAAATTACCCCATTATTCATAGACCACTGGGACAGCTTGGCACAGTGACGGCAGTGTCCAGAATGACATATATCATAACATTCATAGTGTAAAACGTAGAACAAGTGTTGTTTATCTTTCTTTGGAATCAATGATTATCATATCCTCCAGTCCTACATATAAAGTACCGGTGATATACATTTGTACCAGTACCTATCATGTATTGTCTATATGTTAATTGCTACTTTGGTTATACATGTTTTTGTTATTATTGTTATGTTCCCATAAAAATATTATCAAGGGGACATAATGACCCCAGATCATTTGATCCTGGTTAGATCACTGCAGAAGGTATTTTACCCCTTCATAAATTCTAGCGATTTCATTGGACAATAAGCGTTGAGTATTTTCCACTGTCTCGGTCATTCCAGGGTAATATTCAGCAGAAATGGATGCGCGTACGGTTCGTTTGTTTTTGCTATGTATTAATTAGGTGTAACCTCTATATGAGTTATGTAACACGCATTTCTTCGACGCAGACTGGAACCGAAAGAAACAACAACCGAAATGAAATGATTTGACAGAATTGATATATCATTATCGGCAGTTTGTATTACGAACGTGATGGACTTACGTACATGTAGATTTTTGCATGAATAAAGTATAAAATTAATACTGCTGTTGCAGTTTATTTTGTGCTTCGCCTCGGTTGACGCTGTAAAATTTTAAAATTATGTTGCTTTTGTAAACACCATTATTTTAAAATATGATAGGTCTACTGTACTTATGTGAACATGTATACATATCCCTACTCAGGTTTTTGGTAGCAAGTTTGCGGAGATTCTCGTGTGACCTTGACATTCGACGTCACTAACTCGAAAATGACGTCATATAGCTTAATGGCTGCGAAAGGAAAACGACTTTCTTTTCATTTCGGTAAATTTCAAAATTTACGAACTATTCATGGATTATTCAAAGCAAGACCATCCAATATTTTGTGAAATATTTCATCAAATGGAACCGATCACGAATTTGCATACAAGGTAGGATAATTTAATGGTGATTTCGTTATTATCGGACTGGATAGAAAACGATCATGGCACTATTCCGTAGTCATTCCGTACTATCCAGCTGTCCCAAGTTGAAGTTCAGGAAATACCACATTTTCATACAGGCATATAATAGGCCCTAATAGCCCGTTGAATCGACAGAAGTATCTTCAAACAACATACTCGTCATGAAGATCAAAGCAAACAATTCCATTGCCGATGGCAGGAGGCAGCGGAGAAATCGTGGACTTCATAATTCTACTCATAATACTGCAGTACAGTATCCATGGCAATGTCCGCAAATTTTGACGCCATTTTTATTTCATATCCGACAATCAAAAGACAAAATGCTAGCTTTGGTCTAGGCCGCTGTCGTATTTATGGACCGACTGATGTTGTTCAGGTAGGCTAAGTCAAGCATTTAAATTATTGTGTTTGGTTTTCACCCATTCCACGTCTGCGGTTAGTAGGCTATTAATAATAAAGGCATTAAAGCGGGAGGGTAAGAAATATTGTACGGTAGATCTACTGCAGTTGTAAAGTTAACAAATAAAATTTAAAAGTAAAAGAATGAATTGGTTTTTTTTTATTTGATTTATTAGTATAGATAATGTTTACTTACTTTTTTCGAAGATCATGAAGGTTCATTGGCTTGAATAACGAACAGTCACACGTCACGACTGGCGTTCGGGCTGAATGTAAGTTCACCATAGTATGATTGCGTTGATGACGTTACGATGTGCACAGTATGAGCTCCTGAGAAAGAATGAAGCGTAATGTCTGTCTGTCTGAGTTGATTTTACGTGCGGCGTGACTACTTAAAGCCCTTGCCACACGCCGGGGCTACCCCGGTAGCTCCGGAGATGCTCCTTGTGTTTAACGTGCAACCATGATGGAAGTTGTTACACGTGCTCGCCCCTACGAAGTAGGCTTGAGCGTTGGATCTGGAAGTGGCGTTGGCCGGTTTAGGGTCCTCTTCTCCCTTGGTTGGTCGGCCCTCGGCTCCCGGATGGGAGGGGCCTTCTTGCAGATCACCGGCTGGCTCTTCATTATCTCGTGGCTCTTGTCCGGTGTAAGTAGAGTCCCTGGGTCCGAGGTGGGGAGGGAGGCACAGCAGCAGAGTCACAAAAAAATATGAGATTTCTTTATAGAGAATTGCGGCTTAAAGAATTTTGAATTTAGAAGATTCAAGGCCACACATTTTTGATGGACAGTCAAAATATGATATTTATTTATAGAGAATTGCCAAATAGATAGAAGAAATGCATTAGCCAAATGATATAGCCAAAGTGTTTTAACGTGGAGTTGTCCAGGCTCGCACGTCTGAATACCTATATGAGGTAATCAGGAAATTTGCATCTATCCAACATTAAGGTCGGTTAAATGCTATAGTACATACGTTTATTTATATTTTAATGTATTTTGTATTGTTTTGTGAGGTATTATTGAGAGCTTAAAGCTTATTTAATGGAGCGGTCCTAATCCGCTGAGTGTAGGGTCATATTAGAAGTATTGTGTGTGGTGCAGGCTAGGTGTGTGGTACTGGTGTTATGTACATTGACCAAGGGGAGAAACTTTATTCACAGCAGGCCCAGGGGATGTGGGGACTGGTGTTTGCTGAGTAGGAATTTGACTCCTTCTCTTGATTTTTTTTTTTTTTTTTTTTTTTTTTTTTTTTTTTTTTTTTTTTTTTTTTTTTTTTTTTTTTTTAAATATAAGATAAAAAGCCATACCCAATACATATACTATATATTATCCTATTCTGGCCTATTTATCCGTAGATAACGGGTTTCCCGTGAGCCCAGTCATCTCCATAAGGGGGGTGCCTGAACAGAAAAGTCCATGGTGGGATCCCCTTTATCTATGATATCTAACTATCTTACTCTAATCCCTAACCTGACTTAGTCTGACCTGACTAGGAAAAGATCCATTAAACTATATTATGTACAATTGACCCTATTGCTATCCCTATTCTGGCCTAGATTTCAACAGGAAGAGGAGAATCCCGGGTGTCAAGGCATCACCATAGGGGGGAAGCTTGACCAAAAAGTCCATGTGGGATTTCCTCCGCCGTTGATTCCTAAAGTACTTATTCTAGAATTATGACCTATAGTGATGTTAGTAACATCAATCTCATTATATACAGGTAAAACTAAACCTAGCTAAACTGTTGGATATCTGTTGTCCTGTGATTGGGACAATCCCCTACCGACAAGGACTTCCTAAATCCGAACAGTGCCTATTTAATTCATAAAATTATTTACACATTAATTTACATTTAAAGAATGGATGAGAGATGCGATGAGGTGCGATGAATGCGATGTCTAGACTATGCATTTATTGTGTGTATGTTTTTAATTAGGGTCCTGCCTGCGCCACCCACCACTATTTGGACAAGCCAGCTGCTAACCGTGAGGTCGTACCGCTTTTCAAATGGTTATAGGCAGGGTTGGAGTACCACCAACACTTTGAGTGATCGTATTGAAAAATTGTATTTTTATTTCCGTATTGTTGTTTGTAAAATTAGCGTATTAAATGAATATGTACAGATATAGATAATATGCATAGTAAAATAATAAATCTCTGAGACATGTCACCAGCTAGAAGGGGGGTTCTGACCGGGGTTTAGTCTTAGTGACATGGCTTGGTCAAGTAACCTAGAGATATTGAAATTAATACTGAAATAAATAAAATACGCTTCCTAGCTACCTAAGATAGGATAGAAGAGTGATTAGAATAAATAGATTTAGCCTTATTGTGATTGTGGTTAGGCGTGTTTGTGTTTGATATTAGGGACCTGCCTGCGCCACCCTCCACTATTTGGACAAGCCAGCTGCTAACCGTGAGGTCGTACCGCTTTTTCTCTCAAATGGTTATAGGCAGGGTTGGAGTACCACCAACACTTTGAATGATAGTATAATATTAAAAAAGTTTTACTAAATAGATAGCCGTCATAAATAATTAAATGATTTAATATTGTATCTGCTATGACATGCGTCAGGGCTAGTTATAGCGGTTCTGACCTGTCTAGTCGTAGACACATGCCATGTTTGAGATTAAACCAATATTGGAAGTAGCATTGACGGTTTAGAAGGAAAAAAAAAAAAAAAAAAAAAAAAAAAAAAAAAAAAAAAAAAAAAAACTACAACAGTGAAATGTAAATTTAGAACAATAAAATTAATGAAATTATTGATTAATGAAAATATTACTGCTCCGGGGAAGATGCACCGGGCAGAAGTAAGGACATTAATATAAAAATCAATAATCAGTCCTATCTAGTTGTGTATTTTGCCTATAGATGTTGCGAACCAATCGGCGGCCTCGTACTAGGTAGTGTGTAGGCACTGCTGATATTTAATGGTGTTTACGTTGACGTTCGCAATGACCTGGTTTCATCTGAGGCAAAAGAGAAACTGTGAATGTACTAGTAACCTACTCTAATTGAATGCAGGTGAATGCGATGATTAATGCAATGCTTGCTCAAGGATTTATTGATTATATTTTATCCGTATAACCTGAATTAGAGATAAATTTGATGAGTCCCTCGAACGCTGGTGATTTTAAGCTATCCGGTGGATTTAAGATATCTCTTATATGTAGTGTGTCTAGACCTAGTCTATTGTAGTGTGTGTGTAATTCTCCACGATGGAGATTGTGAAGTGGGCATTCCATAATGAAGTGTTCCACTGTTTCCTTACTGTGGCCACAGGGACACTGAGGTCCTTGCTTAAATACGTATTGGCCTAGCTCGCCATTCAGTAAGGTTCTACCTAACCTGAGTCTAGTGCAAACCTTATCCCAGTAGACACTTTTAGAGTACTGTATAGGGGTATGGTTGGGATTAGGTTTGAGCGTTTTGATGAAAAGGTTAGTGTTTGTTGTATATTTTTCTGTATTTTTTTGGTGAAAGATTTGTCGAATAAGTGTGTATGCTTCTGTTACACCTAGCTGTGTATGACAATCTATTCCATTGTTTTGGACTGCTTGTTTTGCTAATGAATCCACAGCCTCGTTAACTACCCCTAATACCTACGTGGGCTGGGATCCATTCTAGATGTACCTGAATTTTTTTAGCCATTAATTTATGGATATTGATTAATATTTCATTTAGTATGTCTGGCCTACTACTGTTCTTTGTGATCAGAGATTGGAGGGCGCTCAATGAGTCACTCAAGAGTACTACCTTTCGATAGCTCTTGTCTTTTATGTAATCAAGAGCCTCATTGATTGCTACCAATTCTGTTGTATAGACTGAAATGTGATCTGTACATCTATAACCGTCTCCGTAGTCATCTGAGGGGTCATAATAGGCGGCTGCAGTCTGGCCTGAGTTTGGATCTTTGGGAGCCGTCTGTGAAAATGCGGTGGAAATCTGGGTATTTATTATCTAGATATTCCAGAGTGACAGATTTACATATGGTGGGGTCATCACTCTTTTTAATGACTTGCGAAAGAGCTACGGAGACATTTGGCTTAGATAACAGCCACGGAGGTAGAGAAATACTATCTTGTTCGGCTATTTCTAAGCTACCTAGTGTGGTGCTGCCTAAATACTTGTGTACTCTGTATCCGAATGGTGCCTGTTTGGCGTTCCACAGATTGTTGACTTTATATCTGTTATAGACTCTATTATATCTGTGGGTGAAGAGCGAATTAACTGGGTTGTCTGGATTCGACGTGACACGGGCCCAGAATCTGAGTGTCAGGGAGTCCCGTCTGAGTGACAGCGGTAACTCCCCAGCTTCTGTAAGCAGAGCTTCCCCCGGGGTAGACCTATAGGCACCCAGAGCGATTCTGAGTGCCTGATGTTGTATTCGGTCTAGCTTTTTTAACTGAGTTGGAATCCCGGATTGGTAAGCTTGACACCCATAATCAATTCTGGACCTGATGAGGGTCTTATATAAAAGTAACAGTGTAGCCTTGTCAGCGCCGAATTTTGTTCCAGACACGCAACGCATGAGATTTGTAATTGTTTGACAGGATGTAACTAAACTATTGATGTGTGGTGTGAATGTCATAAACTTATCGAAAATTACTCCTAGAAATCTAGCTTCACTAGCAATGTGTAGTGCCTTGTTGTTTAGAGTAAAGTGCAAATTTGGGTGCAGAGCGTGTGTAAAGTGAGCCTCGCTGACCGAATAGCACAGCCGAAGTCTTTTGCTCCGACAATTTAAAGCCCCACTTTTGTGACCATCTAGAGATTGTATCTAAGGATTCTTGTAACTTAGCATTAACAATTCTAATGTCCCTATGTGAGTAGCTTATTGTGTTATCATCAGCAAACTGGAATAGCTCAGTGTTATCTATCTCATCATATTGAAATTTAATCTCCTCTGCCAGGTCATTGGCCATTATATTGAACAGGGTCGGACTGATTACCGAGCCCTGTGGGGTGCCATTTTCAAGGGGATATTTTCTAGATAATATTTGGTTAACCGACACCTGTATTGTACGGCCTTGTAGGAATGATTTAATAAAATGTAGTATATTGCCTTGTATGCCATGGTGTTTTGAGCTTGTACAAAAGGCCATTATGCCAAACTAGATCAAATGCTTTGCTAATGTCTAGAAATAACCACTCCCGTAAGTTGCTTGCTTACAGTGGCGCATTTGATTTGAGTTTCCAGTTTGACTAATTGGTCTATTGTGCTCCTACCCTTCCTAAAACCGCTCTGTGCGGAATCTAGGATGTCATGTTTATCCAGGAACCACCTTAATCTATTGTTAAGCATAGTCTCGGTGACTTTGCATAGATGTGATGTCAGCGATATTGGCCTATAAGATTCTGGTAAATGTGGGTTTTTCCCCGGTTTGAGTAGGGGTATTACTGTAGCCTCCTTCCAGAGGGAAGGAAACTGACGAGTAATGAACACTTTGTTTAGGAAGTGTAGAATGATCTTGATAAAATGCGAAGGCAAGTGCTTCAGCAAGATATAAGATTATTTTATCACCGCCCGGTGCAGTGTTTCGCTTCGCTGTGAGCGCGTCCCCAAATTCCTCAACCGTGAAAGGCACATTTAAAGGACCCGTGTTGGGGCCTAGATCGCTAAGGTAGTTTTTGTGTCTAGCCTCGAACTCTGCCCTATGAGTCTTGTGATTTGGCTCGAGGTTTGAATGTGAGCTAGCGTTTGCAAGTGATACAGCTAATGTCGGATTCCCTGCGCTTTATATAGCTTTAACCCTAGTGACGGCCGACGTACGTTAACGACATTCCGCCGTTATTCAATATGGCGGCGGCATCAAATTAGTTCCTTGAATTATTCTAAATTTTAGGATGCCAGAGATATTTTGGAAAGTTTTAATGGGACAATGATAGACAATTTAGATATCGTTTAAATACGTATATATAAAATTTTGCAAAATTTCAAAATTAAATTCACTTTAAAACCAGTTTAGACTGGTTTCGTGAAATACCACCCTAATATCGTAACACCGGTGTCGGCTATCATACTAGTTTTATCTGGTTTCGACTTGTGTTCGCCAGTTTATGTATTTTTTTCTTTTTTGCAGTGAAGTTGCTGATGGTAATAATAATAATAATAATTTTATAATTATAGTAATGTTGTATACACTCAGAGAAGTCGGTGTTGAATACATGTAAATTTCAGTTAAAAAGTGTTAATACCTGTTAGTAACCATTTGATTTGGGGGAGGGGGTGGATTTTGAAATATTTTTTTGTCACTACACATAATACTAAGTGTTGGGTCGTAAAGGGGTCGGGTCATAAACATCTTTGACCCAGTTGTTCATCTTTTGGTTAAATTTAACCCATGGTTAAATATAACCCTCGGTTAAATATGGTAACCAAGGGTTCTATAACCTAGGATTAAAATCTTGATAACAGTGCTAATCTTCAGCCAGTTTGAAATAATAACCCTTAATTGTTTAAAATATGTAACCGAGCCTGAAAGTTTGGGTAAATTTCCCATATTTTACCAATGGTTTAACCATATTTGAATTTAACCAACTTTTGAGCAACAGAATTTGACCAAAGGTTAAATTTTAATCCTTGGTTATGATATTTAACCGAGGGTTAACATTTTAACCAGTAGATGAACAACTGGGTCTAGAAAACACTTGAAATTGAAGTCCGTAGAGCGGTAGACGCATTTACCGCTTCCATACGGAAAATACGTTTGGATTCCGCTAATAAATCACACTGATTATCCTTCTCGAAAGAAGATTTTTTAAGCAAAAAAGTAACCTAAAATTGGGACAGAATTTCGACCTAATTAGTTATATCCTCCAGAGACTAAATTATGACCTCTTTGTCCTTAAGAATTGTTCATTGATAGATTTATTTAACCTGAAATTGAAGTGAAATTTGGTGATGACTGGGGGAGGTTCGGGAGTAAGTTCCCGAGATAAAATTTTGAATAATCAAATTAATTGGAAGCCCGATGAGGTATTTTCTAGCTTCCAGACAAAAGCACGTTTTCCCCTAGTCTTTCAAATTGTATTTTAATCATTTCATGCTTTTTATGCTAATATTTACATTTTAATTTTTCTTGAAATGCAGACGTTTGATAGTAAAGATATTACATAAAAATATTACATAACCAAATAAATTTAAAAGAAAAAAATATATAAATATCGCCACTTGATGTCCTATGTTATAGGACTTACGTTTGCACCATACTCCAAGGTATTTCCCCAGAAATGCACAGACTTAATTTTCACATTGCAACTTGTAATAATGATTTAAATTGACAGACAAATTATTCACAAAAAACTTGAGTTTCAACGAACACAAATGTTACAAGAGCAATTCAAGCAAGGTCCAGAAAATTTTTAATTTTAAAAGATCTGGGAAGTGTTTTCTGGATTCAGTCTAGACAAATTTTTATTTTAAAATTTCTGAGAGGCCATTTTCTGGCTTCCAGACACAAACTTTATTCACTATTTTCTATTTTGAAGAAAAAAAAAGCAATTTTAGTGGGGCATGCGCCCCCGCCCCCTCTTAATCCGCCAGTGTTTCCTGAAACATAACCCGACCTTCTTTTGAGATGGATTATCAGTATACTCCCTGGAACATATGGAAAACTGATTTATTTCTGGGGCAGTTACAAAATGCTTCATTGGGCTTCCAATTGGAAACATTCCAAATGTCACTTCATTTTGGAGTTTTGATCAGTTTCTCAGTGGGGTGGATTATGTTTCCTGAAACAGCCTTTTTTAGATGGATTATCAGTGTGACACTGCTAAGGTTTAACTGCGCAAAAATCGATTAAATACTCATTTATGTGATAATGGTGCAGTTAAATCTGGATTTTCTCAGTTAAAGTGGGGTTTTCTTGAGAAAAACTAGGTTTAAATCATTTATGTGATTTTGGCGCAATTAAACCTAGTAATTTCAGTTAAACTTAGTTTTTCGAGTTAATGTGGGTTACTGAGAAAAAAGAATATGTTTAACTGGAAAAAAATAGGTTTAACTTTAAAAAAAATAGGTTTAACAGTTAAAGCAAGCCAAAATCACAAGATTGAATTAAACCTACTTTTTCTCGAGATAAACCCGGTTTTCTCAGTTAAACTTAGTTTTTTCTCCAGTTAATGTGGGTTACGAGTTAACTCTAGTTTTTCTCGTAACCGGCCACATTAACTGGAGAAAAACTGTTTAATTGAGAAAAACTATAGGATTAACTGCGCCAAAATCACATTAATACTCATTAATGTGGTCGTTGTGCAATTAAACCCAGTTTTTCTCAGTTAAGGTACATGTATGTTTTTCTCGAGACAAACTATGTTTAACTATGTTTGTGATTCTGGCGCAATTAAACCTAGTTTTCCCGGTTAATACTTGTTGCTGATAAAAACTAGGTTTAACTGGAGAAAAACTAGGTTTAACTCATTAATGTAATTTTGGTCTGCCAGATGATGATGATGATGATACTTTGTTGTTGTTACAGGCGACACAGCCAGGCAAGAGAGATCACGGTAAAATTGGAAAGAAAAAGAGTTTGCGGAAGAAAGATGGAAGGAACTGGGAAAAAAAGAATGGAAAGCTGGACAGAATGACGGAGGCTATTCTGCAAAACTGAATGACATATTAACACATGTAAACAAATGTTTGCTCTTTTTGAAACAAAGTTATCTCTCCACCTTTCCATATATAAACACGTGTACGTCGTTCAGTAAGATCCCGGGGCCGCTTATGGTAATCTAGTGGTAGAGCGTTGGACCCGCAAGCGGAATCTCCCGGGTTAAATTCCCGGACCGGGCCATACCAAAGACTTTTAAAATGGTAGTGACTGTATATACGGAGTCCAAGTCACAGGCCTTTCGGTTGAGACAGCTGTCCCGTGTCGCGGAAGGCGTGGCATGTGAAAGAACCCTCACTGTATTGACGGCAGTCCATAGCAAATGCGAATGAAATATTTGTATTAAATTACAAATCATTCGAAAACGATAAAATTAAATTGCTTCTGATTTTGCTTCTGTCAATATCAATTCAGTGGGATTGTTGAATCATTTATTAGTGTGTGTGTCTGTCTGTCTGTTTGGGGTACACAAATGTCAGAAATGATCGGAACAGGGGGTATATTTTGTTTTTCTTTTTGTTAAGTTCAGGAAAATGTGCTAAATCGCAAGTTAATAGTTTTGTTTATGTGTTTATTGTATGTAATAAAAGCATCAACAGCTAAAGCTACTGTTACGCATGTGTTAATCCCATTTTTATCAATATTCAGATGCAGCGCATCACAATAAACCCATAAAGTTAATATCCAAATCAATAACGTGACAGTGCCAACGGAAAATGTACTTTGTATATAATATAGACATAAACGAGTTACATGTATTTCTAATATTATTGAAAAATAAAACATCAACAAACAAACAAAAAGGAACGTTCATGTCTGTCAATATCAATTCAGTGGGATTGGTGTGTGTGTGTCATTTGTGTGTGTGTGTGTGTGTGTCTGTCTGGTACACAAATGTAAATAAGCAAATAAATAAATAAAAGGAGAACCGGTACCTCCCTAAATCCTCCAGTGAGAAAGTACATGTATTTCAAAATTTTATTCTTTACAGTTAGTTTGCAGGCTGGGGCTTCAAAGATGTACTTTATATAATATAGACCATCGGCGGATGAAGGATTTTAGGTTAGAGGGGGCGTGCTTTTGATCTTCACAGTGCCCTAGGATGCGGGTCGAGAATTTATTCAGGCGGGTGGGGTGAGGGTAACAGAATTATACCCGTAGGCTGTTATAATACAAGCCTTATTGAACATGTTTTGTTTTACAAATTGCTGGTTAAATTTTGCAGCAATAATTCATTTGAGACTATGTAGAATCTAGTTATTAAAAAAAATAATTATGAAATTTGGAAGCTTTCCAGACACGATCTAACCAGAAGTTTCCTTGCTTTGAGTGGTCGCAAACGTAGAATATTGTCGCCGAGCGAAGCGATGCTCGAACATTAATGGAAATTTGTAATTAACTTTCGGGCTTTTTACTTAAAATGCAAAGGTTTTACACCTATTTTTTTCGCTGCGCTTCTGCCTGAATCCTTTCCTGATCACTACACATAATACTAAGCGTTGGATCGTAGGCCTAATAGGATCGGGTTTTAAACATCTCTCAGAAAACACTTGAAATTTGTAAGTCCGTAGACGCATTTTTCTGCCTCCAGTCAGAAAATACGCCTGAATTTCCTCTAATAAATCACGCTGGTTATTCCTCTCAAAAGAAGGTTGATTTATCCAAACGGTAACCTAAAATTGGGACAGAATTTCGACCTAACTAGTAATAGCCTCCAAACACTGAATTATGACCTCTTCACCCATAAGAATTTTTCATTGATAGATTTATTTAACCTAAATTTGAAGTGGAATTTGGTGATGACCAGGAGTAAGCTCTCGAGATAAAATTTTGAATATTTCTACAGTGAAGCCCGATGAGGTATTTTCTAGCTTCCAGACACAACACTACCATTTTCCTCTAGTCGTTCACATTGTATTTTCATTATTTCAAGTTTTTATGCTGACATTTACATTTTGAATTTTTCTTGAAATGCAACAGTTTGATAGTAAAGATATTAAATAAAAATAGTATATAGCAAAATAAATGAAAAAGAAAATAGAATAACAGAAAATGTAAATATCGCCACCCGATGTCCTATGTGATAAGACTACTTTTGCCTCATGGTCCAGGAAATGCACAGAGTTAATTTTCACATTGCAACTCGTTTTTATCCCAAATAATGCATTAAATTGACAGACTAACTATTCACAATAAACCTTGAGTTTCAACAAACACAAATGTTATACAAGAGAAATTCAATTGGAGTCCAGAATATTTTATATTTCTAAAAAGATCTGGGAACCCCTTTTTATGGATTCTTTATATAAAATTTGTTTATTTTAAAATTTTTGAAAGGCCATTTACTGGCTTCCAGACACTAAAACTACTATTTACAATTAAATAATAAATAAATAAATAAATAATAATAAAAAGCCCTCTGTAAATCCGCCAGTGTAGACTACTGGAGTTATTTAAACAAAAATTTAAAAAGACAACATCAACAAACAAAAACAAGCAAAATAAAATTATATGAAAAAACAATAACAACTCAAAACTAAACAAACAAAAATAAATAAAACAAAAACAAAAAGGCGTCTGATCCATGTTTTGTAAAATGGGGTTGTTTATTCGTGATGAGTTTGTGTGCGTGTATGTTTGTGTGTGGGCGCTGTATTGAAATGTAAATAAGCAAATAAATAAACAAAAAAAGCGATGCCTCAACCCTGTAATACTAATAGAATCTATTGAGTACGTAATGATTACACAATTTTATAGTTTAGTCAGTTTGCAAGCTGTGCTTCGTTGATCTCCATCAATTCGAAAACAACGGAATTCGTAAAAATATATTTTGTAGTAAAAATTTTTACAGTTTACACTAAAACTGGTATTTGAGGCAAAGAATAGCGACATTTAATTGTTTGAAAGTCTGTGTACAGTGATCTTACACCCATAACCCTCTGGAAAAATTACGAAATAAATTTTTATCAGCGTATAGTAGTCATTTTATGAACATTTTAATATCATTATAAATCCCGCTCCAAAACAACAGATGGTGGTTAATGGATATTACCTACCCCGTGCAACTGAATATGCATTTGGCTGGAGCGATGCGTGATCATTTCACATGAACTTTTTATTTATGCGGATCCAAAAATAGTTTGGTGTACTTGAGCGGAGCAAAGAAAAATAATAATTAGCATTGGTTGTTGATATTTTCGTTTGATAAACGGCTTTCAAAAATGCGATATTTAGAATATTAAAGAACCTAGTTTTAAACTTATGTTTATCGACCCCGTCTCACCAGACGTTCGCGTAGGGCCCGCCCCCAAAGTATCGATCTGAGAATCCGTCAACACGTATAACTGGTTTTCACCAGTGAGTGATTTTTAATACTTAGACCATGAAACCAGATAAAATATTAATTCACAAAAATACTCGAAAAACTATGAAGAAGTTCTTCTGTATCCTTGTCATTTTTTATATCTTTACATGTCTGGATGCATCGTGCTATTTCAACCCCATCAAAACAGAATACCAAGGTAAGAATATGTCAAATTAAAACTGAGGCATAGTTCTAAATGAACCACTTTTTTAAATGCATTAGACTATATAAATAAATATTAACGTAACAGAATTTCTTCTTTGAAACTGACTGTTAGGATACAGGAAATAGACACTGTAGAATTACGTTTGAGAAAAACTACAACCACAAGAACTAAATGATTTTAAAAAGTCAAGTCCCATAACCCTGACAAATATAATCGTGTATTTGCAGTATTTAAACCACTCCTAAATTTTATTAATATAAAGCTACAAACCTAATTTTATTAAAATCTAAAGAAATTTTTATAATTATTTGAAGCAGACCATTTTTTTTTTAAAACGGACAAGCCGAAAACAATACGTATCCATCTTAAGATGGATTTCGGAGGCATGAAAATCAAACAGCAATGGTGCTTGACGGAGACAATCCAATGTTATGTTGGGGATTATTGTACATATTTATGATGTTACCATAAGTTTGCCGTCTACTACACTAGATGTAACATGTAGACATTAAGATGCTATTTTAGGTTATAAAGAATGGTATTATTTGAACCAGAGACATACGTTTTATATATGCCTCTGATTTAAAAACGGGAAAGGAGTTCTTGTACAGCGATATACTACTAATTCAACGTTATGATGGTGTGCAATCATTATGATACTCTAAAAAACACACAATGTATTTTCCTTAAACTAAAGTTTTCCAGATGGAAATATAACAGTTCATATTGCTCCAAACAAAACCATATACGGATTTAAAAATAAAAAACTGAAAATCTTGAAGCGCTACCATACAACTAGCACTCCATCATGTTCTTAAGACTGACATTTTGTGTTTCATATCTCTATATTCTTTTCAGAGAACTCAAATGAACCTCAACTTTATTGCGAGACTATTAAGGGAGATAAGCTGGATGTGGGATCAGATTATAAAACTGACGATTGCTTTTACTGTAGATGTTTGAGGGCAGGTCTACAATGTTGTGGGTAAGTTTTATCTTTTTACCTTAACGTCTGATCTCTAAACACATTCCATCTCAAATCTTGTTGGTGAGGGTACAAATCAAGCTTGGAAGTTTGCTAATATGTCTGGGTCTGGTAGTTGACATTTTACCCTACATATAGTAGCATTATATCCCTTCCAACTCTAAAACTGGTTGTCACAATGTAGGCCTTGGACCTGACTATAAATCGTTGAGTGGGACTTATAGCACCAGTAAAATAAACACAGAATGAATGGGAGTTTTAACCAGGATCAGTCCTAATATACCTACGTCCTGAAGACAGTCCATCTAATCCTGATGATAGTCCATGTCCTGTGATAGTCCATTTTATCCTGGTGAAAGTCTATCTTATCCTGGTAAAAGTCCATCTTATACCAGTAATAGTCCATCTTATCCTGGTGATAGTCCATCTTATACTAGAAATAGTCCATCTTATCCTGGTGATAGTCCATCTTATACTAAATATAGTCCAACTTATCCTGGTGAAAGTCCATCTTATACCAGTAATAGTCCATCTTATCCTGGTGAAAGTCCATCTTATACTAAATATAGTCCATCTTATCCTGGTGAATGTCCATCTTATCCTGGTGATAGTCCATCTTAGCCTGGTGATAGTCCATCTTATCCTGGTGATAGTCCATCTTACACTAAATATAGTCCATCTTATCCAGGTGAAAGTGCATCTTATACTAGTAATAGTCCATCTTATCCTGGTGAAAGTCCATCTTATACTAGATATAGTCAATCTTATCCTGGTGAAATTCCATCTTATCCTGTTGACAGCCCATCTTATCCTGTTGACAGTTCATCTTATCCTGTTGACAGTTCATCTTCTCCTGTTGACAGTTCATCTTATCCTGCTGACAGTTCATCTTGTCCTGTTGATAGTCCATGTCCATCTTGTCCTGTTGACAGTTCATCTTATCCTGTTGACAGTTCATCTTGTCCTGGTGATAGTCCATTTCCATCTTGTCTTGTTGACAGTTCATCTTATCCTGTTGACAGTTCATCTTATCCTGTTGACAGTTCATCTTCTCCTGTTGACAGTTCATATTGTCTTGGTGATAGTCCATGTCCATGTTATCCTGTTGACAGTCCATCCTGTCCTGGTGATAGTCCATGTCCATCTTATCCTGTTGACAGTTCATTTTATCTTGTTGACAGTTCATCTTATCATGTTGACAGTTCATCTTATCCTGTTGACAGTTCATCTTATTATGTTAACAGTTCATCTTGTCCTGGTGATAATCCATGTCCATCTTATACTGTTGACAGTTCATCTTATCCTGTTGACAGTTCATCTTATCCTGTTGACAGTTCATCTTATTCTGTTAACAGTTCATCTTGTCCTGGTGATAGTCCATGTTCATCTTATCCTGTTGACAGTTCATATCCTGTTGACAGTTCATCTTATCCTGTTGACAGTTTATCTTATCCTGTTGACAGTACATCTTGTCCTGGTGATAGTCCATCTTGTCATGTTGACAGTTCATCTTGTCATGTTGACAATCCATCTTATACTAGAAATAGTCCATCTTATCCTGGTGATAGTCCATCTTATACTAAATATAGTCCAACTTATCCTGGTGAAAGTCCATCTTATACCAGTAATAGTCCATCTTATCCTGGTGAAAGTCCATCTTATACTAAATATAGTCCATCTTATCCTGGTGAATGTCCATCTTATCCTGGTGATAGTCCATCTTAGCCCTGGTGATAGTCCATCTTATCCTGGGTGATAGTCCATCTTACACTAAATATAGTCCATCTTATCCAGGTGAAAGTGCATCTTATACTAGTAATAGTCCATCTTATCCTGGTGAAAGTCCATCTTATACTAGATATAGTCAATCTTATCCTGGTGAAATTCCATCTTATCCTGTTGACAGCCCATCTTATCCTGTTGACAGTTCATCTTATCCTGTCCATGTCCATGTTATCCTGTTGACAGTCCATCCTGTCCTGGTGATAGTCCATGTCCATCTTATCCTGTTGACAGTTCATTTTATCTTGTTGACAGTTCATCTTATCATGTTGACAGTTCATCTTATCCTGTTGACAGTTCATCTTATTATGTTAACAGTTCATCTTGTCCTGGTGATAATCCATGTCCATCTTATACTGTTGACAGTTCATCTTATCCTGTTGACAGTTCATCTTATCCTGTTGACAGTTCATCTTATCTTGTTGACAGTTCATCTTGTCCTGGTGATAGTCCATGTTCATCTTATCCTGTTGACAGTTCATATCCTGTTGACAGTTCATCTTATCCTGTTGACAGTTTATCTTATCCTGTTGACAGTCCATCTTGTCCTGGTGATAGTCCATCTTGTCATGTTGACAGTTCATCTTGTCATGTTGAAAGTCCATCTTATACTAGAAATAGTCCATCTTATCCTGGTGATAGTCCATCTTATACTAAATATAGTCCAACTTATCCTGGTGAAAGTCCATCTTATCCTGTTGACAGTTCATATCCTGTTGACAGTTCATCTTATCCTGTTGACAGTTTATCTTATCCTGTTGACAGTCCATCTTGTCCTGGTGATAGTCCATCTTGTCATGTTGACAGTTCATCTTGTCATGTTGACAGTCCATGTTATCCTGTTGACAGTCCATCTTGTCCTGGTGATAGTCCATGTCCATCTTGTCCTGTTGACAGTTCATTTTATCTTGTTGACAGTCCATCTTATCCTGTTGACAGTCCATCCTGTCCTGTTGACAGTTCATCTTATCCTGTTGACAGTGCATCTTGTCTTGGTGATAGTCCATGTCCATCTTATCCTGTTGACAGTTCATCTTGTCATGTAGACAATCCATCTTGTCCTGTTGACAGTCCATCTTATCCTGTTGACAGTCCATCTTGTCCTGTTGACAGTCCATTTTATCCTGTTGACAGTCCACTTTGTCCTTGTGATAGTTCATGTCAAGATGTTATTCAATCATGTCCTTGTATAGTGCATCAGACCTTGACGATAGTCGATCACATCCTGGTATAGTCCATTAGACCTTTGCAATAGTCCATCATATCCTGGCAGTAGTGGCTTAGCCCCCCCCCCCCCCCCCTATATTTTTTTTAAAAAAGATGGACATATGTGTTGAAAATTGGGGCTTAGCCCCCAGACGTTTCTGGCGTGTGTGTTTTTTAAGTTGGTTTAGCCCCCCCCACTTTCAATTTGCTTCCGACACCTATGTATTGTATATTCATCTAAGTAGTAGAAAAGGAAAAATAAAATGAAAAAAAAAATTACAGTTAATGAGAGGGCACATTTAAATGAAAGTAAAACTTTCAAGCTAAATAATTGATTCACATTATACATGTCATCCATTAGATTGGTGATTTAGGGAAATTAAAACAGGGTAATTATATTTTCTGTCGTAAAACAACAAAAAGTTTCCAGCTATACAGTATGTACATTTAAAATTTTCTGATGTTTTCATTTCAAGGTATGGCTACAAAACAGGAGTAGAAGACAAACCAGCGATTCCTGGATGTAAATGGATTTCTGGAGGAGATCCTGATGGATGTGGATTGATACAAGTCAAAGACTGTAGGACAAAGCACTGCAATCATAAATACTGTTATTATGACTGCGACACGGGCGAAAAAATAAAACACATCCACAGAAAAATTGGCCGCAATCACTTTTAAAATGTCAGAAACAGAAGTGAAATAAATTTTTAAAAAGTAACACAATTAAGTTTTGTTTTATCTGAATTTTGAATTGAACAAGTTTTCATTTATATGGTGGCAGCCACTTTTGGATGGGGGTGGGGAGAGAGAGAGAGAACTGTGTATACCCAGGAAGAGACCACCAGTCTTCTGTAAGTTAAATGACAAACTTTCTAACAAAAAGCAGCTAAGCTTCCATCAGGGCTCAACCTGCACTGACCAGAAGTGAGAGACTCCATGTTTCATGGAGGCACTTTGTTTTTTATCTGATATAGTCTGTAAACATGGTGGTGGATACTATGTAGTGAGTCTGGAGGTTCAATCCTGATATTGTGGTAAGAGTCTGGAGGTTCAATCCTGATATTGTGGTAAGAGTCTGGAGGTTCAATCCTCATATTGTGGTAAGAGTCTGGAAGTTCAATCCTCATATTGTGGTAAGAGTCCAGAGGTTCAATCCTAATATTGTGGTAAGAGTCTGGAAAATCAGTCCTCCTTGTATCAAGAATCTGGAGGTCCAATCCTCATATTGTTGTAAGAGTCTGGAGGTTCAATCTTCATATTGTGGTAAGAGTCTAGAAGTTCAGTCCTCCTTGTATCAAGAATCTGGAGGTTCAATCCTCATATTGTGGTAAGAGTCTGGAGGTTCAATCCTCATATTGTATTAAGAGTCTAGAAGTTCATTCCTCCTTGTATCAAGAATCTGGAGGTTCAATCCTCATATTGTGATAAGAGTCTGGAAGTTCAGTCCTCCTTGTATCAAGAATCTGGAGGTTCAATCCTCATATTGTGGTAAGAGTCTGGAAGTTCAGTCCTCCTTGTATTAAGAATCTGGAGGTTCAATCCTCATATTGTGGTAAGAGTCTGGAGGTTCAATCCTCATATTGTGGTAAGAGTCTAGAAGTTCTTTCCTCCTTGTATCAAGAATCTGGAGGTTCAATCCTCATATTGTGGTAAGAGTCTAGAAGTTCTTTCCTCCTTGTATCAAGAATCTGGAGGTTCAATCCTCATATTGTGGTAAGAGTCTGGAAGTTCATTCCTCCTTGTATCAAGAATCTGGAGGTTCAATCCTCATATTGTGGTAAGAGTCTGGGGGTTCAATCACTGTATTGTGGTAAGAGTCTGGGAGTTAAATCCTCATATTGTGGTAAGAGTCTGGGGGTTCAATCATTGTATTGTGGTAAGAGTCTGGAGGTTCAATCATTGTATTGTGGTAAGAGTCTGGAGGTTCAATCATTGTATTGTGGTAAGAGTCTGGAGGTTCAATCATTGTATTGTGGTAAGAGTCTGGAGGTTCAATCATTGTATTGTGGTAAGAGTCTGGACGTTCAAACATTGTATTGTGGTAAGAGTCTTGACGTTCAATCATAGTATTGTGGTAAGAGTCTGGAGGTTCAATCATTGTATTGTGGTAAGAGTCTGGAGGTTCAATCATTGTATTGTGGTAAGAGTCTGAAAGTTAAATCCTCATATTGTGGAAGAGTCTGGATGTTCAATCATTGTATTGTGGTAAGAGTCTGGAGGTTCACTCAATGTATTGTGGTAAGAGTCTGGAGGTTCAGTCATTGTATTGTGGTAAGAGTCTGGGGGTTCAATCTCCTGTATTGTGGTAAGAGTCTGGAGGTTCAATCATTGTATTGTGGTAAGAGTCTGGACGTTCAATCATTGTATTGTGGTAAGAGTCTGGGGGTTCAATCATTGTATTGTGGTAAGAGTCTGGAGGTTCAATCATTGTATTGTGGTAAGAGTCTGGGGGTTCAATCATTGTATTGTGGTAAGAGTCTGGGGGTTCAATCATTGTATTGTGGTAAGAGTCTGGACGTTCAATCATTGTATTGTGGTAAGAGTCTGAAAGTTAAATCCTCATATTGTGGAAGAGTCTGGATGTTCAATCATTGTATTGTGGTAAGAGTCTGGAGGTTCACTCAATGTATTGTGGTAAGAGTCTGGAGGTTCAGTCATTGTATTGTGGTAAGAGTCTGGGGGTTCAATCATTGTATTGTGGTAAGAGTCTGGAGGTTCAATCATTGTATTGTGGTAAGAGTCTGGAGGTTCAATCATTGTATTGTGGTAAGAGTCTGGAGGTTCAATCATTGTATTGTGGTAAGAGTCTGGACGTTCAATCATTGTATTGTGGTAAGAGTCTGGGGGTTCAATCATTGTATTGTGGTAAGAGTCTGGAGGTTCAATTGTCATCTTGTGGCAAGAGTCTGGAGGTTCAATCGTCATCTTGTGGCAAGTCTGGAGGTTCAATCGTCATCTTGTGGGAAGTCTGGAGGTTCAATAATCACAATGGACAGCCAGTATCCACTGGTATGCATATTTCCCTGTCCACTTATCACACTAAAGAAATATTCTATTCTATGTCTTGAAATAAAACCTGTATTATGAAATAACATTATCATGGCAGATGAAGTGAGCCCTAGAAGTAGAAATAGGTTTTATAATGGATCAATCCTGAAAATCTAGTTTTATTCCCAATTTTGTTTCATCAAGATAGGTTATATTAAGAACTGTGACATCATGAAAATGAGAAAAAGATCAGCAACAACTGACTGTTGTGGATCATAGCTTACTTAAAACATGAGAATTACTCAAGAATTGAGAAAATTTATCCAACTTCAGTTAATCCTGAAATCCGATTGACTTTGTAGGTCAAGTTAAGAATAGTCTCGGATTCGACAGGGGAGTCTTCGAGATGGTATGGAAGTCGCTATGTCGGACATGTGGGGTTTCTCCAAGTACTCTGGTTTCCCGTTTCCTCACACAGGAAGCACCCCTGTACGCCATCACAACCAATGAGAGACATTTCTCTAAGTTGATCTAACTTGTTTGTTAATTGTTGTAGAATAAACAGAGTCAAAACTTTAAATATTCTCCAGTTTGGAGCAAGTAAGGTCTGTCTATTACAACATCAAGATCTCTTTATAAAAATGACTCGAACACCACATTATAAAAAATATATTTAATTGATCAACTTTCTCATACTTCACAATGTAACATATGATGTCTCTTACATATCTAAAACAATTCTTCTATAAAATTTATTTGAAAATCATAACAGACAATTTCTATAGTTTCTTTGTATTATATACAGATATATATATAATTTACATGTATTTGCATCTAAATATAGTTATACTATAATTACAGTAATATTCTTTGACTTTTCAACCCCCCCAAAAACAAAACCAATAAATAAACAATGCCTCAAAACAACAACAACAAAAATTATCTTTAAGTTTTTTAAGATGGGGAAAACATTGAATTATACATGGGAATGCTGAACATATAGAATTGTATATTGGTTAATTTTGATTTGGTTGAATTTTGGTTACCCAGATAAAGAAAATACACATACATTTGTATATATATATATCTATATATATATCTATATAGATATATATAGATATATATATATCTATATAGATATATATAGATATATATATATATATAAATTTAAATTAAATATTGCATTTATCACAAATATAATAATAAATCAATATTTTCTGACATCAAAAATCTATTCATTCTAATAATGACAATCCTATTACCAAAATCCCTAACAATCTAAAGTTAATTTAAATTTCCCCGTAAATGAAGCACTTGATAATTCCAAGTTTCAAATCGCTTGTCCCAGTAAATTTTCGAGTTACAAGTTGAAATATTGATTTCAATAAATTCCATCTGAATGTGTGATAGAATTGAAATCTGAATAAAAATATAAATGTAGTCTGTGATCTATTGTTTATAGTTCAGCCCTAAAATATTTCCTTTTTTTACCATATTATAAATAAACATTTATTTGTATACAGGTTAAAAATTATGATATAAACAACCTTGACTTTGTTGCACTTGTGACAGTCTTAACATGTTTAATGCTACAATGGTTTTATGGTTATATGGCATCTTTAATGATCATTTTTCTTGTAGAGCACAGATACACAAGCACAACCACAAAACAAAATAGAGAGTTACATAAACTAGAAAAATTAACTTGTTTCTAATCAAAATATAAGTCAGGAACACAAAAAGAATTAAGGATAGGTATGTAGACAATACCGTCGAGGTTGCAGCAATGTCAATGTAGATCTATTGTTAGGACAACTTTATTTATAGCCAACAAGAAGATTCTATAACATACTGTCACAGATATAACATATTTCCCTTAATAATAGGCAACTGGTATTTCACTGACTAAAAAGCAATTGGTATTTCACTGACCAGTAGACAAAAAGAGTGTATTACTGACTAATACACCTGTTATATCATTGACCAGGGAATAAGTGACCAATACACAGGTGTATTTTCTGCTGACCAGGACACAAATGTTACTTCAGAGACTAATAAGAAAATATAATATTATTGACCACTATATGTGTTATTTCACTATCATATTGTCTCATTCGACTGGTCAATCCACACAAAGACCAATCCATAACATCAGCTTAATCAGTAAATCATCTAGAATTTTCATTTCATTTTATAAATCGGAGAACTGATAATGGTAATGTGTTTGTACCCCTTCACCAAATGGTCAGAGATATTAAATAAAAATCGTAGATTCAAATTAGTACACAGAATAATAAAATTCCTCTCCAACTATATACAAAAGGACAAACTGACACGCTTTGAGGACAATGGGAAATTATACATGTGAAAAAGAATTAATTCCTGTTTAAATAATCCTTATTACAATGTATGCCTTGAAAAAAAATTTATCTCAATTATATTGGGAGTTTAGAAAAGCAACATGTTAAAGACCCAAAAACTTGAAGTTCACATTATTAAATTCACAACAAACAGCTTTTTTGTTTTACTTCAAATCCAGGAACTTTTTTTATGGGAAAAATAATGAAATTAGAATCATTGTGAACCAAAAGCTTAGCTTATGGTGGCCATCCTAAAATTTTATCTGCTTTTTCTCTATTTTGATAAAATTTGGTGGTTTATAAACTAGGTGGTAAATGTTCAAGTACATGTGTACCAATAAAAGTATACTAATACTAAATCAACAACTTGGACTCTACTGAAAAAAGGGGGAAGGCAAAAGACACTAATGTGTACACCTAAATTTTCAAACTGACTATGATGTGTCTAATGTTATGTCTGACTAACGGTGCACAAGTTACAAATATGTTTTAAATCTACTAACACAGGCTGAACTTACAGACAAAGTCATATATATATATATTTATTTATTTACTTATACACACATCTACCAACTCTTGTGTAAGGGAAGGGGAGGTAACTGCTGATACTAAATAATGTTTAGTGGAATGCATGTACCAAATAAATTGAAATCAAAGATATTGTTATTTACAATTATAAATTGGGATAAAATATATTTACATGGGATATCATTATTGCCTGACTTAAGAAATAAAACCATTATATAAATAAAACATTGACTGCCAACTTTAATATATGATTAAATTTAAATTAAGATATTCCATATGTGCAGATTACGGGATTAATCTCACATTTGCCGAGTTCTCTCCTCTTTATAGCTGATATCTTGTAACGATGTATGTGGGCAAATTTTTGTTTTTCTGCTAAAAAGAAAAATCCTAATACACCTGACAAACCAAGGTAAAATTTATTTACCTCATATGTTAATTTTTAAAGTTTTTAAATTTATACTGGGTTCATCAGGCTGTTCGATTTTTAAATAGTTTTCTGTCCAATTTGTGCATTACAAGATACTTGCTCTAAAGAAAGACAACTCTTGCAAATGGGAGGTTACTCTGTATTCTGCAAATTGAGAATATTATACAGAAAATGAAACTTCATCTCATTATGTCACTGGAAAAGTTGTAATTGACATGACCCAGTTTAACCATGTCATTAGATGTAAATAAGTTGACATTTTCACTTATTTTTCACAAAGTCCAGTGGGAATAATATCAACAAATATTATTTGCACGTTGCAATTGGATATTTATGACACAAAATTCAATCATTTTGAGACATTGATTTAAGTGCAGAAGTAGAATGCACAATTTCTGTCAGTTTCCAAATCTACACAACCTGTGAAGGATGACAGGGGAGAAAAAATTACTACCGGTAATTATAAAAAATTGTGAGTAAAAATTCAAAATTAAAATTTTACAAGTACAATTTTCTACAAAATTAAACTTTGAGACAAATTTTAACATATTTAAGGTAATTACAAAAATATTTGTTTGATAAGTATATTGTACCATTCCAGGATGCTAAAGAGGGTCAGTGTGTCATTTTATCACCCTTCTTTTTAATTTTGTTTTTTAGCACAAATTTGCTGAATTTAAGATACTTTAGGGAAAAAAAGATGAAAATGAAAAGGAGTTGATGCTATTTTGAAGAAGCACAAATCAGACAAATTTATTTTTATTTTGGCTTTAATTAATGAAATGATATATACAACATCCTTGGATGTATAATATCAAAATTGAAAGTAATACCACCACATTGTAAAAATTATGAGAACAGAATAAAAGTTAAAAAAAAGGAGATTATATGGAATAGACATGAAAATACATATCACATACAAGTCAAACCTCAACATGATTCAGACAGTCAGCCTCTTTAGAAAGGTGGCTGTTATTGCCAATTAAGGTCAACAAAACTGATTCTCCAAAACTCATGAATATGTGAAAAGATAAAACGTATGAACTTGTTATAAAAACTATTTATTTTCAATCAAAACAGATTTATTTTTTACCTGAGATAAAATGACAACTGCTGATTTATAAAATACTTGAAATCTTGGTTTTGCTGAAATGGACCACCACTGGTTATATTCGATTCCTAGAGTTACCTCCCATTGATACACATGTTATGAAAATGATTCAAATATACACGACATTTTGTGTTTATTGCCATATCACTAGTAAAGGGAGATAACCAGTAATACACAATATGACCCAGTAAACAATGTTACAGTAACATATTTCTATGAACAACCATCATATTAATATTCAAACAGACAGTTTTAGTGAAATCAGTGCGGTACAGACTTTAGTGTATTACTACTAGACATTTAGCATAACTGTAGGTATGAGACTGAAATGATAAAATTAGCACACATGTAATTATAAAATAACTTTTCTATCAGAATCTATATTTTGGCATTACTAATTACCATATGCAAATCTGTATACATGTTTTAAAAAAATAAATAATGTTTGTATAAGTACATAAGCAATATACAATTTTCTTTTAGAATTAGAGATTATACACATTTATATATAGATAGATAGATAGATAGATAGATAGATAGTTAGATAGATAGATAGTTTTATTACCTTCATTCTTGTATATGTACAAAATTATCGGAACAATAATTCCGTAAAAAACAATCCTTTTGTGAACAATAATCTGACTGGATAGTTTAAGTACGGAACAGGAAGTGATATGGTCCCTAAAATACATTTTATTGTTTTGTGAACTTTATTTCATATAATTGGGTATACCAGAGGGTCCCATCAGACCTCGTGTACATGAGTAAGATTTTTACAGCTACATGTTCAATCATTGCTCTTATTATATGATAATTAATTCCGATGTAAAATAGTAAAAAAGAAAATTGACAACACAAAATTCTTCCACATTTTGTTAAAATTGGTTGTAAAATTTTTAACAGCGGTAGAATATTTGAACACAATCAAAAGACGATGGTAGTGATTTTTAAAATCAAATACAATTTCTGGACAATACATGGACATTAAATAATGCATTTATAAAATAGAAGAAACTTGATGGACAGTCTGTTTATTTATCTCCAGAACAAATTTTGCCAAACAATTGTTGAGCATCATTGTAAACATCTAATATCTATTCTGAGCACCAAAGTAAGATAATCGCTTTTTGTTATGAGTCTATGACATTGTATTATGAGCAAGTACATGTATAAACTTTTCCGAAGTTTTATATGTATAATTCATGTTAGACCTTGTTTCTATGGTGATAAGATAGCATTTGCGTAAATAAACATGTAAAATCGTATTACATGTACTAAATGTTATAAATACATGTTAACATGATTACCTTTTAATTTTAAAACCATCTGTGGGTCAGGGTTTAAAAAATAAAGTTAAAATTGCTTAATTTCTGTATGCTGTTACATTTCACCATCAGGTGTTTGCTATGCTGATGGGGCGGACTGGAAGCATACATAATTATAAAAATCCAGAATAACAACCATTTTAATTCATCAACTCCTGAAAAACAATGGACTCTTCTGTAAATTAATAACTTGGACCAGTCCAAATGTGTCTTTAGGGGTGTATGAGTTAAATTACAAAAATGTACAGAACATATTTACATTCAGAATTATTATCCAAAGATCCCCTGCAAAACCAAAAAAATACACCGAGCAGAAATTGTCGGAAATTTGCCGCCAATTTAAAATATATTTTTTCAATGACAGTGTTCATTAACATCAACAATTATAGCGCGCTTCCAACCAAAGAAGAAATATCCCGACCCCGCACCTAGGATAACGGCGATACATAACCAGGCGTTGTAAGTCATAAACACCAACATTAAACAGTAGCTGATCAATATCTGAAGTAGATGTAGAACCGTCTGGATAAAATGGGCCGAGCTGATCATATGAATTCTGAAATAGACAACAAAACAGAAATGAATCTAAGGCATTGGTAGATCTTCGGCATTGTTACATTCTCTAAAACATCTCTCCAATAACTGTTGAAATATCATGTATATACATGTACGTGTTAATGAAATTTATTTTTGTGTTACTTAAGCCATCTTGATAAATATACTAATTGTTGCATATTATATCTCTATAGTACTGTCACCCGTCTACATGAAATCTACCATCAACATGATAAGATGAATGAATTTCTTTATTTCATAAATAAAAGTACATATTAATTTCGTTACGTTAAAAACAGTCAACTTAAAACAAGACATTGTGGAATATGTATAGCAGACATTTTTAAAGATTAACATACATGCACATGTATCAAGACAGATATACATGCAGTGACTTTTATATTATTATATCATGTGACAGTCCTTTTCAACACCAAATCCAACCAATATCACAAGATGTAAAGTGACAATATGAAACAACAATACAAAATGACAATATATCATTCTTTTCTTTTTTTTAAAAAAAAGTTTACAAACAAAGACAGACTGCAACAGATCACCTGAGCTTGATTCCACTGTATTATCAGTCACAATACTGGAAATTGATTTATTTAAATTCAGTGGATGTCTTGTGGTCTTCACCAAAATTTACAAATTAAAAATTGAAATCCATTGGTGATACACACAGCCCCCCCCCCCCTTTATTCCTGCCCCTACCTTCTCCTACCTGCATACAGGTGATCACTGACAACAAAGATACAAAAAGTTTTATATTTTAAATTGAGTGGTTTACAAAATATCAAAGTTGATTGGCTGACTTGCAATGACCTCTAATCAGTGAGGTCAACATTTAACCAAGTTGACCACATTCAGTGACAAACTATGTAAAACATGTAGATTTTTTTTGTCTCATGATCATGAGTCAAGTTTTATGAATATTGTTAGTTACCATAACTTTGGCTATTCCATATACATATAGGCCTACAATGTATATGTACTTTAAGAACTACATGAATGTTTCTGTCGTATCATCAGACTGCACGCAATCGATTTACATGTAGTGGATGGATTCGTATGATACGGACGGAAACATTTGTGTGGCATTGTATTTATTACATGCCACTTATTTATCCATATGTGTACACAAATTTCAAATTAATTCCACTTCAAAAGATACCATTTAGAAAAGTAGCTTAAGTGGAAACTCTGTATCCAGTTATAGCTATAGTGCAATACAGTGTAATGTACACATTGAATGGGCATATTGAACTCTGTATCATATCTGTATGATTACACATACATGTTATATATATATTTACAATACTGCACATACAATAATCTGAATGTACTGAATTCTATCTACATCCAGAATCAGAACATAGATCAGTTTATATGTATCAATAAAATATTGTGCATTTTTAGCACACCTGATTTTTATACGGAACAATTTATCTATGATGTACGTGAATACATTTTGTACATGCTACGAGTGAACATCAAATTGTATCTGGTACAGTCTACTGATAAGATAACCCACATAAACCAAAAATAGACCAGCCATGAGACATTCAGTCATGGAGAGTAAATATGAGACAGGCAGAAGAAAAAACCCTGTTGAACCATCAGAGTCACATTGTACATAGAAAATAGTCCTCACAGAAACAATACATGAAAATTAATACAAGAGTAATAGAAACTAAAGAGGTTCACCTAGGCCTGTATAGCTCACCTAAGACTGAATAGCTCACCTGAGCCTGTGTTACTCATTTGTCTTACATAAATAAATGAAAAGCCGGCCTACATGCCTATGTTATTTCTATAGTAGCAGTACCCATGTTTGATTATTGGGGAGCATGAAAATCAGAAACTCGAATCTAAACACCTTATTGATCATTTGTACAAAGTTCAGTCACAAATAATTCAGCCGTTTCGGAGATTTTTTCATTTCTAACAGACAGACGATGGATGCAAAGTGTTGGCAATAGCTCACTTGACCCTCAGGTTAGGTGCGATAAATATGACGATTCATTGGTCATTGAGGTGAAAGTTTATTCTATACTTGAGTATCCTGTTTTCCCAGTGTATTGCTAGTAAGGGATAACTTTTTCTTTCACTTAAGACCAAACTGTCAGCGAATTTAGATGTCGGGGGAAAATGTTATCTCACCCTAAGCCCATTCCGGAAGTGAAAAACAGTCAAACATCACTTTGCGGGAGGGATGGCAAAATTTCGATTCTCGTGCACAAAATTTTGTTTAGCCTCCCTCAAAGTGGTGTTAGATTGTATTAATCTATAATGTATTGTATATATAATTTACCATGAAAGATGACTCCTCTTACCCAGTTTGTAAATAACAATTCAACTCTGATCAATTAATCATGTCTCAGCTAAGTGAAAATTTTGGAAGAAGTCAGTCATCATTTATCATGATGTACATGTAAAAGGTAGTATAACTTCTCCCCAATTACGTCATTTTGTGAAATATTGCCCGACTTGCAAGTTTGTGGTTTTTTTTTCAATTTCAACTGTGAAAATTTTAAATCTGTAAAACAGTGTGCTCTGGATTTCTCTGATAAATAAAGTAAATCAAATTAGCAATTGTAAACAACACTCAGTCACCAAGATGTATCACGTACTGGTATTACATAACGTATCCTACTGATAACTCATAGTTGACCATGTGTACATTGTAATTAACAGAGGGGGCCAGTGGGGCACGTGTAAAAGTGACAGCAGGGCCTCCATGGCCAGGTGGTTAAAGCATGACACTTTAAATCACAAAGTCTCTAACCTCTAGTTAGCAAGGGGTCAAGCCCTGAGCTGATTTTGCCCTACAGGACCCTAAGCTGATTTTACCCTACTGAAACTTAAGCTGATTTTTGCCCTACTGGAACTTATGTTGATTTTTGCCCTACTGAAACTTAAGCTGATTTTTGCCCTACTGGAACTTATGTTGATTTTGCCTTACTGGAGCTTAAGCTGACTTTGCCCTATTAGAACCAAGCCGATTTTGCCTAACTGAAACTTAAGTTTATTTTCCCCTACAGGAGCCTAACCTGATTTTGCCCTTTTTATGCAAAACAACTTTATAAAAACAAAATTGAATTCCATGAAAGCAGACATCTCTTTGTCTTAATTACAATTTATCTGCTTCACTTCAATTAATGAGAGTATTTGATAACAATTTTCAGTCAACCATCACATACCAAAACTATGAAGTAAATGAAGATGCATTACAATCTATGCACCAAGCCAATGAGGCATTACCAGACTTCAAGCTTTACTTTAAATTTCTGATATGTGAAATAGGAAAAGAAAACGAAATGTGTTTAAGAAACATTAAGATTTTTAAATCCCATAACTACAAATTTTGTCGATACATGTATGATATACATAAAGCAATATACCAAATTTGGTTAAAATTTGAGATAACAATGCGAATTTATTCCATGGAAACCAAAATTTTGCAAACAGAAAAATAAATACATTGTACAGTGGAACCTGGCCTAAACATCATCTCACTTAGGAGACCACCTCACTAAGGAGAACACCTAACCTAAAGACTACCTCACTAAGGAGAACACCTGACCTAAAGACCACCTCACTAACCTGACCTAAAGACCACCTCATTTATAGACCACCTGACCTAAAGACCACCTCATTTATAGACCACCTGACCTAAAGACCACCTCACTAAAGAGAACACCTGACCTAAAGACCACCTCACTAAGGAGAACACCTGACCTAAAGACCACCTCATTTATAGACCACCTGACCTAAAGACCACCTCACTAAAGAGAACACCTGACCTAAAGGCCACCTCATTTAATAGACCACCTGACCTAAAGACCACCTCACTTAGGAGAATACCTGTCCTAATGACCATCTCACTAAGGAAAACACCTGACATAAAGACCACCTCACTTAGGAGAATACCTGTCCTAAAGATCACCTCACTTAGGAGAATATCTGACCTTAAGACTACCTCACTAAAGAGAACACCTGACCTAAAGACCACCTCATTTAATAGACCACCTGACCTAAAGACCACCTTACTTAGGAGAACACCTGACCTAAAGACCACCTCATTAAGGAGAACACCTAACCTAAAGACCACCTCATTTAATAGACCACCTGACCTAAGGACCACCTCACTTAGGAGAACACCTGACCCAAAGACCACCTCACTAAGGAGAACACTTGACCTAAAAACCACCTCACTAAGGAGAACACTTGACCTAAAGACCACCTCATTAAGGAGAACACATGACCTAAAGACCACCTCATTTAATAGAACACCTGACCTAAAGACCACTTCACTAAAGAGAAAACCTGACCTAAAGACCACCTCACCAAGGAGAACACCTGACCTAAAGACCACCTCATTTAATAGACCACCTGAAATAAAGACCATCTCACTAAAGAGAACACCTGACCTAAAGACCATCTCACTAAAGAGAACACCTGACCTAAAGACCACCTCACTAAAAAGAACACCTGACCTAAAGACCACCTCATTTAATAGACCACCTGACCTAAAGACCACCTCACATAGGAGACCATCTGACCTAAAAGACCACCTCACTTAGGTAACCACCTCACTCAGGAGAACACCTCACTTAAGAGACCACCTTGTATTTTAGAAGGTCAATATTCAGTCACTTAAATAAATATTTAATAAGTACACACCCTCAATGAAAAGCCCACCTCAGTAATCGGACCGTTTTAAGTCACAAGGTTCCACTGTAGAGAAAATAAATGTTCAATTTTGGGGAGCATGAAAGGATAAAAGAAAATTTATGGTATTGTGTGTGTGTGTGTGTGTGTGAGAAAGTGGTAATCTAAGCATACAAGACCCCCAGGATTTATAAATGGAGAAACAGATTCTAAATACACAAAACCAGTGATAAGAGAGGAACCAGGGTTAATACATTTAACACAGCTGTATATCTTGTTTGACTGTGATTTTTGAATGTCAATATGCCACAACAGACTTTTATAGTACCTTCAATTATGCCTCTTATTAGATATGTTTTATCTCTATATATGGTACTACTATATTTCTTTCCGACAACCTGAAATCCTTATAATCTAAGTTTTTTTGGGCCATTTTCTGTTTGTTTTTAATGCATGTAATAAAGCAAATTTTCATAAAATTTTGGTTTAAGATATTTTAATAAAAATTTGGGGATTTATTTTTGGTGGTGGCCAACTACATACAATTACATGTACTATTATCATATATATATATATATATATATATATATATATATATATATATATATATATATATATATATATATATATATATATATATATATATATATATATATATATATATATATATATTATATATATTAGTTCCTTTTACAACACTTATCCCTTAACCCCTTCACCCCTGAATTTCTGAATGGTATGTTTTTTTCTATTGTTAAAGACCAATCTATTGTGGTCTATAGGGTTGAAAGGGGGTTAAACTGGTATTTCTTTTTATTATCTTTTCAAGACAAGATTGAATGTCACACACTTCACCTTTGACACATACCACATCAGTAAAGATATAGATCAAGAAAATAAACAATGATTTTTTTTTTTACAGATTCTGTATTTCCTTAATTTTAAATATTTGTGTACTATTAAAATTGTAAACATATTTTGAGTTGAATCAAATTTACCTGTAAAAAAAGAATAGGCCGTAGTCATTGTGCTGCCTACCTCTTAAAACATTACATAACAGACATATATTTACAAGTTTAAAGACAAACATACTGATTTTCAGGATTATGTACAATGTTCAAGTTTAATTGACTGGATTGAACACACACATATGTACGTGATACTAACCATGTACTTCTTGTTTATCTATAAGATTTATACGAAACTGCACTCACTTTTTAGCTGGACTACTTATATTATTTCTAACCTTCTCACCCCAAAGTATCTGTATGGTATGTACTTTTCTTTGTATTAGATGAGTCTATTATTGTCTGCAGGGTTGTTAGGATTAGGAGTCTAGATCTGTGGTGTTTTTAAACTTTATTTAAATGTGACAACAAGAAACAAGTATCACAACAAACATCTTGTTGACACTGCTTCTGGTGTTGGCAGGTGTAATTCGTGAGACACCTTCAGAGTGTATGACGACATACACCAACAGATAATTTCCTACTGACCTTGACACTAATAATTCACCTTATTTGAGGTAAATCTCATTCTCAGGTAAGGTATATCAGATTTTGTTCAAATCAGAACCCAGTGCTCATGTGAGACTTCTTATTTCTTGTTTTATTTTTATTTTACATCTACCTTTTAACAGAATTTCGATAAATGATATGACATTTCATTTCTTTGCAATTTCATACACATTTTACAGAACAAATGTAACATGCCTTAGATTATCCAATATTCAGATTTTGTCATGGTTAGTTCTTATGTTTGGAAGGAACCATACTTCAGAGAATTGTCAGTACAATATATGTAAATGCATATGACGATTCTTTTTAGCAAATCAACAAAAAGACATTAACAAATTCATATTGAAAAACTCAGATAAAAATGAGAAAAATTCAAATCATGGAACTAAAATAATTTGAAGAAAAAGTAAGCAAATATTTTATTACATTAGGCCATTTATACTGGCTAAATGGCTAAATATAATAATTTTTGTGTATATATAAGGTATACATAGTAACACACACACACACACACACACACACACAGATATATATATATATATATATATATATATATATATATATATATATATATATATAGTTTTTGTTGTTAAAATTATGTAAATATCATAGATATAAAGGGTTAGGTGTACAAAAGTTAGAAAAACTAACCGAGTGATATATGTTACCAGTAGGTCTTTCTGAGAATATTATAAACGTGCATTAGAAATCAATATCTAGAAATCATAAGAAGGGTTCAATTATAAAGATGGGTGTGAACAGAAAGAACAGTCAAAAAAATAAACCAAATAATCTTTGATTTTAGGGGAATTTTACATTTGTTTTTAATTGTTAGCAATATTCATAAAATATTCATGGTTAATAGAAATAAATTCTCATGGATTAAAGACTGGAGCTAATTGGGATTAAACAAAAAAACATGATAATGAACAGAAATAGATTCTCACAGATAATAAAGAGATCGTAGTTAGTTGGTTTTAAACAAAATAATACAACTAAAGCTAGGGAAAGAAGGCATAGATTATAGTTGTACATGTACACCAAAAATACCTGTTGGTAGAGACAGCCAATTTCGGTTCACCTGGCATCGTGTCCCTGATATCAAATCATAAACAAATAAAATATGAAACAGACATCTCAAATGTAATACGATTGATTTATTAGTATTCCTGTAGTCATAGCAAAATGCACAAAACACTCTTTGGGATATATGTAAAACAAAACTTCAAGCTGGGTTACAACTAAATGTTACAAAATACATGTAAGATGCATAATCACCATACAAATAGATAATAACAAACTGATAAAGCAATACTGCCTTTATATATGCATGTAGCCATCAACAGACCTCGTTATCTGTACCCTCTGACCCCTATTTATCAAGCACAGAGGTTGTTTTTCATTAAACTAAACAATTTCAGACTTCAACAGGGTTTATAGGGGTTAAAGAACTTGATAAGACAAAACTGACTTTTACTTCCCAGTGTGCTATAAACCTATGAAATAATTGTATACTGTGATCAATAATATACATGTAAATCCATGAAATAATCGTATGCTGTAATCAATATCATAAATCCATGAAAAAATTGTATACTATACATGGTGGCACTGAAGTTATTGTTTGGTGAAGTTAAAATCTAAAATAATTACAGTTACACCATAAACCAGAGAAAAAAAAAAGAAGGACATGTCCTACAGAGTGACAAATAAAGACTACAGTCGCTGTAAAACAGAACCAACCAAAGCATGATATCATAACTTCAAGATCTGGCTGTTTAAAACAGGTAGCCATAATTCACAGGTAACCACTATGATAATCAATTACACCATTGTAATTGGATTTTGAGTATGTTTTAAAAAAATATGAATCAAAAGTCTTGCATGTAATTTCCAATGTGAGTATTAAGTGACCAGACATCTTGTGTAAGTTGAAAAGGCCTATTTTCGTATCTATACAATGTAATCCACCAAAATGTCACTTGGAGAATGACATTGTTCTGTTTTTTTTTTTTTATAAAAATACCAGGTGAGCTAAAAAAAAAAAATTAAGGTAGCACAGGGGAGTATTGGAATGTTATTTTTTTCAGTAACAGGTGAATACATGTACATGTACCTAAAATAGTTAAAAATCTGCTGAGACACACAACATGAATTCCAAAATTTCACCCTATATTCATTAAATATATTGATATCTACCGTTTTACATTGTAAATGAGTTTCCTATTACCCTATTTCATCATCTTACATGTACTATCAACTTTTCTTTGATATTTACAATAAAACTACATGTTTTTAAAAATTCTGAGTCAACACTTTTAATGGGGCACATTTATCAGAGAAATCGTGAGGTTGTATAACAATTCCAGATGTTGTTAACAAGACCTACAAACAGATAAAGAGCCGAACCTCTTAAAACGTAAAACATTCCATTTCCTGTGTGTGAAATGTTTAATTCAAAAAATACAATCAAATTTCAAATATATACATAACTTACACAAATTAAGTTCAATTTAAAGAACTAAACTATTTTGATAGTATCCGTGATTACAATAAACTCGTGACAAAACATCCCGATGTCAACACGGAGAAACATCGGTGGTAGATACGCAACTTAAATTGCTGACGTGTAAATACTTCATTGCTGTTTACATCATTTTCCATTGCCAGTCTTTTGATCAATTGTACAAGTACACATGAATGAACGATGTCATCCACAGATTCCGAAAAAAAGACACTGAACAATATATAACATAATGAGAGCCCCTCATGGGGCCTGAAATGCTCGCCTGGGTAGACAAATACCAAAAAAAGAAGCAGCTTAGTAACCGTTGATTTTGAAATGGTACATTGATTAAATGTTGATTTATTTGTTCCTATTATTTTGTTCATTGGAGATGGGATAGCAGCTGCACAGATATAGATAATGCATTGTGATATTTCATTTGCTTGATGTTCTGCCTAGATAAAGAAACAAGTGCTAAATGAGGACATGAATATCACATGCACTGAGACAGATAGTAGACAAGATACAGATATCAATCAAGGATTTTCAAAATACAGATATAACAAGATACAGATATCAATCAAGGATTTCCTAAATACAGATACCAGACAAGATACAGATATCAATTAAGGTTTTCCTAAATACAGATACCAGACAAGATACAGATATCAATCAAGGTTTTCCTAAATACAGATAGCAGACAAGATACAGATATCAATCAAGGATTTCCTAAATACAGATACCAGACAATGATTGAACATACAGATACAGATACTTTATCAGATATACAACAGATGGTGTGGACAAATTGTGACTACCGATATTTGTAAATACAGGGATTTTACACACTCTTTTGGGATTGAATTGGAATTTTAGCAACATTTTATTGAAATCAGAAAATCTTTGAATAAACAAAACAGTTTGCAAATACAAGACTTTCATCAAATTAATGTTCTTTTGATTTCGATGGGCAAATTTTGACTGCAAATAGGTAAAATGCATTTTTTTTTGCATAGGTAATGGGGCCTTATTTCTGCCCCCTAAGATAGGGTGGAAAACCCCTGAAACATTAAAATGAATGAGCCCAACAGACAAAATACTATAAACAAAATGCCAGAGTATACATGTAATATGTAGGTATCTCAAGGATGTAAAAAAATAAAATACAGTGAAACTTGTAAATAACAACCTCCTTAGGGACACAAGAAAACCGGTCATTGTAGGGAGGTGGTCTTTATATAGAGGTTGATTTGTACACAAATGGTACTACCGAGGACAGCAAAAAACGGTCTTTGTGACCAAGTGGTCTTTATGCACAGGTGGTCACTAAAGCAGGTTTTACTGTATGCTTTCAATCCCACTTTTGTTTTAGCATATTCAAACAACAAAGATGAATGCTGAGGATGCACTAAAAGTGATGTTAAAAGTTCACATGGTCCTACGGGGCTGGTGAAGTCATTAAAAATATCTAATTCCCTCCATTTCAAATTGTCTCGAACATGAAATGTAACAGCTACATGTTTTAATGGCCACTGATGTTGTTATAACTTGTTTCATGTACCTGAAGTCCTATAATTGCAACAGTTTTAAATATTATAAGTTAAATGCTTGTTAACTACACTTACATATGCATGTTTGTAAGATAAAACCTGTCTGTTTGTCTGCAGTTGACAAATTTTCACCTTTCAATGTTCAAACTTCAAACAATTCACTTGAAATTGACATTCAAAAGGAGGCGGGCAACTGAGGTTTAAATTTCCATATTCCCTGAGTATAGAAGGTGAACATGACAGAAGTTGGGTTAAAGCAACACAACTAAAATTTTTGACAATAATGAAATAGAAGTGAATCATCAGTAGGCCTAAATATGACGACGGGGACACCTGTTCTAAAGTCAACCTGGAAACTCCACTTGTAAACAATTGTTGTATGGGCAGCAATCAACATCTGATTCTTTGTTATATTTTTAAGAATCGAGCATAATTCTAAATTTCAGTTTAACTCAATTGAAGTTTTTTCTTCAATTTATAAACATCTCGAGTTACCAAAACACCTTGACCACAGCAACCCTAAATTATGAAGTATTCTAAAACTGAACAACATGAAATCTGATTTAAATCTACGGAGATTTAAGGATTCAGAACAAAGAGCAAAGTACCAGTATTCTACGTACAGGGATTTTCAACACTCTTTTGGGAATGGGGCCTGGGCCTTTTGAATTGGGAATATAAACTGCATTTTATTGAAATTAGGAAATATAGAAATGCATAAAGCTATGTAAAAATACAAGAATATCTTCAAATTCATTGTCATTTGACTTTGATTGGGAAATTTTGACTGCAAATTGGGAAAAAATGTATTGTCTTTGATATTGGGAATGGGGCCTTATTTCGACCTCGTATGATAGGGTGGAAAATCCCTGATGTAATGTGTTGGTAGCTCCACCAACAGACCAGACATTGTTATACACATTTTTGACGATCTGTGTAACATTCGTAGCTTGATTTCATTGCTGTTACATTAGCTCTTCAAATAAATACCATAAACATAATACCAAAGTCATAAGTTTGCAAAAAAAAAAAAAAAAAGAAGGGGGCACAACAAGGGTCAGAGGGTGAAGTAGGGGAAGGAGAGGCAGGTGGGCAGAGGGTGAAAGCAGAAGTCATCAGTGGTTCAAAGGGCAGGGGAGAGAGCAGTGGAGAGTCAGGTGAACAGGGGAGTCAGGGTGAGGAGAAGGTCAAGGTCAGACACAAGGGGGAGTCAGGGGTGAGAAGGAGTAGGGGAGGGGGAGAAGAAGAGAAGAGGAACAGAGGAAGTAAAGAGAGTGGTTGGTAGTAGCAGTGGGAGAGGGCAGAGAGAGAGGTGAGGGGGGGGCACAGATCAGGGAAGGGGGGATGCCAGATGGGAGGGCAGGAAAGAGGAGGAAGGGGAGAGGAGAAGGGGGGGAGGAGAGTGGGGGGTGAGAGGGGTGCAATGCAGGAGAGGATAGGGCAGAGAGTAGAGGAGGTACAGAGGGGGAGTGGAGGGAGGATGAATGAGAAGGAGCAGAGCAGTAGGAACAGGTAGGTGGGGGTGATCAGGGGCAGGAGGAAGGTGGGGAGAGGGGTTGGAGGGGAGAGGGAGGGGTCAAGGGGGGGAGAGGGAGGGGAGGAGCATGCAGGGGAGGGGGGAGGGGGAGGAGGGGGGAGCCCCCAGGGGGCAGAGGAAGGGAGGGGGTAGAAGGTCAGGAGGGAAGGGAGGAGGCAGGGTGGAGTACAGGATCAGAAGGCAGGAAGGATTCAGAACAAAGAGCAAAGTACCGGTATTCTACGTACAGGGATTTTCAACACTCTTTTGGGAATGGGGCCTGGGCCTTTTGAATTGGGAATATAAACTGCATTTTATTGAAATTAGGAAATATAGAAATGCATAAAGCTATGTAAAAATACAAGAATATCTTCAAATTCATTGTCATTTGACTTTGATTGGGAAATTTTGACTGCAAATTGGGAAAAAATGTATTGTCTTTGATATTGGGAATGGGGCCTTATTTCGACCTCGTATGATAGGGTGGAAAATCCCTGATGTAATGTGTTGGTAGCTCCACCAACAGACCAGACACTGTTATACACATTTTTGACGATCTGTGTAACATTCGTAGCTTGATTTCATTGCTGTTACAATAGCTCTTCAAATAAATACCATAAAACATAATACCAAAGTTATAAGTTTGCAAAAAAAAAAAAAAAAAAGAAGGGGGCACATACAAGCTCTTCAAATAAATACCATAAACATAATACCAAAGTTATAAGTTTGCATGAAAAAAAAAAAAAAAAAGAAGGGGGCACAACAAATGCTAATGATGATCATTCTTATATAAAAATGAACATTTGACCATAAAATACAAAAGAAGATACTTATATGAAAAACTTAAACCCCATACAACAGAGTTAAAACTTACAGGACTTTAAAAGGAAGGGCGAAGTTAAGATCACAGGTAAAAGAATGTACATTGTATAAGAATGAAAACCTATGAAAACAAACACAGTTTTCACCTCCTATATATTACCACATTACTGATAATGTAAGTTTGAAAAAAAGTTTGTCAAAGGCCATTTTCGAGGTTACATGTACAAGGTTAAGAGTTTTGGGTTTAATGAATATGTTTTATCACAGGCAAAGAGATGGACAGCCCATAAACTAAATGAGAATGAATGTTCACATCAAGTTACATAGAAAGATAAAAAAAACTATTGGGGTTTAGAAAGTACTAAAAACAGATAGATCCTTCAATGATTCACTTGATGATAAAATATTTAAGTGCAAATTTTACACATTGCCCACCATCGTCGTAAAAAAAAAACATGGTCTTGAAACATTATGCTTATTCCTACCCTTGGTTTTATATATCCCAAAATCATTTGTTGCTAATGAATATTTATAAGGCGATTACTTATATAGGTGTGTTCAGTTTATTCAATCACATTAGTTGTGATTTGCAACCGAAGTTAAAAGCAAGTCTGTTGATCTAATACAATTCTGAAATTGTTTAAAAGCCTAGATCTGATTTGTTGATGAATGTGAGCACTGCTTACTCGCATTGGCTGAGGCTTCATGAAGAACATCAATAATTCAAATATCCACAAATGATTTGTTTTACAACAATGATTGCCCAAAAATTAACACAGATACACACAAAACAAGCGACCCTTTGGGTCACTCGAGTAAAATTGTGAATCTTGAGAACAAGTCGAAAATGTCTAAAAGTTAACAAAGCGCAAAGGTTGGCACATGATGACAAATAAATGAGGATAACAATATATAGGTCACCATCAGAAAGTCTGAAGTAATGTGAATTAATAGCATGCTCAAACCACAATACATAAATGGATAGTCTAATCAAAACTGGAACAAAAAAAAACAGCTGCAAGTCCTCAATATTGTACATAAACATGTAAATTTACATAACATCTCTGGTTGCGTATGATTTCGACACATAACAGACTTTCATTGATATTATCCATATGCATGAGGTGTGTTAAGTACCTACAACTTGCGCAGGTCTTGACAGATTCACAATATCTGTTTGTGTGAGCATGTGAGATGTGTTTTGTTACCTATATGCTTACGTCTTACATATATTGTTAATTTCACACTGCATGCGCCAGTCAAGATCTGAAGATCTGAAAGTCTCTATTAGAATTGCAAATGATTTGTATCTGAAAGGTATTCTAATTAGATATCAACAAATAATCAATTTCCAGTAAAATCCTCATAAATTTTGCTGATTTTATGAATCCAGTGTACAGCTTATTGCTTTACATTGGACCTGAACTCAATTCATTTGAAAGACTTCAGCCAGTGATTAAGAAAAACATGTAAAAGAACATTAAGAGTCACATCAATACCTAGTATACAATTAACATAAACCACCCACCCAAAGGAATACAGAACTCAACAGAGTCCTATCTACAACATTTAGGGACTTCTTTAAAAAAGGAGAGCACCTTTCTGTATACAGTGCTGAAGCTCTGTCAACATGGGAGACCTATACCACAGGTACAATCCATAGACATCAGCCTATACCGCAGGTACAATCTATAGACTACCAGCCTATACCACTGGTACAATCTATAGACTATCAGCCTATACCACTGGTACAATCTATAGACTATCAGCCTATACCACAGGTACAATCTATAGACTATCAGCCTATACCACTGGTACAATCTATAGAATATCAGCCTATACCACTGGTACAATCTATAGAATATCAGCCTATACCACTGGTACAATCTATAGAATATCAGCCTATACCACAGGTACAATCCATAGACTATCAGCCTATACCACTGGTACAATCTATAGACTATCAGCCTATACCACTGGTACAATCTATAGAATATCAGCCTATACCACAAGTACAATCCATAGACTATCAGCCTATACCACTGGTACAATCTATAGACTATCAGCCTATACCACTGGTACAATCTATAGACTATCAGCCTATACCACTGGTACAATCTATAGACTATCAGCATATACCACAAGTACAATCTATAGACTATCAGCCTATACCACAGGTACAATCCATAGACCATCAGCCTATACCAAAGGTACAATCTATAGACTATCAGCCTATACCACTGGTACAATCTATAGACTATCAGCCTATACCACAAGTACAATCCATAGACTATCAGCCTATACCACTGGTACAATCTATAGACTATCAGCCTATACCACTGGTACAATCTATAGACTATCAGCCCATACCACTGGTACAATCTATAGACTATCAGCCTATACCACTGGTACAATCTATAGACTATCAGCCTATACCACTGGTATAATCTATAGACTATCAGCCTATACCACTGGTACAATCTATAGACTATCAGCCTATACCACTGGTACAATCTATAGACTATCAGCCTATACCACTGGTACAATCTATAGACTATCAGCCTATACCACTGGTACAATCTATAGACCATCAGACAATACCACTGGTGCTAGCCTATACCAATAGTATAATCAATAAACTATAAGCCTAACTGTATACCACTGGTACAATCTAAAGACTATCAGCCAATACCAAAGTTACAATGTATAGACTATAGACTATGCTGACACAATCTAAATATCGACAAGCAGAAGCGGGGGTACAATCTATGTACTACTGAGTGAAATCAATGGTATAATCTATGCATTATTAGGCAGTGCCTTAGGTATAAATCATAGACATACCGACTCCCAAGTTAAACCAGAGGTATGACTATCGCAAGGAAAAGCAGAGCTTAGGTTAAAGTAACTAACATCAGCGTGCAGTTCCAAATATATGTTGTAAATATTATTGAGCAGTTCCTTTGGGAGAACATTTTGCTGAGTATTACATGACAGAAAAGAAGACTGTCTTGCTAAAAGTAGTAACTCTTATCACAGACAAAACACACACGTACATGTAAAACACAAAAGGAAAGTAAGTCATATTTCTAGCATTTCACAGGCATGTCTAGGATTCTAGCAATTCACAGCTTTGGCTAAGGTCCAAGCATGCCACAGGTTTGGCTAATGTTTTAGTATAGTGCAGGAATGACTACGGTTCTAGCACGCTACAGGCTTGGCTACACTTCTAGCACACACTACAGGCTTAACTACAGTTCTAGTACACTACAGGTTGACTAAAGTAGCACATAGGGAGATTGCCATATATATAATATATACTGTTAGAAAAGTTAATTAATCACCCCTTAATTTCTTGTGGTTTTTGACTGAGAGTCATGCCACCAGACCTGAAATACAAGTTGTGTGTTAGTCTTATTCACTCGGCATTCACTTAGCTGTACACAATTCACTAGTGACATTCATTATCTGTGCGGGTGACAACATTCATCAGTGAAATTTTAATCATTATCTGATCTCTACATGCACATTCATGATGCACCTTATACCTGGAAATTTTTGCCTCTAATTATTTTCGCCCCTAGTTATTTTTGCCCCAGGTTATTTTCACCTTTTTCTGACAGAAAACATTTTCATGGATGGCATTGTGTGTCCGTGCTTCGATTATTTACCTTGCACATTTAGCTTTCAATTTAAATTCGCCCTCTCAACTAAGTGTCAAAATGGCAAAAAAAAAAAAAAATAACGTGAGCAAAAATTTCAAGGTATACAATAATGTCAAAAATGCATGTTGTGTCAAAATGAAATTTTTCTTTTCAATAATCATGATAACAGCTCACGAAATAAACCAGGGTATGCTCTAAGTATATCAAAAAAGAAAATAGACCCCTTACAGGTATCTACAGTAACAGAACACAAAATGTCTTTATCAATGATAAAAAAAACGGTCTCTGATTGACAGCCTTTTATATTTCTGATTTTTTCTGACACTGCCATGATCAATTAAATATTCAATATTGGCTAACATTAATTCACAAGATTATTATATAGCTAAAAAAAATTCAACAACACTTTTCTCAGGTAAGTCAAAATAACAAAAAAAAAAAGAAAAAAAAAATATATTTGTATATTAATTGATCAATTTCCACTATATGATCTGATTATTTTTCCTCGATGGTTCGTGCTGATTAGAATAAATAAACAAACAAACTACCGGGGAGCTCGATGTGGTTAAAATGACAAAAATCATGGTTTAGTGACTATCTTGGTGTTAAATCTAGTGGGTGTTAGTACAAAAAGATTCAAAACGAAATCAAATTAAATATTGATATATGCAGAAGCAATTCAAACTTGCAAATTACATGATATTTTAAGTTAAAACAAACAGCAAATTTTCATTTTAGAGAGAGAGAGAGAGAAAAAGAGAGACATAATAAGAGACAGAGAGAGAGAGAGAGAGAGAGAGAGAGAGAGAGAGAGAGAGAGAGAGAGAGAGAGAGAGAGAGAGAGAGAGAGAGAGAGAGAGAGAGAGAGAGAGAGAGAGAGAGAGAGAGAGAGAGAGAGAGAGAGACATAGATAGATAAAGATAGACAGACAGACATAGATAGATAAAGATAGACAGACAGACAGAGATAAACAGAAATGGAGTTAAGAAAATACAAAATCTCAACATAAAATTTTTGAAATATACGAGGAGATATTTTGTCAGAAATGAAGCAACTGACATACACTTACCCATTTGACTTTCCATCTACCACCATAGTATCCTGTGATCTGCTGGGATTATGTGTGATTGTTGCATATCTATTTGCTGATAACGCCCTCTGAAGTAAATACTCCCGGAGAACTTTTAAACCTTCATATGCCAAAGACAGGATGAATATCACAATACAAGCTGCAATCATTTCTGTAAAATAAGTGAGAAGTTGTACAGGTTTCTATCACAAGAAATGAGACTTATTAATGATACTGTTGTTACATTATACGTAAATATGACAAAATATAATATATACATGTATCATATAATCACCTTTGTCATTGTGATAACTGTCATATACTAAATGATGATAAGGGCTGTCAGTGTGATAATTGTCATAAACTATATGATTACATAACTATTGTCATTGTGATAACTGTCATATACTATATGACATAACTATTGTCAATGTGATAACTGACATATACTATATGACATAACTATTGTCAATGTGATAACTGTCATATACTAAATGATGATAAGGGCTGTCAGTGTGATAACTGTCATACACTATATGATGACATAACTATTGTCATTGTGATAACTGTCATATACTAAATGATGATAAGGGCTGTCAGTGTGATAACTGTCATACACTATATGATGACATAACTATTGTCATTGTGATAACTGTCATATACTATATGACATAACTATTGTCATTGTGATAACTGTCATATACTAAATGATGATAAGGGCTGTCAGTGTGATAACTGTCATACACTATATGATGACATAACTAATGTCATTGTGATAACTGTCATATACTAAATGATGATAAGGGCTGTCAGTGTGATAACTGTCATACACTATATGATGACATAACTATTGTCAGTGTGATAACTGTCATACACTATATGATGACATAACTATTGTCAATGTGATAACTGGCATATACTATATGACATAACTATTGTCAATGTGATAACTGGCATATACTATATGACAATAACTATTGTCAATGTGATAACTGGCATATATTATATGACATAACTATTGTCAATGTGATAACTGGCATATACTATATGACAATAACTATTGTCAATGTGATAACTGGCATATACTATATGACAATAACTATTGTCAATGTGATAACTGGCATATACTATATGACAATAATTATTGTCGATGTGATAACTGGCATATACTATATGACAATAATTATTGTCGGTGTGATAATTGGCATATACTATATGACAGACATTTTGAAATAATAAAAAAAAAATTAATGGTCAACCGGACCAGTGAATAAAGGGATTTCCCTGGTCTAAGAAATTTTTTACTGGTCTGTATATACACACAATTGAAATGAAATGGAAAATTACTGGTCATTTGGACCTGTTATCAGATAGATTTCACCGGATTTTTGTAAAATTCACCGGTTTTTCTGGCAAGACTGGTGAATTTCAAAAACTCTGATATGATGATAACTATAGTCAGTGTGATAACTGGCATACACTATATGATGATAACTGTTGTCAGTGTGATAACTGTAACATTTTATATGATGATAAGTATTGTCAAGTGTGATAACTGGAAAGAGCCATATTAGAATATTAGTTTTTGCCTCATTCAGCTGACTACATAGCTGAATGTTGAATTGTTGAATAGTGTTTTACAGCCACACTCAACAATTTTTCAGTCATATGGCGGTCGCCACTTTGTAAGGGTGGAGGAGAGAACATTCCAATGTACCTGGGAAGAGACCACCAGCTTTCTGCACGTAAACTTCTTCACAAAAATCAGCTTGGGTTCCAGCGCGGCTCGAACCTGCACTAACAAACAGTAAGAGACTTCACAAGGTTCAATTTGTGATGTTCTAATCACTCCGCAAGGAGGTCCTGATTACTTAGTAAGTGACACTAAAATTCAACGCATTACATATGTGTCCCCCTCCTACCCCCTTGGACATGGAATGCCAGTAAATGATACCTGATGTTTTTGTTGTACGAAGTTCCTCAAACAATATGTATTCACAACTGCCAGTGTGGAAGAACATCTGAAATCAATAAATAATAATAATAATAATAAAGGAAAAGAAATCAGCAACATATACATTTGTAGTAGTTTATGTCCAATGAATGCTATAGTGTACATGTATATACAACAATATGGGAGGCAATTAGGAGACAGGGGACACAACTCTCTAATACGACTTTAACTTAAATGTTGATGAAACTTCTCAAATTCAAAAACATACAAGAGAGCTCTTAGGAGCTATATGTCTCGCCAGTATAATATAATCAATTATATTAATAGTAACTGCGACCTATTTTCCAGAAATCAGGTCAGACCAGCTCCAGTACCCAAAAAGGCACATCTAGGGTACATGGGGACCATTTGTGTGAAGTATGGTTCTAATCCACCGAGTAGTTTAGGAGTTCTGCTCAGGAAACAATTTTCAGTGACTGTGACCTAGTTTCCAGAAAGTAGGTAAGACCAACATTGGTACCCAAAAAGGCACATCTAGGGTACATAAGAATCATTTGTGTGAAGTATAGTTCTAATCCCCCCAGTAGTTTAGGAGTTCTGCTCCAGAAACAAAATGTTGACGATAACGACGTCCTCCCTGGACCAAATTAGTGATCCCTATGTCTCGCTTCTGCTTCGCAGGCAAGACAAAATCTCGACAATTTTTCTTCATATGATGGTGGACTTTTTTTAATGGTGGAGGAGAGTACCTGGTTACAGTGTATCCAGGAAAAGACCACCGACCTTCTGTAAGTAAACTGGCAAACTTTCATACCATAATCAGCTCAGGTTCCACTGGGACTCAAACCAGCACTGACTAGAGGCGAGATACTTCATGGTTGAAACCGGGATAATCTATATAACCACTCGGCCACAGAGGCCCCTGGTGTGTCTGAAATAATACTGAAAGCCAAAATTTCTGCAAGTTTAACAAAAAGTTCAATTCTGTCTTTGTCAAATCTACTGACTTACCATCATCATCCCTCCTGAACAAGTATCATTTCCCATGTTATGCATGTTTCCCATGTTATGATGGTTTCCCATGTTACCCATGTTTCCCATGTTACCCATATTTCCCATGTTTTCCATATTATGCATGTTGTGATGGTGGTCATGAGTCATGTTCATTGTTGTTCCACTCATATTCATCATGGGCATGGTTGAACCAGTATGGTGACCACTCTGAAAGAAAAAAAGAATAGATATATTCACTTGACTTTTTCCTGTTAAACAAGGCTATTTCTGAAAAATTACAGCTTCCAATTGGAAATGAAAATATATCATGAAAAGCATACATTCATACAAATACATGAAGTATATAACTAAGGGAAATAACTCTAGAAAAAAATTGGTAGGAGGCCACCATCCCAACCACAATACATTGAATCTGTATCAAATATGGCGAGCCTATAGCAAGGTAAGGAAATAACCAAAATATGGTTTTTAAAAAGCAAAATCGGTAATACCGAGTCTAGACAGAAACAATTCAAACCTACAGCCTCTTCCCGATCCTTGAACCTGGTGGAGAACTAAGAAAGGTAGACATCCACTGGATGATTCCCTGCACATTCTCTGTGTAATCCAAAGCACAGATACCCATGATCACACAGAGTATGTTCTGTGCTATATTTCTTATACATGTTATAGTTTATACATGTAAATATGCAATATCACATACATGTACAATGTACATACACTGGCAAACGTGTCGCATGTCATATTATACTTTGTACTTGAAATCGATATTTTACTACTACATGTACAAAATGGACATCAATAATCTATACAGAATTGACCATTTTTCGAATTGTCTGATTCCGTTCACTTTCACCACAATAGTTTGTACTTAGACTACATGAAGTTGGGCAAGGTCGATTCAGGTTATCTAATACATGTATTTTCATTAACGATATTCGGCGATATCTTATTTCACTTCATCTGCTAGGAATTAATTTTTGTTAAATTATCTCTCTTGTAAATATGGAAAGTGTCATCACTTTCCTGTAATCTAATTTTCAAATCTGGCACCCATTACTTCATGATATTAATATCCCTGGTCATAGAGGCGATAAACTGCTTATCCGGAATATTGTGATGCCCTACTTTGCTCTATAAGACCGTACTCTATTATGAGGAATCGTGACGTAACAAGACAACTCGAAAATGGTCTATTGTTGATCATATTTCCGAGTGTAGTGTAATACAATGTATATACATGTACATGTATATATAGACGTGTATGATCTGATTCATAGTCGTTGTTTATACATGAAAATATCAGAAATACATTTAAGAAATAAAATTAGGAAAAACACAATATTGAAAAAAAAAATGTTTATTTTGCAAAGTGAACTTATTGAATTCTGGAAAAAAAATTGCCGAAGACTGAATATCACCGAAATTGACGTTAACTGTACAAATTACACACATGCACCCCCAACCATACACAAATAAACAACTGACAATGACAAATTCACTACTGCAATGTAGATAACCAAATAATTAATAAAAACTTGTTATGAAATATATTTGTACATAACTAATTAATAAATCACTTCAATTGTATTATACTACATATATATAAAAAAAAAAAATGATAAAAATGTCCTAATAGATGACTAATCAGGCAGCCTAACATTATTTACCGGTAAGTTTATTTTTTTTCACAGTCATTTTCAAAAGCAAAATCAATTAATTCATACAAGTATGTTACTTTTTTTTTCTTTGTAACAGATAAAAATCATTCTAAAAACATCTTTATACAGAGGACATTAACCTCTATGATTAAGGAAGTTATCTACATTTGATGTGATGCCATTGTCCTTCCTATAACTTGTAATGTACACCTTCACATCTCTGGGCTTTTAAATATCAATTAAAAAGTACATGTATGTACAGTACACAACAGTTTGTATGTGTACATTATACATCGTATGTGTAGCTTAACTGGTTTTGTGTAAGAAACATTGATCAAGTGAAACCAGTCATCAAATCTTCATTGGAGGTGGACCAGTGAACTCTGGCGATACGATGTGAAATGGATTACTGTACATTAACATGTATATTATATCTAACTAGTTGTATCGGCTTTATTCATATACATGCATCAGTCCCCTGAAACACAGGCAGATAGGGAAGATAGTCTGTTTATTTTTGTTTAAATATTATTTTACACAACACTTAATAATTTTTCAGTTATATGGTGGCAGCCAGTTTTAAATTGTGATTACAATGTATCTGGGAAGACACCACCTACCTCGGAAGACGGTTGTTATAAACAACATAAAAATTGATAAGTATGGTACATGTACGTAAAAATAAAATCTTACAAATTAATTTTTTACATTTACGCCAGATTTAGGCATCACATGCAGTGTATTGTGTATTTCCGAATAGCGAATTATTATTTTTTCATTCCCAAAGTTTGTAGATATTGAATTAACAATCATGCATAGCAAATCTGAAAGAAATCTGACCGTTGGTTAATGAAATTGAGATTTTTGGCCCCTTTTGGCCTATTATGGTGCTCCTACGCAGCTTCACATGGGATGATCCCAATAGATCACCACTGAGCCTTTTTGTGATAAAAAATATAAAATGAATACTTGTCAAACTTTTGCTCTATAACTAATAATTAAGTTGTTGTTGCTGCATTGTTGTTTAACATCTCACTCAAGAATCTTTCACTCATATGGAGACATCACCAAATGCCGGTGAAGGGCTTCAAATTCTGGCCTATGCTCGGCACTTACAACAATTGAGCAGTGAGGGTTCTTTAACGTGCAGACACCTTCTGTGACATGGAACCCCAGTTTTTACTGTCTCATTATGAAGGACGGGAAACCAACCTGCCGCCGGCTGGACTCGAACTCACCAACAAGAGTCAAGCCCGCTACCGACTGAGCCAGGCCGGCTCACTAATAATTAAGTAACATGTTAGGCATGTGGCAATGGCTTTGAGAAGTCACTACGCATGTTAAATCACCACTTATTGCATCATAGGTTACATGTTATTAGTTATCATGTCAATCAAACAACTTAAAGGATTCTTAATCACCTCTGCGTTTTAGATCCTGTAGAGCTTAAATGATCTGGAGCCAGTATAAAGGGCCTGTCCTTCAAAATACCGTAGCCCTACAACATGACTTGAATGAAACTATATTTCATGATGACACTACTTTGGTAGTTAAGTACTGTCTGTCCTATAGGGTATTTGTCCTTCAGTGTATACATGTATGTTAATCTATCAATGGCCTGACACTGGGTATATCTATACTCCGTATACATGTACTCGAGGTACGTGACTCGATATCATCAAATAAATAAAATATATAGTAATCAAAGATAACAAAGGTTACCTCATACCTGCATATCTAACAAACCCTCATTTAAGACGAAAAAGAGGGGGGGGGAGGTAACAACGTCCCTGAAGGTAGACAGTATAAATAATCCGGTAGGAGTCTTCACTATGGATACCAAAGGTATACAGAGTCCACAAAATAATAGATTCAAAGAATCCTTTTTAGGAATTCTTTGAATTTAATCTTACCCTCAACTAATCTTCTTAACCAAAATGTGTACATGTAGTTATTTTTGCAAAACATTCAGGTCTTCTGCAGTATATGAAGCATAGCATGTACTGAGAATAAGAATCATGAGATATATGTACAATGTACGAATGTATGTACACGTATATTATTTAATGCCATGAAAGTTAAGTTGATGTAGAATGTATGGTCTGTGCAAGCAATTTTATCTCAATCAATCTTGTAAACCAGACACTGAAAACAGATGATAGCATAAGGTGCCCCACCCCCACACACTTCATATTATATTTGAGCTAAAAACACATCGAACAATAATCCTTGAAGTTAAACAAATGCATTGTATGCAGGATGATCATATGATTAAATGTATGGAGATACAAAATTAAACTTGAAATAGTTTTTGACTGTGTTATATACATGTACAAATATAGGAATTAAAAAGGTAGAACAAATGTTACAGAAATTAGTAACAATTCATAATACATGTACTAAAATTACACATAGGCGTCGGAACCGGGGGGGCTTTTTTTGCAAAGATAGACATAAGTGTTGAAAATTGGGGCTTAGCCCCGAGACGTTTCTAGCGCGTTTGTGTGTTTTAAGTTGGTTTAGCCCCCCCACTTTCAATTTGCTTCCGACGCCTATGTTACATACACAGGAACCAAGGTATTTACAATAGCAATAATTGTAAGACATACAAACATAAAAAAAATGAAAATTTCCACACGAAAACAGAGATGGGATCAAACTAAAGATAAATATTGGAGAGAAAAACACACTTCCCATACATACATACATTGTATGTATATATGTATTACATGCATATTTACATGTATTTCAAATCATTTTGATCTGGACTAAACTGCAAATATACCATAGAATACATGTAGATGGATTTAGATATTTTGATAAATAATGCTACATGTATACATTTTCTTTGTGTAAAATTATAAGCCAACCAGAACTATGAAATACAAAACTTGTATCTAGGCTTTTAGGAACATCAATTGCATCAGACATTACAATACTACATGTACAGTCTCAAGATTCTAGCACTTACACGCAAATCACATAAAACTAAACAAATATTTATAGATCATAAATAAGTATATGTTGAAATATATATCCAACCCTTACCTGATAAAATGTTTTAATCTAGCACCTGAGTGGTGAAACAAGCACCTGTTCGTTCTAATGATACACAGGTAAACTGTTCAGTTATATCTAGAGCTCTCATCCCATTATTAAAGTGATCCATGATACGAAAGATAAAAGACCATTTACATCAATTGCTGGCATTTTTAGTGTACAAAGTGACAGGAGTCAACAATCTCCAAAGAGACTGATGCGAGTTTAAAGTCTGGGATGATGACTGTCAACGCCCAATCAGAATGGCATGTGTTTGCCGAGTCTTGTAAATTTGTAATGCAAATGCATTTTACGCGAGATGTGTTAATCCTTTTTCTGTAACAATAGTAGTATTTCCCTCATACAATTTGGTTTGGTATCTAGAAACAAACACAGTTACGGAACAAATAGACCTCCAATATATATACATTGTCTTGGACTTTGTATACTTGCTTTTCTGCTTGGTCGTTCATTACTTGATATCTTAATTATTTATTTTGAAACTCATTCACAAACGACACAAAGAGATCTCTGCTTCATGCAAATATTGTACATGTATACCAGGAGATTTTTGCCCCAGGTTCTTTTTACTCTTTTATGAAAGAAAATACTCAACCCATCATAAATTTGCTCTAAATCAACAACATAGTTCTATGAATGACATATATGTCCAGCCTTCAATTGTTTAGCTTGAAATTTCACTTTCATTTTCATTTCATTTGAAAGTTTTAGTGACATATAGACTATTGAATTTGATGTCAAACAGTATTGCAAAGAGAAAACAAACTCTGGGGTAGATAGAAAGACCTCTTATCATACTACGCTTTATGGCATACATAATGTACTAGTTGAAAAAATCAATATATATAACTTAAGAACACATGCACAGTCACGAAACATGTCTTGTGAGACCACTGTCATAGAAGACCACCTGTCTTGTGAGACCACTGTCATGGAAGACCACCTGTCTTGTGAGACCACTGTCATGGAAGACCTCCTGTCTTGTGAGACCACTGTCATAGAAGATGGATGTCTTGTGAGACCACTGTCATAGAAGATCACCTGTCTTGTGAGACCACTGTCATAGAAGATCACCTGTCTTGTGAGACCACTGTCATAGAAGATGGATGTCTTGTCAGACCACTGTCATAGAAGATCACCTGTCTTGTGAGACCACTGTCATAGAATATCACCTGTCTTGTGAGACCACTGTCATAGAAGATGGATGTCTTGTCAGACCACTGTCATAGAAGACGACCTATCTTGTGAGATAACTATCATACATGTATAGAAGATTACCTCACTATCATATAAGACAAGTTGTCTTGTGAGACCACTGTCATAGAAGACCACCTGTCTTGTCAGACCACTGTCATAGAAAATCACCTGTCTTGTCAGACCACTGTCATAGAAAATCACCTGTCTTATCAGACCAGTCATATAGAAGATCATCTGTCTTATGAGACCAATACCATAGAAGATCATCTATCTTGTGAGACCACTGTCATATAGAAGATCACCTTTCTTGTGAGACAACTGTCATATAGAAGATCACCTGTCTTATGAGACCACTGTCATAGAAGACCAGCTGTCTTGTGAGACTACTGTCATAGAAGATCACCTGTCTTGTAAGTCAACACTCTAAAAAACCACTACATGTAAGTAATCCTTTAGAAAAAGCCTCTTTTGGGAAACCATCTTGTCTTGTGAGACTTTCGGTGGCAGGAGGGGTGGTCTTTCAAGACAGATTTCCATTTCATATTCTTTGGTAGATAAGATGATCTATCAATGAAGTTTCCACTGCACTGATACAGAAAGGCCAATACATGTACGTGACATGCACTTACTGAGTTTTACATGACTTAGGTAAACATACATGTACACATATCTTCAATGCACTCTTGGTTGCTAACATGCCATATCTGATAATTTACATGGGTCATAGTTTTTTCAGTCTTATCAGAAAAAAACTTTTGAGTCTTTCAATTCTTGTGCCAAGATGTACAATTGTAGGCAAAGGAACTCTCACTTTCTGTGCCAGAAAGTCTTGGTTTTAGGTCTGGGGCCCAATGTCACCAAATTTACTCAAATCTCAACCACTACAAAGTTTAACCTTTTCAAACCTGGTATAAGGTTGGAGTACCTACATAACACATACACGTAACATACCGTAAAGTTTAAACTTATTTATTTTACAATGCTTAACGAACAAGTTTAAACAACTTATATAAATGTCTATCGTTGGCGCTATGGGGTGCTTGCTGTGGGAGGAAACCGGAATACCCAGAGAAAACCCACGTGTCCGGTGCAGACAGGAGATAGAAAGTGCCACATTTGGTGAAAACACTAAATGACACTCCCTTGCTGCCACATACATTTATCCCGAGAAAACACTACGGTACTTGTTTTGTTTCTATGTTTGACTGGACTGTTGCTTTACATGTAAATCCTGCCAAGAATTTTTCACTTATATACAAATGTACATGTACATAGAGATGTCCCCAGCTTTAGATGAAGTGCTACAAATTTTGACCTGTGCTATGGAATGATGCCAAGACCGCAGGGACCGGTGACTTTCACTTCTTGTGCCAGGTGCTTGGATATGACCTCAGGTACCGGAAATCGAACTGGGGATCTTCCGCTCTACCACAAGACCACTTCAAGTGGTAAAACACTACTCCAATAATGGTTGATATTTAATGAACGGTACATTATGAACAGAGATTCTCTAAAAAAAAAGTTTTCAATTTCCAAGTCACTGGCCATATGATTGGACTAAAAGATTCCTCGGTCACTGACCATTAGGTATCAGTTACATGACCTAGTTTTCAGCAGTACTACAACTATGTGTGTATGATATTCTGGGGACATATTATTAAAGACATATGATTTAAATTGTGCAGTTGGCTTGGTCAGATTAGAAGTAAGGCCAAGGCAATCCTTGACAACAAATCACATACAATTCCTTTAAAAACAAATAGGAAACCAGTCATGATTGAAAGATACAACAACCAGTTTAATCTGTATGAAACTAGTACATGTATATACAATGTACCTGAAAGCTAGGGAACCAATTATAATTGAAAAAAAGGAAACCAGTCTTAAAAGAAAGATGTTCTATAATAGTTGGGAGCTTAAAACAAGTAACCTGTATTCAGAAGAAGAAAGGAAGGCTTCAAAATGCCAGTTTGGTGGCAACCAGTAGGAGAGAAATCAAAACTACTGTAGTTAACTGTCACAAGTAACCAGGAACCATACAAATCTGCTTTGGTTTCAATTAGGTTCATTACTGACTACATAAGACTACTACATGTATATACATGTACATACATATATGTACACATATGTAGCATGACAATTATTTCGGCTGATCATAATCATGATTAAATGCAAAATTGGATGAGCAACTACCCTGTATGTGTATTCAAAATGGTGTCAGTTTTTGTTTAAATTCTTGGCCTTGAATAAGAAAATCCATATACAAGTAACATAACTGAATACATCAATGACATAAAAGGTTGGCAATGAACCTCGAAGTACAGGGACCGGTGGCGTATCATTATAACAATATACATGTACATTTTGTACATATACTTGTGATAAAACTTCCTGATTTATATTACATGTAGGCCTATTTGAAAAACATGTACTGAAATTGATCTTACAATTAAGTTCTCATTTTACAGGGTTTCATATTATTGGCAATGGACTCCTTCATTTGTATCATGGAAAAAAAAAAGATTTCTGTAAATCATACATGTAGATTTTCACTAGTTTCTCTGTTTTTGTGGTGTTTGATGCCACCTTGGTCAATTTTTAGTCATATCATGGCAGCCAATTTTTAATGGGGGAGCCGGAGGAGAAAACCAACTTACAGTACATGTACCAAGAAAATGTCCACTGGCCTTCCATACATGTATGTGTTCTGGATAAAACTTAGACACGTATATACATGTACATGTTAGCGGAGGAGGCTCTTGAGGGACTCCGATCGGCCCTGATTAGAAGTTTAACATGTGATTCTCTAACTACTTGGTCACAGAGACACCCCCTCCTTCATCTTTATTACATGTACAGTTAATATTATGTGTGAATGGTTTCAGTGTTACAAGCAAAGATGATATGCCTGTTTGAGATTATGTAACATTGTGATATGATTCATATACCAGGTAAAAGTCAGTATCTAGTTGTCTTTATTTAGCTTTATATTCATTTACCTTGATCTTTTTCAGAAATCTTTTTCAAAATGATTTTTTCCCCAAATAAAAATCTATCTAACTTAATAATAGACAGCTAGATCTACTCAATGCCACTCCCTTGCAGGTTTTACAACATCCAAGAAAATTTATTACCAGTATGATTTGAAAATGCAAAAATAAAAACCTTTTTTTTTTCAAAAAAGTATACATGTATATAAATGTATGTATATCTTTTGAAAATTTACATATCAATATAACATGCATGTAATTTAAGTTACATGTACATGTACATAAAAAGAGCATGTTGAAGTATCTTATTTCACGACATGTACATTGTATACATGTATTCCTGATGGTTTAATATTCACAATTAGCTTGTTGAGGGAAGGGGAAGTTTGCCAATTTACTTGAGTTGAAAAGAATACCAAAAACCAATATAGTGGAACCTTGTCTTGAGAGACCACCTGGGCCATCTGACACTGAAATGTGGTTTCCCAAAACAGGTGGTCTCTCAAATGAAGTCTTACTCAAAGGAATATCTAACCAAGTGGTTTTTAAGAATGTGGTCTCGTAAGACCGGTGCTCTTTTATAAGAGTGATCTTTCAAGACAGTCTGGTTCCATATTTAAATATTCGTAACTAGTGAAACTAGTAAATAAAGACTTCCTTTGGGACACACGGAAACTGGTCTTTATAAGGAGATTGTCTTTATATAGAGGTTGATTTGTACACAAATGGCACTATTGGGGACAACAAAAAAAAGGTGGTCTTTATACACAGGTGGTCGCTAAAGCAGGTTTTACTGTATTATTTGATTTGTATTATGATATTTGTCTTACACTATTTTTATTCTTTAATTCTCTAAATTACAATTGATGTTTTTTATAACCTGGTTATAAATTCAACTGCTTATGTACATGTACACAAATGTGGAAGTATTGTTCGCAGGTAAAAGTAAGTAGAGTATTTGAATGTCAAAAACTTTAAACTTCAAAATTGTATAAAAAAAAAAAATTTATACGAAATATGAAAATTCAACCTAAGTACAAACAAGTATACTCAACAAACTTTGAAAGAGTAGAAATTCTCTGTGCCCAGTTTGTCAATTAATGATGGAAAAATGATGCTACATGTACATTGTTTGATGAGCCGGCCTGGCTCAATCTATTGCGCGCTAGTCTCTTGACTGCGGCAGGTTAGTTTCCTGTCCTTCGGATGAGACAGTAAAAACTGCCCTACTGCTCAATGGCCATAATTGCCAAGCATAGGTCAAAATTTAAAGCCCTTCACCGGCATTTGGTGACATCTCCATATGAATGAAAGATTCTTGTGTGGGACATTAAAGGGATATAAGCTGTCACAATGATTATTTTTGTCCCCTGACATATACTCCAGAAAATGAGAAAATGTGTGTTCAAATACATACACGTAAAACATTGTAAAAGATCTTCTTTCAGAGTTATTTGTTTTATTAGAATTTTAGTTTTCCCGTACCTTAAAAAATCTAGCTGTATTTCCGTATGCAATGACCTTTCAGATAAACTCTTTCACCATACCAAATTTACTTCATAATTCGGTCAGGGGATCTCGGTCCTCTACGCGCTCGGACTATGTTAAAGTCGGCCGATTTTTATTTGTTTTATATTTTTTTTTAAAATACAGGACGTGATTTTTATTTGAAAGTGCATGTACTATGTAAAATATATGGTTTTCAACGCTATTTTAAATACCTGAAGAAAATCGGATTAATATATGAATAAATATAACAGGTCAGTTAACAAATTTTTCCAATTTTTAATGTTACCCTTAATGCTGACATTGACAAAATCCAAACAATATAACTGTGAAAAGTATGCGTACCTCATGTTTTACAATCATGTCGCCATGTCCGGTGGAGTTGGGCAGTTCATGATCATATGTGTCAAGAATGATAAAGCTGAGAAAATGATGGGACAAGTTAAAAATGGGTCGAGATCACCCGATATACCCGGCACGTGGACAATTTATGAAACAAATGTTTTGAAATGACGAAAATGACAAACTTGGATTTTGATATGAAATGATGATGTATGAAAATAAACGCAAAGGGTAATAAGAAAAGAATGTATATTAACTGCAAATAGCACATGTTTTTTGGTCAATCGGTAATCTTCGTAAAAAAATACTGAAAGTTAATTTGCAATGTTCAAAGTATGGCGGACAAAAAGTAACTTATATTACAGGTTACGTTTGGCAAGATTGTTGCAATTTTACACATGCATTTGTTATTCTAACCACCAGATGGTCTCTTTGGAATATATATGAGATAGAATATCACATAAAATGGGCATGTAAAATCTTTCACCTACGACAGCTTATATTACTTCAAACAACAATAAACAATAAAAAACATTATTTGTACATATTGACAAATGGCAGAATGTTTAAATAGTAATTTCAAATTTGAATATTTGCCCATAACTATTCATTCCTGAATATTTTGAACATACATTACAGCTCTTCAATTTACGTTGAGAGGGGCAATGGTGATTTCCCAGGTATATTGTACATGTACATTGACAACATGTTTTTTCTCCTTAACCAAAAAAAAAAGTGAAAACTACAAAATTGTTGAATGTGGCATAAAACACAATTAGAACAAATAGAATTCTATCAAAATGTGAAATACAGTGACTCCTGTATATAAAGGCCCCCTTAGGGACACAACAAAACCGGTCTTAATAGGGAGATGGCCTTTATATAGAGGTTGATTTGTACATAAATGGTACTATTGGGGACAGCAAAATACAATCTCTGTGAACAGGTGGTCTTTATACACAGGTGGTCACTAAAGCAAGTTTTGCTGTACACATGTACATGTATGTACATGTACTAGTTGTTGCATGAACGGGAGACAGGATGGCCATTCTACTTTGTATGAATTGATTACCTGACATGATATATATCATTATCTACATGTACATGTTTAGGGTGTGATTGGATGACCTTGAAAGTCATCTGTACTACATAGGGGCTCCGTGAATGTATCAGTTTATATCGATTGTACTGGATGTACACATTTTCAAAACTTTGTTCCATTATGTCCTGCGGTGTACATGTACATGCTTAAAATGAATGCTTCCAAGTTGATCTAAACATATGAGTCATTGATCTACAGAAGAGTCCATTGTTTTTCAGGGGTCAATGAGTTAAAGAACAGCCCTTTTTTATGTGTAAGACATACATCTAAATGTACATATGGTCAAACCATTCAACCCCACAGACTATGATAGACTGATCTATGACAATAGAAAAAGGCATACCATTTAGATAAAACTGTACTTACATGTAGGGGTCAAAGGCTTAATATAAGTTCTAGTGAATAACATTTTCAAAAGCTTATCTACATACATTTGCCCTTGAATATTACATTATGTACATGTATTACAAGTATGAAAATATTGACACAAGTAATAAATAGTTGAACTTGCTTTGCAAAACATTACAATTTATATGGTTGCTGACGAGATGGCATGCAATCAAGTAATATAATAAACTCACATTTTAAAATTTGTATAAAATTCACTTCCATTATCAATTACAGCTAGACGTACCCAGCTACAAAATGTACCTAATACCAACACAAAACGACATTGTTTATTACAGATGTAAAATTAAGCTTTACAGAACATAAATCAGTACAGGTAATTTGAAATTGTGGAATTTCATTGTTGTATGAAGTCTCAATTTATAAGACAAATTTCACAAATTGCTTCCGCCAGCAAAAATTTAAGTTTCCGTTCTCATCTATGGAATCTGATGTTAAGTTACAAATTCATGTATGTTCACACTTAAAATAGTTAGACAGACAAATTTTACAAATACTTTTCCAGGGTTACAAATATTTTTCAAAGGTGGACTAACAAGGGACATGATTATCTCTGAAAAAATTCACAATCACAGCAGTACATTATCATGAAATGGGTATAAAATGGAAAACTGAAACTATCTATGTCACAAATACGTCTTTGATAGTGTGTGTTGTCTATTTAATACTGTAAATGACAGCATGATAGCGTGTAAGCAAACTTAGAAACACATACATTTGTTGATATAAATGTATGTGTATGTTTATCAGTCTTACAAGCTTCAAATGGCTGAATGACCTCAGAATTCAGCCACAAATTGCCACAGGTCACAAGTGACCTCTCTTAGGGTCCATTCTTGATTTAATCTTTTTTTATGATTGTAAACAAATATCAAAACACCACAATACAAAAATCAACATATAAACAAACACACTCATTCTCCTCTCTCCACTTTTTAAAAGTCTTTGAAAAAAATTGGGACAACAATTTCCAAATTCAGAGACACAACAAAATAGAGCTATTTGTATATATGTGCAGTTAAAACTAAAGATAACATTCATACTCATTAGTACTAGGCTAATGATGAAATACCGGCAGTAAACAAGCTTTTGCTTTATTTTGATGACAAGCAACATTTGTACTTTTCAGCTGTTGGCATATTATTCTACATACATCGTCCATGAACTTGTTCAAATGCAATGATATCATTCCATAGCACAGATCCAAATTTTTTGAACATTAGCTAAATATATGTACTATCATTGTACATTTGTAGCTTGTGATATACATGTAACCAGCTAAAATGGCCGAGTGGTTAGAGCGTCACGCTTTAATTAAACCATAAAATCAATCACTTCTGGTCAGTGCAGGTTTGAGCCCTGCTGAAACCTAAACTGTATTTTGAGAGAAAGTTTGCCAGTTTACTTGAGAAAGGCCCGTTGTCTCTTTCTGGGTACATTGTAACTGGGTTCTCGCCCCCATCAATAATTACCGGCCGCCATCACGTACAGTGTAAAACAATATTGAAAAACAAGATGTGTTTGTGAAACTCAAATGTCCCCAGTCCCAACTGTATCACTAATTCACGTTCCAAACTTTAAATATTAAAAATTCCCACATTTTTACCCCAGGGGCATGTGATGTCAGTGAAGTGTGAGCAACCCTTAGATAAACTTACAGTTTAAGTTTGGTTACTGTATCACAATCTTGAAATACTGCACTTTATATGTAAGCGGGACAGAATTACGGACAGACAAACGATCCAAACACTAGATGCCCCCCCCCCAGACCTTTCAGGCCGGGGGCATAAAAAATAAACAAGGCATAACGTAATTTGCATTCAGATACATGTATATAATCTTCAACAATGGTGATAAAACAGCGCACTAACTAATAGATTTGTGGATGTTATTGTGAAAGATACAAAAGTGGAATATATTAAGGTATTATCTGTGTACATTTGTATGTGAGTCTTTATTCTATATATATACATGTAAATGAGATATATTCAAGCACCTGCTCATACATGAATGTATTAGGATCCACAAATCTTTCTTTTTTCTGTTTGAAATTGGTTTTGTAAAGTTCCAGTAATTTATATGCTATATATATGCATGCTTGCATCGACACTACAATCTTGTATTAAATACCAATATATATAATGTAGTTCTACTGAACAAGGTGGAGGAAATCAACATGCTGGTATATTAGAAAAACAAAAATCTACATGTTTACATGTAGTATCTAAGTGCTGGTGCTGGGGTTGATTGTTTAACATATATCCAACTTCTGTTAGCTTCCAAACACAGGCCTGAGGATGAATTTTGCCTTTTGCTTGCCTTAGGAAAAATGTTTACACAAGTATTATGGCTAAAATCAGAAGCATCACTGACCTCGGTGAGGAATATGTATTCATGAACCATTAACTACCTATCACTGGCCGGAGCCTCCATGGCCGAGTGGTAAGAGCATTTAAACCATAAAGTCGCTCACTTCTGGTCAGTGCAGGTTCAAGCCCTGCTGCTGAAACCTAAACTGATTTTTGTGGGAAAGTTTGCCAGTTTACTTGCAGAAAGCCGGTGTTCTCTTCCTGGGTACATAGTAAATGGGTTCTCTCTACCACCAATATATACTGCCCCATCATGTACAATGTAACTGAAAAATCATTGAGTGTGGCGTAAAAAACTATTCAAATTGAAACCTATTACTGGCCTTAGGAATTATTTTACAAAGGCACTTTGTATCAATTTCATATTTTGATTCAGAAACTCAAACTACATTGTGTATCTCAACATTGGGTGCCATCCATGTTAAACGTTCTATATTTCAACTTAAAGGCTGTTTCTTGCATGTACTTTTCTACTGCAGTCCCATCATATACATATTTTACCTGTACCACCACCCCTAAAAATTTGAGAATAAGAATGACCCCGATAAAATGTACCACACAAGTACATTTCACCCATGACTCTTTTACATGCATTGTAAAATTACAAACACCAGTACTGGTCAGTGAAAGTATACAATATATACAATTTTCAAGTACATGTAAGTGTCCAGTTTTGTTAAACAACATACTACTACAGGGTGGTAAGAGGGGTATCACCCGCCAACGCTACGACGGGAAAGATAAATTGGCATATTTGATCTTGTAAACTGATGACCAGGTAAAAGGTTCGGACATTGGGAATTTTGTTATTCGTTTTATCTTGGTAAGATTAATCTGAAATCTGTTGACTTAGGAGTTTGGACAAACATGTTAGTCAGGAACACCAATAGAAACAGGAAACCATTACATTTCACTTTCATCTGATTAAAAGCAAATAAATCAACTGACAGGTGACATGCTTAAAAGAAGTGCTGATTAATATGGGCAAGTGTCCAAGCAGGCCTACGAGGCTCACTGACAATACTGAATACACAACAGCGGAATGAGTTCATTCCGATCTGGTTTTTGAAATTTAAAACCAAACCAACCTGAATAAAAAATACATTTGTAAAAGTTGAGATTGAGTATTGAGTAAATTTTGTGACTTCAGGCCCAGATCTAATATTATTGTGTACTAGTTCAGCTACATGTACACAGTGGTTAATAGACCCTTTTTGGGACAGGGTTCTGTACCCTTTCAATTGGGAATTGTACAACGCAATGGGCTAAATTTGGTACAATAAAAAGTAACTACCAGTATGGTCATATTACTAATAAAAACAAAGACAGAAAATGTGAGATTCATTTAACTTTTTAGTGAAACTGACAACATGGATTTCATCTGAACACATGGCGGTTTTAATTGAGCGATAAAAAATGTTGTAAATTTCTCCTTTGTTGTTATACCAAAAGTGAGCCACAACTAACAAGGTGAACAACATAATTGGGAAATTTTAGTTCAAAATTAGGAAAAATACATGATGTAGAGCAGATTATGCATAAAAAATGAATCCATGATGTCAATATTGAAAGTACATTCTGATTCATCTACATGTAGATATATTAACCGACAGGATTAGACTTCGCTGCACATCATGTATATGTCATGGAACAGAAACTGCTGAAGTGCAATCTTTAACTATACGTGTACATGTAACAAAGTAACCTAATGTATGTACATGTATATATTCAAATCAAGTGACCTAAAAAATTAACATGAGCATACCAGAACATGTACATTTTTGTACAATCGGGTCACTGTACTACTATCACTACACTGTACATCTATACACTGTATGTCTACAATATCAGGATATATCAGGAAATTATATGTTTTACATGTATACAATGTACCCCTCTATATAAGCCAATGGATGATGACTCTAGTAACTTTACAGTATATAGTTTGTTCAGGGAACAGTAAAAATATTGTCCTTAGGCATCAAGGAAGATAAAATGTACAGGAAAACTATTTACACCCAAGGCCGCTAGGATATGGTAATGGTCAATATTTCGACTGAGAGAGATGAGTGACACATGTGTGCCATGGCCCAATGACCTATTCCATAGTGTTACAAATGTAAGTGCAACAGCCAAACAGTTCCTGTACATTTTATATTTACCGTATGTCTCTCTTTGGCTCTGATGTTGGCGTAAGTGGTCCTTGTTGTGGGAGGAAACCAGTGTATCCAGTCACCTGAGTATAATATGTTAATCATTGGCTCATGAAAATATTTTTTTTTAAACACATGTACATGTATGAATCATGTTTTGATCCTTTTTGGTGGGCCCCAATAAATCCTAGCCCTTTTTCTTTTGCAAATATTACACAGCTTCCCATAAGGGTAGTTCCTGCCAAGTTTAGTGAAAATTGAATGATTGGTTCTTAAGAAGTTAAAAATGTCTAAAAGTTTACAAAAATTGATATTTTCAATTAATTTTGATGTATGAGACTTTGATCCCATGACCTTGAAACTTATCTTTCCAAAAAATATATATAACAATCAATCAGTTTTATGTTAATAAGCCATTAGTAAAAAAAACATGTACTCTGTGTCATTTGAAGCATTTTTAACAAGAGATCCCAGAGGGATCTTGGCACCCACCATGGAATGTTCTATGTCTGATCTATGACAAACTGTTCTTTTCTCTTATTTTGTGTCTCAACATTGAATTTAAACTTAAATCCATATTTCTGTGAGATATTTTTTCACAAGATTATAGCAAAACTGAACTTGAACTGAGCATATTACATTTTTAGAGAGAATGGAATTCAACATGGCCGACAGGTGTTCATCTTGGATTTTGATCTCTCTGAAAATGTAATATGCACATCTAGACTTCAGGGGGAACCTCCATAATCAATTTCGAAAAGATTCCTTCAGTACATTCTGAGAAATACATACTTCCATTGTCAAAATCCAAGATGGCCACCTGTCAGCCATGCTGGAATCCAATCTATCTGAAAATGTCATATGCACAACTAGACCTCATGTGAACCTTCATGTCCAATTTCAAGGAAATTCCTTCAGTCCTTTCCGAGAAATAGCAATAACAAACTTCCTATGGTCAAAATCCAAGATTGCCACCTGTCGGCCATATTGGATTCCGATCTCTCTGAAAATGTAATATGCACAACTACATGTAGACCTCAAGGGGAACTTCTATATAAAATATCAAAGAGATCCCTTCAGTCCTTTCTGAGAAGTAGCGGTAACAGACTTCTTTTGGTCAAAATCCTAGATGGCCGCCTGTCAACCATGTTAGATTCCGATCTCTTTGAAAATGTAATATGCACAACTAGACCTCAAGGGAACCTTCATGTCAAATTTAAAGGAAATTCCTTCAATCCTTTCTAAGAAATAGTAGTAACAAACTTCCTTTGGTCAAAATCCAAGATGGCCACCTGTCAGCCATATTGGATTCCGATCTCTCTGAAAATGTAATGTACACAACTAGACCTCAGGGGGAACTTTCATGTCAAATTTCCAGTAGATCCGATCAGTACTTTCTAAGAAATAGCGGTAACAAACTTCCTTTGGAAAAAAATTAAAGATGGTCCCCTGTTGGTCGTGTTGCCCACTCTGAAAATTTAATATGCACAACTAGACCTCAAGGGGAACCTTCATGTTAAATTTCAAGGAGATCCCTTCAGTCCTTTCTGAGAAATAGTGGTAACAAAGGTACCGGTACCATGTTTTGATCCTATTTGGTCCCTCTTGGGTCCTACAGTTCCATGCCAAAAGAAAGTCAAATAAAATCATTTTTCCATAGCTTTCTATGCTACATGTAAATCAACTTTTTAAGAATAATTGGCCTGACTTAAGTTTTCAATGAAATCTTGAGTTGCACATTTGTGTTGAAGTATATGAACTATCTTTCTAAATTTGTTTGGAAGGTGTCAGTTTCTTTTCATGAAAACTGCAAGTTTTGGTAAGTCACAAGTGAAATTTACAGCTTCATTTTCCATCTCTGTTCATTGTAAGTGATGTCAACAAAATACTTACTGCAAAGAAAAATGTTGCTTTTCAGAAATAAAGTTTCAAAGGAGTTTAAAACTAATATCAGATGATGATGAATAGAATTTTTCATAATTAAGTGAATTTTGACAAGAATTGATGCAAGCATTACTTTGTGGCAGTATTTGAAAACTGTTGATATGGCATAGAAAGCTACATGTATGGGGGAAATGGAGTTAGTCGACTCACTTTTGGCAAGGTGATGGAGCCCCTTTAGATTTAAACTATATGCAGCTTCACATATCAATACTGCCTGTATGAATGTCGGTTGAAATGTCATGGAAATGTCTTCCTTTTCCAAAGGCTTTTTTTTCTGTACTCATAAATTTCTTATTGATAACAACACTGGTTAATGTACTTTATATTTATGAAAGAAAATTAGAACAGGATCTTGCATTTGCATTCAAGATATAAATAGCAAGATGTACATGAAGTAAATTATAGTGGGCCTAGATCTTTTATGTATATATACATATGTATGTTATTGTACCTATTTTTCATTCAAACCTACTCTTACACATCAGAATGCTAATTATATAATTAAGAATTACATTTTTAAAAGTTTTATTAAAGTTACAATGTGTAAGAATCTAGGTCAAAAAGAAGAAGTCTTTGTGTACTGTACATGTAGTTTTGATTGACAGATCAAATGTCTCACACACACACACACAACACACACACACACACAACACACACACACACACACACACACAACACACACACACACACACACACACACACACACCACACACACTGTATATCATTAACAGGGGATAAATGACTTACCATAGTTTTCAAGGTTTGATTTTAATTAGGTCAACAAGAGTGCAAATGTACATGTACACATATACAATATGTTTGTAGCAGACATAAATAAAAGTTAATGACATTAGACACCAGTGTTTTGTAGACAAGTATCAAATAGATCTAATTACAGGACGTGTCTAATTACCAACAACAAGGATATATACATGTATGGTGTGCATCATGTACATTAATATAAATGTAGAAATTTACACACTTTACTGAAATGTCAATTTCATATGTTTAAACCCAGACATAGGTTGTTTTTTTTAATGTTTTTTTTTTGTATAATGTACATGTATACTGACTACAGGATTAAAATGAGGTTAAAAATGTTTTGTACAAAATATATGTTAAAACATATTAAATAACAATTTTATTTAGTTAAATCTGAGATCATAAACAAAATGCTCTAAGATGCAGTCACTGGGGCATGACCTAGGTATCTACCTGGTAGCTGGCACATTTATTCTTTTTGTGCAGCTAGTTTTTGTTATGTTTTGTTTTGGGTTTTTTTTTCATATAAGCATAAAGATTAAAAAACACAAATCAAAAGCATAAGTCCAAATCCAAGATGTTTGTCTCTAAGGCAAACTAGTTTTCATCTTTCTGAAGTTCTGTGGTTATTCAACTTTGTCAATTATTGTGCATTTGTTTGCTCCTCAATACTTCACAAGTGTTTTTTGTTTTTGTTTTTTGTTGTTTTTTTTTGGTGGTGGGGGGGAGCAATAACATCATCTGCAGGTGACACACCATATATTTTTATACCTACATTGAATGCTCTGAAATACTTGGCCTATCCAGATTTATACTCTCTCAATCATAGTATTAGATCTTTACATTATTTAAAATGTGTCCAACCATATGTTAAGAGCTGCATCACACAAACTTGTGACTGCTTCAAAGCTTCTGGAGCCGGCCTAGCTCAGTCGGTAGCATGCTGGACTCTGGATCGTGAGGTCGTGAGTTCGAGTCCCGCCGGCGGCAGGTTGGTTTCCTGTCTTTCGGATGAGACAGTAAAAACTGGAGGTCCCGTGTCACAGTAGGTGTCAGCACGTTAAAGAACCCTCATTGCTCAATGGCCGTAAGTGCCAAGCATAGGCCAAAATTTTAAGCCCTTTACCACATTTGGTGACGTCTCCATATGAATGAAATATTCTTGAGTGGGACGTTAAACAACAATAAACAAACAAACAAAATCAAAGCTTCTGACCCTTAAATGACAATTGAACTGGGCTATGCCATTGAAGAACAAATGGAACCTTCCAGGCACATAGGTGGTTTACAGTCTACAGAGCTATTTATTTGTTTATCTTCTCTCAATATACCTGTATACCTAATGGGCATATTTACATGTATATGGTCATTGATATAGAACTTATATGGGATGTTATACAACTGTAGGTTGTGATAAGCTGTTGTGTATCAAACATACACTTTCCAGACCACCAAACATCCTAGCTTCTAGATGTACATACACAATATCATAGACAATATTTGTGTTACGCACTGTATGGGAAAGTTATATGTACAGTGAAACCAGGGTCCTCTGTGGCCAACTGGTAAGAGAAATTTGCACTTCAAACCATGAAGTCTCTCATCTAAAATTTAATGTCAGTGCAGGTTCAATCCCTACTAGAACTGATATTGTGAGAACGTTTGCCGGTTTACTTGAGGAAGGCCAGAGGTCTCCTCACGGGAACATAGTAAGCGGGTTCTGCCCTCCACCATTAAAGACTAGCCCCCGTGATACGTTAAAGTATAAAACATCATTAAAAAAAATTTAAACAGGGTCCTCACACCTTACTGATAACTCTTTGTCTTTTCCCTAGGGAAAAAGACAGCTCACATGCTCAATGACATTATGGACATTTTTTTTTCGTACAAAAATTTCAATTAACTCAAATTCGATATATTAGTGTATTCGTCTACATAAATACATGTATCCTGAAACTGATCCTATCAGAACAGTTAATTAATACAAATATATAGATATTGACATTATCAATAAAGAACAGCTGTGATTATAGTATTGTACTCTGTACATGTACAGTAATCAGTATGGCTTTAGATTTATATGTCACTATATTTGTACATGTCAACATCAGTTTCACCAAGACACCTGTCAAGTGTTAATTAATTCTAAAACATGTAATGGAACTATGTAATTGATTTACTACCATATATGTCATGTAAAATTATTAGTTTAACATGCGCCTTTGTCTGCATTGTGACTTAATTTAACTTTCTGAGAATTTCAAAAATTTCACAAGTAATTAGACTAATATTCATTTTTACCTGTACAGGTAGACATAACAGGAATCTGGGTTGAATATTAAACATGTATATTTATGTACATGAAGCTGGACCTCTTAGAACCTGAAAGATCTCCTTCACATATTGTCCGGCTGTTAAGTAACTCAAATAATTGGGTTGTTATATTGCATTCACTATAATTTCTACATCCTTGAAAGAAGGAGAGAATTGGAAACAAAGAGGGCTTGAATAATTCCAGTTAACTGTAAGGCCAAAATTTGATGTTTTCTTGTAAACATGTATGTTTGATCAAAACTTGGATTATCTGACTTGACTACATGGAGAAAACAACAAATTAAACATGTACATGTAGATACATTCGATGAAAAAGAACTTTTCTATACAAATGTATGTACAATGCTGTTAGTCCATTGCAGGGATACATTTGTAACTTGTGGCACATCAACTATAGCTTCAGAATTCTAGATAACAAATTGTGGCACAGCAATAACTGGTGGCTATAGGATAACAATTTGTGGCTGAAACTATAAATAATAATTTAACATAATGTGGCACAGCAATAGCTGGTGGCTGTGAGATAACAATTTGTGGCACATCAACTTTAGCTTGACACTATTAGATAACAAAATGTGGCACAACAATAGCTGGTGGCTATAAGATAACAATTTGTGGCTGAAACTATCAGATAGCAAAATGTGGCAAAGCAATAGATAACAATTTCTGGCACATCAACTTTAACTTGATCTTTTAGATAACTATTTGTGGCACACCAACTTTAGCTCAACATTTTATGATGACAATTTATAGAACCCAGATGTGCCACATTAATTGTTAGATCTATATGACATGTGTGTACATGTAAATAAACATTCTAGAGGTATCATCGGGATGTTGTTAACCTTTCACCCTTGAATACATTTGTATCTACATGTAAATTTTTTGCAATTTTATATTGTTTTAGATCTGTTGGGCTTTAAAAAAAAATCTGTTATGAGACAGAGTGGTGCATTGGTTCTCACTATTACACAGACCAGACTAAATATTTGTAAACCCTTAACCAGAATAATTCAGTCGTTATATTTCACTCACTTCGATCACTAAATGTACATTGATGCTTGAATGCATACATTATCAGAATTCTTCAACCGTACGAAATTTTTACTGTGCCAGATTGTGATGTCATAGTAATTTACGTCAGAATTTTGTGACATTGCATTTACTTCTTCACAGCACTCGAGTATTTTCAAATTACTGGTAAAAGAAAGTTGTGAATTATCGTAAAATTACAACTGTAAACATATCATTCATTTGCAGTACATGTATATGTTCAATATATTTTCTTTTTTTTTTCGAACATTTATTTACCCTCAAATTTGAAACGGAAATCCAGACTCCACAGAATCATATATTGAACATCTATGATTGGTCACCTGATTCACAGGGCAGCTGAAGGATTTTTAACACACAATGCATTCAAGCCCAATGGAGGGACTTTTTCAGAACCGATAACAAATTGTGGCACTGTGTGGCTATGATAACAATTTGTGGCTGAAATATCATTTGAGTTCGTAGACCCTATGAGATAACAATTTGTGGATCAACTTTATCTTGACATGTTAGATTGTCCTTAGCTGGTTATGATAAAATTTGTGCTGCTGATAGCAAAATGTGGCAAACAATAGTGGCACATCAACTTTCTTTGATCTTTTAGATCACTGCACACCAACTTTTTCATGACAATTTATAGAACAGATTTGATTTTGTTAGATCTATATGACATGTGTGTACATGATTCTTGGTATCATCGGGATTTGTTAACCTTTCACCCTTGAATAATTTGTATCTATGTAAATTTTTTGCAAATCTATAGATCCTTTAAAAAAAAAATCTGTTATGAGAGCAGAGTGGTTTGTTCTCAGTATTAACAGATCACATGTTTACCAGAATAATTCAGGGTTTATTTCACTCATCGATCACATGTACATTGATGCTTGAAACATAAATCAGAATTCTTCAACCGTACGAAATTTTTACTGTGCGATTGTGATGTCATAGTAATTTGTCAGAATTTTGTACATTGCATTTATTCTCAGCCAACTGTATTTTCAAATTACTGGTAAAAGAAAGTTGTGAATTATCGTAAAAATTACAACTGTAAACATATCATTCATTTGCAGTACATGTATATGTTCAATATTTTTTCACAACATTTATTTACCCTCAAATTTGAAACGGAAATCCAATTCCAGAATCATACAAGACACTATGATGGGTCACCTGATTCACAGGGAGCTGAAGGATTTTTTAAAAACAAATTATTTCTGGAGGGACTGAGAAAGTGTGCTGTAATCAGAAAACCCTTTAAATTTATACAAAACATGTTTTGTCCTTGCTTTTGTCTGTGCTGTATACAGCATTGGACCAATTCTGTTTTTAACCAGTGCAAACATGGAAACATACATGTACTTTCACAAATTTTTTTGTAATTCCTGTACAAGACACTATTCTGATTGCTGAGCGAAAAGAAAAAAATTATTTCTCTGAGAAACCAGAAAAATCATATACAAAACAAGTTGACGAGCATTGGACGCTGACCAGTAAAACTTGAAATTTTATGGTATTTTGTAAACAATGGAGTTATAAATAGACAAGGGGCAACATTAACTGATAGAACACTAGGTACATGTACATGTAAATTTAAACACAATTGTTCATTCTCAGAAATCCTGAGGCCATTCTTAGTTTTTTCCCATTACAAAATTATCAAGGACCAGTGTTTATATAATATACCAGCAGTTACATGAATATATATATAATTATATATATATAGTGTATAAAGGGCAACTGCATTTAAAGGCCATTCAGCAATTAGCTTTGTTAACTTTTTTTATAATGAATAAACCTCTATATAAAGGCCACCTGTTTATCTGATCTCTCAAGTTTGACTACATGTATAAAAAATCTAGTTTAAAGTGTATCTGCCAATTACATGTAACTTGGAATGCCATGTCATGCACTCGTGACTTACTTACAAATGAAAAGGTATGTAATAAATAACAACACATTATGCAAATTATATGTACATGATGATGTAGCATATACAAAAATGTACATTGTATATGTACATTATAGTACAAACAGGGTCATCAATTTCTAATTTTCCAAGAAACCCCAGAATAAAATATACATGTAGATCTGTAAAAGAGGCCATACATATGTACATGTATCCAAACTGTAGTTAAGGTGTGTTTGGAGTTTTAACGTTGGCAACCGTTGGTTAAGAAAATTACCATTGGTACAATGTACATGTTTGTCAATAGCAGCAAGTTTTGCAGACATTCTAGAGCGCGGGCATGTTTTACTTTACCAACGTGGAGATGCATAATGTTTCAGCATGGCAACCAATGTGATCCAAATAAATTAGCAGAATTACATGTTCGTTATCATGGCATTTGTAAATTTGCTTTTCTGTCATTGAGAGAAAACTTAGAACACACCTAATATCTGGAATTTTCTGTTCCATCAAACTTGCCTAATATACATGTAAGATATATGTAAAGGCCTGCCACTCAAGGGAACAGACAAAAGTAGCCATTATAGACAGGTGGCATTTATAAAGAGCCTCTTTAAGAGGTTTATTCTTTATAAAAAAAAGTTAACAAAGGTTACATGTATGCTTGAACAGCCTTTATATACATGTACCCTTTATACAGAGGTGGCCTTTAATGCAAGTTTGACTGTACAAGTTATTATGTACATGTAGGAGAGTACTATTTCATATCTATATGTACACTGTGCATGTACAGTACACGTATCTGTGACATACACATGTATGTACACGAAGAGATCAGTCATAAAATTTAAAGTAAACTTTTTAATGGCCGCCAAAATAAATTTCATACACAAAGTACTGATGTACAAATGTAAATTTATGTGTAAATGTACATAATGCATTCATGTCTTATCTAGAACCTAAATTTCTTAGTACCGTAAATGTCATATATACTGCCAACCGGTACATACAAAATTTACAATGTACATGTGTTTTAATATAGTATTACACTAGATCCGCTACATGTTAGTTTTTATACTATGAACAAAGACGGGAATAATGCTGCAAATATCGCTTGTCACTTACAAATACTTACACTTGTACAATTTTCATAAAAAAGTCATTGACATATTTCAAGCTAATGTAGAAAGATCCTCACAGTCCGTAGACTTATACACAAAAGTGCAAAAGTTTACAAGATTTCACTGAATGCATTGTACATTTGTATTTGTATATGAGTTAGGCAAATTATTTTTAAAAAGATGATTTAACATAGAAAGCTATAGGAAAATGACATAAATTGACCTTTGGCATGTGTCACAGTGTGTGTGTGTGTGTTTATAAACATATATAATATTTAACTGATACTGGTAGTTATTTTTTGAATTAGTTAATTTAGTTCCTCTATACTGTACATTTGACCATGCATCATGTCAGATAGATAAGTACCTGTTACAAATATGTACCGGTACTGTGTGTACATGTACCTCTTATTTTGGGGGAGATTTAAGTCACAGTTTCTCTAAATAAAATGATGTACAAATGACTGTTCATGTATACAAATGTACATGTAGTACACATACACTGTAGATGTAGTAGTACACATACACTGTAGATGTAGTACACATACACTGTAGATGTAATACACATACACTGTAGATGTAGTAGTACACATACACTGTAGATGTAGTACACATATACTGTAGATGTAGTACACATATACTGTAGATGTAGTACACACACTAGATGTAGTACACATACACTGTAGATGTAGTACACACACTAGATGTAGTACACATATACTGTAGATGTAGTACACATATACTGTAGATGTAGTACACATACACTGTAGATGTAGTACACATACACTGTAGATGTAGTACACATATGGTAAATTAGTGTATCAATGTGTGTATGTATAGATGAGTACACATACAATGAGATGTAGGAGAGAATGAGAGCATACAGAGATGAGTACAGAGAGACTGAGATGGAAAAAAATCAGATAGATTTCACTGGATGTATATTTGTAAAATTTACCGGTTTTCTGGTAAGATCGGTGAATTTCAAAAACTCGTTATTTGGACCATGAAAGGTACATTGTAAATGTATGTAAAATCGTTACAAATGGAATACATGTACATTTCAGATCTCAATCTGCAGTTCATTTTAAATTTAATGTATATATTGTACTTATGTAATGTTATACTACATGCATGTATACATGTATACTGCCTACATGTAAAGTACATGTACATATGGATACTATATATATACAAGTGTACATATATACAAATTCAAGGACCAGTGGATGATTATTGTAACATGGACCAGCAACTGACCGAACCTCTTACTACATGTACATTATACATACACAAAAGAAATACAGTGAAATCTGCTTTTATATACAATAAATGTATAATATACATGTATTAAAATAAGAATTTTAATACATGTATATTATACATGTATTGTACATGTATCTGGTACATGTATTTCAACCTACATGTATCTGTTATGTATACCAAAACATGATCTCTGAATGTGGTCCTGGACTTCCAAGCTACAAATATGCACAATGTAGCTACATATACATTTTTTTTAGAAATTTTGACTTTCCCCTCTCCATGATCCATTATCCAGTACTAGTCAATTTCTAATATTTGCATGGCAATCCTATGTGTAGTCAGTAGAGTGTACATATGCATATATGTACATTGTATCAATAATGTATATTTGTATAATGAAATTATACATGTACATGTATGTAAATTGTTAGACTGACAATTGTACTTACCCTACATGTACATGTACATTATACATACATGTATAAGATAAATTTATGCATGCACTTCTCTACATTGTATCTTTCTAAATCACTGCACCTGTAATGTATATATATATGCATGTACAGCCCAATGAATCTGAGTAAATGTCAGTTTTCCGATTTCCCATGCAAGTTGTGCAGACAGTAGAATGTGCATGTAGGTAAGTCCAGACCCTCACTTCAATTAAAGTACCTTTTTGAGTCAGTCGGTTAAGTGGTCTTGAATGATAGCGAGATTTCACCAAAATCATTATTTTCAGATCATTTACAGTTTTTTTCTTTTTGTCCTTAGAATGTGTGAAAAAAAAGACTTTTTTGGTTACAGCACTTTAGAAGATTAATATCCCTTAGTCAGTTATTTATCATTTTTGTCCTATTAAAGACTGTGGATTTTTAAAAACAAAAATAAACAGGGCTAGCCTATACATGTACATGTATATAGGATTAGCTCTACATGTACATTACAAATTATACAAGTACATGAAAGAAACCCACAAGACTGGTCTTCAAAGTAAATAAAATCCACAAAACAATTACATTGTATGTTCATTCCTTACACATGTACACATGTACATTGTACATGATATGTAGTAAGAAAATAAAGTTTACAACCAGCGATATATAAAGCTAGCAAATAAGTCAAAGTGTTATATAATAGACAATATCCACAAAATTAAAGTGCCAGTTTTTTACCTCAAGGGTTTAAACTTACCTTTAGGCTTTACCTGCACATATAGACATAAATTATAGCATGCCAAAACTGATGCAACTTTTTATTTTTCTCTATTTTAAATAAAACTACATTTAAAAAAATCTATCACAAAATAATTTCCTATTTAATTTTAAGAACATTTTCACTATTAACCCCAAATGTATTTAAGTTTCGAGGTTTAAATTCTCTTAATATGTACGTCCATGTGTAAATATGGAATAGTGATATAAGGAAATAAATCTTTTGTTAAAACAGCCAAATCTTGAAAACAGAAATTTTAAACATCATTAGCAAATACACACTGAAACTGTTAATTAGATGTATTTTGAGTTTATGTTTGGTTTTGTCAAACTCAAGTTGATTTTGAAATGATTTTCCATAATTTTTCTTAAATTGCAAATTTATATAAACTACATCTACCGGGTATAAATGTAAGGAAAAAATAAAAAGTTGCATCAATTACAATTACATGTAATTAACAATTTACCATATTCATGTTCATATCTGGGTCCACGCCAGTGAAAGTAAAAGTAGGAACTGTGAGTACTGTGACGGTCTGAAGATTCGCGTGTTACACAATTTGTAAATACCAGTTCAGTATCAGCAGTTTACATACACATGACAAGAGATAGATCCGGTTGTTTACATTCAAAAGCTGATTCAAATTAAATTATCTTGTTTGAGGGTCTACACCATGAATAGTAACTTATCGCTATCAGTAGCCTAGATTCTACTATGACAGCTCCTGAACACCTCCTGCCGCTTGCGTTTGCGAATACGGTGATAAGTTAGTTAGCAGATGGTCTTCAAATCGCTTCAGTTTTCATTACACCTATTGAAATTTAGCATTTCTCTGAATACGTCAAAGTAATTTCCGGATGAATAGTTATCCCAGTGATCCGTGAATTACTGAATACGTAAGCAGGGGATGTCAACACAAACAAACCGTGACAGTTTGACTTACTTTCAACAGTGTTAAGCCTCGCGTGATTGAAGTGAAATATAAGATTTTTGTGTCAGCTCGATCCCGATTCACATTACAGTTTAATTATTTGGTAGGCCCAGAAAGCGTAAACGGCTTTATCATTTATTAAACTTGAGGTGTTGCTTTTTATCTATAAATTCAAATTGCAGTGCAGCTATCTCTTGTCCTGTGTATGTAAACTGCTGATACTGAACTGGTATTTTCAAATTGTGTAACACGCGAATCTTCAGACCGTCATAGTACTCGCAGTTCCTACTTTTATTTTCACTGGCATGGACCCAATATATTCCTACATTGCATAGAAATGAACAATAAATTCAAAAGAAGCATTGCTTTTAAATGCACAAAAGAAACATTTAATATCAAAAGACTGATTCAATCAGTAAAGGTACAAGATTTAGCTCACCTGAGATGAAGGCAGAATGCAGAACAGATAAAAAAAAAGATACCCATCTTCTCCAGAACCGCTACATGAATTAAAAAACGGGGCTGGATTGTTTCCGAGTATGATTTATTTGTCTTCAAAAAAAAATCGGATATGAATATGCATTTTTATCTTTTCAAGTTTGTATTTTTTCATTTTTAAGAAAAATCGGCAACTTTTATGATCCATTTTTGTTTTACATGCAATTTTGAAGTTTTCTTTTTGCCGACATTTTTTTCTATAATTTTTTTTTTTAAGACTGCATGATTTTTCACACTATCATTATGGTTTCAAAACCACAGAAGGGATTTTGACAAAACTTTGAAGCAAGTCCATCCTCTAAAGTGTTTTAGCCAGATCAGTGTGATTAAAATAGAGAAAAAGGTATTTTTAAAAATCTTATTCAAGAGTCGGTCCATGTGGATCTGGGGTGGGGCAAAATAGTAAAAAAGGTATCCCTCTTTAAAAATCTTATCCTCCAGAACAGCTATATGAATTGAAAAACAGACTGTTTCTGAGTGATCTACATGGATTTATGATTCAAGTTTGTATTTTTCATAGAAATCAGAATATGAATTTTTGACGCGTTTTTGAGGTCTTTTCAGACTTTGTTATTTTCATTCATTTTTGCATGATTTCCCCAATTATCTCCCCTTGCATTTGCAATGATGCATGAATGTGTTTGACTTGTAAATAGTTGAAGAAATGTAAGAAATGTTTTTGTGCAAGAATTTTGCTGAAATTTAATCTCTAGGATTTTTTTTAAATGAATTTCTTAAAACAGTAATATATATTTATGTTTCTTGACCAGATCAGCCTACATGTACATATTCTTCTTGGTCTTCTTTCCACATTTGTAGATGGTTCTCAGGTGAGCTATTGAGGCCCTCTTGGGCCTCTTGTATTATTATTTTTTTTTTATGATTTAGTACATATAACTTTGAATACAAATTAATTGAAACATAATGAAAAGAAACACTTTTTTTATTATCATTATTATTCATTTTCAGTTACCCTATATGCTGTTTATTAGTCACCATCTGTTCCAGGGAGTTGGTAGAGGGCTATATAGTTTTGCATCTTTTCTGCCTGTCTGTCCTTCTATTCTTTTTCTTTGAGTAGGCCAATATCTTCCTCATTTCTCCATCAAGGCTCTCCATATTTAGTGTGGAGTGTCCCATACAAATGTCACGCTCCTATCATTCTTATTTTAGAGTTATTCCCCTTTGTTGATTTTATTTGTCTGTGAGGTTCCACTTATTTGGTGTTGGTATACATCTTATGTAGTCTAGATTTATGAAGTGTCTTATATAAACAGTACACTCCTACCACCCTTACTTTTAGAGTAACTCCCCTTTATTGATATTATTTGTTAGAAATATATCTTTATCATTTCAACTAGGCTTCCCATATTTGGTGCAGGTATATATTTTAATTAGACAGAGTTTCAGATACAAAAATTGCACTCCTATAAGCTACCACCCTTCTTTTTGAGTTACTCCCTTTTAATGATTTTTTCATCCAGGCCAAGTCTAAATTTCTGCAACTATAGGTTCCCTATACATATATTTGGTGCAGGTATACATGTACATCTTTAGTTGACAGATTGTCACATACAAAAGTTGCACTCCTACCATTCTTATTTTAGAGTTATTTCCCTTCGTTGATTTTATTCATCTGGGCCATATCTTCTTCTTTTCTTCAACTAGGTTCCCTATCGATGTATTTGGTACAGGTATACATCTTGAATTATTCAGTAGGTGTCACATTCATGTACAAAAGTTGCGCTCTTACAATCCTTATTTTTTTAGAGTTATTCCCCTTTGTTGATTATTATTATCCAGGGCATATCCTCCTCATTTTTCAACTAGGCTCTGAATATTTGGCACAAGTATACATGTACATCTTAAGTAGACATAATAGCGTTGCATACAAAACTTGTGCCCCTATTGCCCTTAATTTTAGAGTTGCTCCCCTTTGTTGATTTTAGTTGTATTTGAACAGGCAATATCTTCCTTATTTCTTCAACTAGGCTCCACATATTTAGTGCAGGTATACATTTATATTTTATACAGAAAGCGTCTCACATACAAAAATTGCACTCCATATTTTTGCCATTTCTAAATACAGTGGAACCTGTCTTGATAGACCACCCTTTTTGACACTGAAATGTGGTTTCTCAAAACAGGTGGTCTCTCAAAAGAAGGATTATTTAACCAAGTGGTTTTCATAATATGGTCTCACAAGACAGGTAGTATTAATAGCTTTGATCAGAGTGGTCTCTCAAGACAGGTAGTATTAATAGCTTTGATCAGAGTGGTCTCTCAAGACAGGTAGTATTAATAGCTTTGATCAGAGTGGTCTCTCAAGACAGGTGGTGTTAATAACTTTGATCAGAGTGGTCTCTCAAGACAGGTGGTCTTAATAGCTTCGATCAGAGTGGTCTCTCAAGACAGATGGTTTTAATAGCTTTGATCAAAGTGGTCTCTCAAGATATGTAGTCTTAATAGCTTTGATCAGAGTGGTCTCTCAAGACAGATGGTTTTAATAGCTTTGATCAAAGTGGTCTCTCAAGACATGTAGTCTTAATAGCTTTGATCAGAGTGGTCTCTCAAGACAGGTAGTCTTAATAGCTTTGATCAGAGTGGTCTCTCAAGACAGGTGGTTTTAATAACTTTTATCAGAGTGGTCTCTCTCAAGACATGTGGTCTTAATAGCTTTCGATCAGAGTGGTCTCTCAAGACAAGCTTTGATCAAAGTGGTCTCTCAAGACATGTAGTCTTAATAGCTTTGATCAGAGTGGTCTCTCAAGACATGTAGTCTTAATAGCTTTGATCAGAGTTGTCTCTCAAGATAGGTGGTCTCTTAAGACAAATGGTCTTAATAGCTTTGATCAGAGTGGTCTCACAAGACAGGTAGTATTAATAGCTTTGATCAGAGTGGTCTCTTAAGACAGATGGTTTTAATAGCTTTGATCAGAGTGGTCTCTCGAGACAGGTTCCACTGTAATTATTGCACCTGTGCTAACTATATTTAATGTAGATATACAATCCTATTACTCAGAGTGTGACGTACATACAGCAATTGTGCACCTTTCAACCTTATTTCTAGAGTTATTACCTTTGAAATTTGTGGTTTTATGTTTCCAGGCCATATCTATATTTTTTTCCTTCATCTAGAGTTACATTGTACCATACATGTATTTGGTGCAGACTTACATCTTAGGTAGACGGAAGATTTTTTAATTTTTATATAAGTTGGCAATATGCCCAAGGTGGAGGACTGTTGATTCTTAAACTTAACCTTGTTGATAATCATTTCCACTTCATGTATGATGTTGAACATTAATTGTACTTTTTATATATACACATATATATATATATATATATATATATATATATATATATATATATATATATATATATATATATATATATATATATATATATATATATATATATATATATATATATATTGTTCAACATCATACATGAAGTGGATTGTTTGTTTGTTTATTGAGATTAACATCCCATAGATAGATTTCATCATATATACGTCATATATGCCGGTGAAGGGCTTCAAATTTTGTTCTATGCTTGGCACTTACATGAGCAGTGGAGGGTTCTTTAACGTTTCTACTTGACACGGGACCCCCATTTTTGTCATCTGAAAGACAGGAAACCAACCCACCTAACGATCCAGAGTCGAGCACGCTACCGACTGAGCCAGGCCGGCTCATACATGAAGAGAAATGTCATACATATTTATACCTGTGTATAAAGACCACCTGGTCACGAAGACCATTTTTTGCTGTTCCCAATAGTACCATTTGTGTACAAATCAACCTCTATATAAAGACCATCTCCCTATAGAGACCGGTTTTCTTGTGTCCCTCAGGAGGTTTCACTGTATACTGTAAATGTATGCACTATGTTGTAGTGATATTTGTGTGTATATACATGCATGTATTTTTGGTCCACTTTGTGATATATATATGAATAGATATATATATATATATATATATATACTATATACGATATATATATATATATATATATATATATATATAGCCATACTTGTCTCAAATGAACAAAATATGTTTAAATCAAATTTGAAATATTTTTATATAGGTATATATATATATATATATATATATATATACCTATATACAAATATTTCAAATTTGATTTAAACATATTTTATTCATTTGAGACAAGTTTTACATCAGTTAACAATACATAAAGAAATAGGGATTTGAAAAACAAAAACAAAAAATTAAAACCTTACGCTTAATATGTAAATTCATCTCCCTTTACAAAAATTTATCAACTATTTGACTTGTATTCATATATAAGTGATGCTTGGAAATGAAGTAGAAAAATAATGAAAAATGGAAGTAATACAATGAGAGTTGCATATAATTCCATTGAATTCAAGCAAAGGTGGTAATAAACAAAGTTATGATGGGTATCCATTTGAGTGGAGTTAAAAATGTATGGTGGTAGGTAGCGGTTGCTTAATTTTGATACCAAAATTTAAGTAAAAGTCAGAATAGAACATACAAGTTGTATGAATTCACCCTATGTCTAAATGATAGTGCACAGTATGTATCTAGTGTGTAGAAAAATGAACATATAATCACTGTAAAATACATTGAATATAACATAACATGGAAGTTTTAGAAGGGTGAGAAGAGAAAAAGAAAGGAATGGAAATAATTTGAAATAATTCACAGTGATATTCATCCATGGATGCATTGCATACAGCAAATGCTTTTAAATTCAAGTAAAGCGTTTTGTTTGCAGAATAAATTTTTTGTAAATATATTTCATTCAAGTTGATGTTTTTATCTGGATTTCTATATAGTAAATTCTTCATTGTAAATGGCAAGTTAAGTGCATTTCTTATTTCTATTCTCAGATTGTGATGTAGTAGACGAAAGAGAAAAAAATGTTTGGTTGTTTCCATTTCACCACATGTAGTCACAGATGGGGGCCGATTCTTCAATATTTTTCAGATAAAGAACTACATGACATGCAAAGCTGTGCATGTAATATTATGTACATTATAGTAGAGTACTAGAGTGGATGATTTTCAAAAATGTCGAAATTAGAAATATTATTTTCAAAGGAACTTAATGAAATAGATTATTTTATAAAGTGAGGGTGATTATTCCAACGAGTTGTTGTTGAGGAGATGAAGCTATTTAAATGGTGAGTTGTTTTGCAATGGGGGACGACAAAGTTGTCAGCGTGTCTTGTTGGATAAGCTAAGAGTGCTGCTGTTCATGTTTGAGAGGTAATAATTCTGACATGTAATCCAGAATTAAAAAGTTTATGATTCTATAATATTGAATAATTTTGTGTTTTTCCTGACGTATACAAAGTTTTTCGAATCCACATTCTTTATAAAGAGATTCTAGACCAACTAACTTTGTAGCACCTGTAACTATTCTGGCAGCTTCTATTATAATTTTTTCCAACTGATCTTTACAGTATTTGGGGCAGTTATCAAATAACATATCTCTGTATACCAATATGGGACATATAAAAGTGAAATACATACATGTACATTGTATTGTGTAGCGATTGAGGTCAAATTTTAGTTTACAGAGAAAATACAGTTTTCTGTTAGCCTTTTTTGCTTAGATACTTTTTCTACAGGTGTGTTATCAAGAGAGAGTATCAAAATTAGATACATATGAAATATATATACATCCTGATATGAAAATATATATATTCATGCTATGGGAAACTGCAATAGAAGTTTTCTGGAGATTTTAAGGGAGATAACTCTTACAACATCACAGTAGAAATCCGTTTTCAACTGTTCAGTGCTGTAAGAGAGATAACTTTGTTTTCTAATTGTTGAAGAAATACTGTGGTATAAATGTCAGTCAAGATAAGTGACACACCCAAGTTCTGTCAGAAACTAATACAATACAGTCTATTTTATCAACAATAGATAATGCTTGATTTTACAGGTGGACCATAGACATATAAACAGAGATGTGCAAAAAGGATACAGCCAATATTATTTTTATTATATATTTCATAACTGTATAAAACCAGATTATTTTTCAAAAAACTATTGTGAAGCCATTTCTTATTACATTTCAACAGAATTATCACCTTTAAACAAACAAGAAATGTTAACAGTTTCATTTTGATTACTTTTTGTTTAAATTGTTATTTTTTTTTAAATTAAAAATTAAAAAATTTTATCCTCTTAAGCGATGAAACTTGGAATCATTCAGCTTAATGATAAAAAAAATTCTATTGAAATGCGATAAGAAATGACTTCACAACATCATATGTTTTTGAAAAATGTAGTTTTATGTGAAATCAGCAATATATAAAGGGTATTAGGTTTATATATATATATCAATCACTGATGAAGTAAATAAAAATGATAGTGTCCAATTATTCTTTCCATTATTCTGTATGTCTGCACTATATGTATAATGTAGTAGATCTGTGTAACTTTGATGGGTGAGCATACAACTTTCTTTACAAGCATATTTTTAAAAAATTTGGGGCATCTTTTATTCAGTAGCTTGTGAAAAAAGGAATAGATCCACCCATATTTTTTATTTGACGGATGAACAATAACAGCGAAACATTAGCCCACACGCCTTCCATTTGTACTCATGAATCCACCACCGTTTTTTTTTTTTGTTTTTTTTTACATATAAAATTTAGTGTAGTACTGACTAAGTTTATGAAAGTTACCTCCCTTGGTGCGTATTGATATAAACCATTTAAAGATGTTTACATATTGGTCTACGAACAAAATCTGAAGGACCACATTTAACCACACTGACATTTTAAAACGACATTTTTATTTTGTGTGTTAAATAATGAAATTCCGTGCCAGAAGACAGTAAATAGATAAAGATCTACATTTTGCGGATGAGCGGAAGCAACATTGTGCTTCGGATGTAAACAACATGGTTGACAACGTTAGGGTCAGATTCGCTGGTCTCAACTTTTGCCCATGTGCATGAACTCTTGTCATTGACGATTACACTGACCAAACAGGATTTTGTGATTGAAATGCGTTATCCGATTTAAAATGGCGGAGTATAATGACGAACGGTCAGATATTAATTGGATTTCTACAAAACAACCAGTAGACGTAAGCCGTACTGCTGCACTTTCCAAAGCTGATAATAATGCCATAGATACAGATTTAGATTTTGAACACGATCCAGATTTAATGGTAGAGATTGAGATTCCAGTGCAAAGCACTGATCGTACTGAGGTTTATTCACGGCATCAGAAAGGAAGTGCTTCTACCACTAAAGCAGTGTCTGCTAAGTCAGCCAGAAGCACAACTTCAAGTGCTAATAAAATGACATCAAGACCCTTGACAAGGGGTCGGCCGATTAAGTCACATGAGGTAGGGCACCTAGCTATTCATGGAATTATTATTTTATGTATCACCGATAACAGGTATGACCTTATGGCTATCATGATCAAATCCAGAAACTGCAATTTACATGTATGGATAATATACATTGTAATATTCATTGAATATATGGTCTACATGTATATTCCACAGCCATTTGTTTCAATTAATTTTGGGGAGAGGTGTTTCAAGTATAACATATATGTTTTACTCTACCCCCCTCCCCAATTGATAGAAACATGTGCCTGTCATCTATACCTAGATAATATTGACAACAAAGAAAGTATTTAACTAGGCCAATTTGATTTTTGACAATGGGTAAAAAGAAAAAGACAAATCGAAAATAACCTCTTCATTGCCTCTGTAATGTAATTGTTCACACCAAATGAAATTAGATGTGTCCCAGATATTTTCATCTTGGGAATTATGATTCACTTAATTTCATAAGACTATCAATAAAGTACTGGGCATGATCAACTTTGCTTGTAATTGGGATATACGAGGATATTTTTTTATGAAAGTGAATCGGGATCCTGTGTTTTGTTTGCTGTTATCTTATTAATTCTAATTGCAAGATGGGTCCAATAACTCTACTTGCCTGACAGAAGTACAATATATTTTGTTTGTAGAGTCAAACCTACATACAATATATATATATATATATATATATAGTGAATCGGGATCCTGTGTTTTGTTTGCTGTTATCTTATTAATTCTAATTGCAAGATGGGTCCAATAACTCTACTTGCCTGACAGATGTACAATATATTTTGTTTGTAGAGTCAAACCTACATACAATATATATATATATATATATATATATATATATATATATATATATATATATATATATATATATATATATAGTGGCAGATCATACATATGAATATGATGTCACTGTTGTGATATTCGTTATCAACCGGGCTTCCCATTGCTACTCAAATTATGTTCTAAAATGCTAGCTTGACGTGATAACTGGTCCTGTCAGTGTGTGTTTTTTGGATGACATGTATTGACACTGACATTGAGGAACAATCAGTTGCTGATACAGAGTTTTCCTGTATATATTTATTATCATTTTACCTACTCTATACCTGGAAATTTTCTCTCTTGCTTATTTCCTCCCCTCCTCCTCCCCTCCCCTCCCCCCCCCCCCATTCTTAATTTGGCCCTAAAATCAACTTTAGTCTCATGGATGGCGTATATTTCTGTGCTTCAGTAATTTACATGTAGCTTGAAAATTTTGCTTTCATTTTAAATTTACTCTCTCATCTAAGGGCGAAAATGGCAAAGATTAAACGACAGCAGAACTTTCCAGGTATACATACAGTATTTTACTTGGCCTCTCACAATCTGTGTAGTGTCAATGGAGCTTCCTGGTCCCACATATCCAGTCCTTGTGAAATGTTTCACTTTTCCTTCCTTGTTTTGGGATTTCATAACCCAACAGTGATACATAATTATATGTACTGAGAAAGTTGTTTAGTTGGACGCCATTTGCAACAGGCATTAGGAAAATGTGCATGGCCAAACTGGTATTCAAACCCAGGCCTCATGTATTCCATTCAGCTGTTCTAGCTATCAATAGAGTGCACTGATCTATCTGGTTTGATGATTGGGAAGGCCTCATTCTAAGTAAATCCTGCTAATGATATGACCATATTATCAGTGATGCCTATCTTACTTATGCATTATACATGTATTTGCTTGTATTGTTTAATGTTTATTTTTTGTTGTTGCATTATTGTTTTTTGACGCCCCACCAAGAAATTTTCACTTATATGGAGTTGTGTCCAGCTATTTATAAGTGAAGTGCCACAAATTTTTACCTGTGCGCTGTGGACTGACACCATTATGAGGAGGGTGTGCAACACCTGCAATTAATGACATGGAACCTCAGTTTTTTTAAGTCTCTTCAATAAGATCCTCGGCTCTCACATCTTTTGTTAAGCACTTGGCAAATGAATAGTCACCTTTGTAGGAATCATAGTTAGACCTACTCAGGGTCAGGAATTGAACCCAGGACCTTCTGCTGCTAATTGAATGCTTTACCACTAGATTATTGCCAGTACATGTATCATTGTATGTATTATAAACTGATATGTCACATTAAGGCCTTCCTTTGTGATAATATGATAAGTTACAAACCTTTGTCAACATTGTGGCCTATAATATACATGTATAGAGATTATTATAACAGTAACTTGATCCTACATGTAAGAGCTGGATCACGTTGAGTTGACAGGGACAGATCATCAGATCAAATGTAACACAAAGCCTCGAGTATCAAAACTCGAAATATTGATAGGTATATAATGAATATATGTATCATTGTAAATCACTGACGAAAAAAATATAGATATACATGTACCTGTATATCTATATACATTGTATGCAAATTTCATTAGTTTCCAATGACTGGTTTTATTTACATGTATTTGAATTTTGTTCTGGAGTTGGGCCTTTACTATAGTAACCTTTAGAAATTCCATCCATATGCCTCTAATCTATACACATATTGCTTGTCCAATGCTCTGTGTTAACTGGTTGTAATGTGTATGTTAGGCATATTTCATAGTCCAGTCAGTGTACCTGAAATAAAATGTGAAGTATTAATTCACCTGAGCTGAGCAATGATTTGTTTTCAAAATTTTGAGTACAATGTATGTATCATACATGTATATTATAAATCACATAATATCGGTACATATTATAAAATCTAAAAGAACACAAAAGATATTTTAATCTGTAGTTTATAAAATTTAGATGAATTTTCACTTCAAGTGCCTTTTTGTTTTTGTGAAATTTTATCTCACTACAAAAACACATACATGTAATAGGACTAGTTTGGTCATGTAGGGGCTCATAAACTTGTTGAGATCTACTTGAGGCTTAGGGTACATACCATAGTTACATGTATACAAGATATAAAGCACTGGGTACTTGACAAAATTCACTCAACACCATATCAGTTGTATTTACAGACCTTATTATAGTTTCCACAGGGCCAAAATTGAAGGCCCTTTTCCCAATGCAACATGCATATATTTTTTCCCAATTTGATGAAAAAGATACTGACGAATGAAGAGCTTTTTGTTTGTTTTAATGTTCTTTACTGCCCCGTTGATGGGTTTTCATTATCACAGAAACATTATCAGCTAAAGAAATAGTATCTTGAATATAACAATCTAATTAAAAACTGATATATCTTTCCACTCCCGTTTTCTGATATGTCGCATATAGGATCTAATGCAATCCGCTATGGGGTCATGTGCGGATGTCCTCTAATGGATGTGCAAATTGTAATGTTCGACCAATGAAAATGCAACTTACAAAATGAATGACAAAGATATGTAACAACTAATTTATTTTATAAAGAAGAAAACTGTCAAACATCTTTCGTGATTGGAACCTATCCAACGTTATCAAAAGAATTCTGTATTTCCGGATTTTATGTGTTCAGTGTTAATGTATAGTGTTAAGAATGTTTACATCTTTTTGCGATTTGATTGCATACAAGATCATGTAAGCCGCATTTTCAGTGAATGGAAATGACACACCTTCAAGGTCATCCTCACATGGCCTCATAGCAGATTGCATTAGATTTTATGTATGCAACATATCAGAAAATGAGAATGACTAGAGATCAGTCTTTTATTAGATTGGCAATTTAGATCCATGGTATGAGATCACATGTACATCATGTATATCAATGCATTGAAGGATCTTTCCTGTACACTTTTGTCTGGAATATAAAATCATAGTATAGGATGACTAATAGAATCTACCCTTACCTTAAGGGTATGAATAAGGAATCTCAATCCGAGGGTAAGATTTTTTAATCTTATCACAATAAGAATCTTATCCTGAGGATTGAGATTCAAGAATTTTATCCTAAGGACTGAGATTCAAGAATCTTATCCTGAAGATTGAGATTCCTTTGTCATACCCTCAAGGTAGGGGTTGATTATTTTTCTCCCATGTCTATGTAGATTTATGCATGATTTACATATCTAGATCTACGCATATCTGAGTCATGTCTAACATAAAGATGTACTACATCATAGATTATATTTTGACGTCATATCGCATGAAGCATGTCATCCACTCCCCCCTGTGGATGACAGGCTGTATATATATATATATATATATATATGCATATATACATATTTATATATATATATATATATATATTATATATATATATATATATATATATGCATATATACATGTCTGGAATATAGATTTATAGTATTGAATCACATGTATATAATTGCATTGAAGGATCTTTCCTGACCACATCATGCCTGTCTGTAATTTGGATCCCAGTCATTTACATTAATGCAATAAAGAATCATTCCTGTATATAAGCAGAGATTTTCCTACCTGTCATACATATCATTTTTGCAAATGGGAATGGGTCCTGTAACCAGACCCAAAAATGGCCTTGGAAAATCCCTGATAAGTATCTGGAATTTAGATCCATGATACAGGATCACCTGTATATCATTATGCATTGATGGACCTTTCCTGTATGTAAGTGTCTGGAATTCAGAGCTTATCTACAGTATGGGATCACATGTACATGTATATCTCTGCATTGAAGGATCTTTCCTGTAATTTTAGGATCACAAATATGACAGTTAGTTGAAGGACTTTTCCTGTACATATAGATAATGTTAATTTATTCAACCATACTTGAGGTATATATAAACCTGACACTAATGTCCTAATTTGAATTTTCAGTTGGTTTATAATTGTTATCTAAAGTTTTGGTTTTGTTTTGAAATATACGTACAATGTATTTATATATTACGTTTCTCACATGTACTTTGTGAAATGAATATAATTTTTATTACCTTTGGTTCCTTGATCTGAGTTTCATTTCACACATTGTTAAGAGTATCATTAAAATGTGCTTATATCTAAAAATTGTTGATTCAGTTCTCTTTACCAGTTACATTTTCAAGTGTTAAAAATCTAAATTTGTTCACTGTCTAGACATTTACTATTTAGACATGTACAAATGAATATTTTGATTTGAAACATGTATATTTTTTTCTTACCTGTAACATGCTATTCATTTCTGTTACCTGTGTGTAATAGTCACTCTGAAATGTCCTTTGCAATGGAGTTTTAAGATTTGATTTGTTTTGGAACAAGAACAAAAATTGGCAAACCATATTTGTCTTTAATTACATTTTAGCAGTTGCATCAAATTGATTGTCTTTCAACAGACCAAGGGTGGTTGTATTCAGAGTGTAATATAAAGGGTTTTAATGTTTAACAATACATTGTGCTAAGCCAGTGTAGACATTTGAGAGATGAAATCTTTGTGTTGACAGATAGACGTGAAGATTTACAGTTTAAAACATTGTTTTGTTTTACACACTTTTGTCTCTGCACATTTTGTAATTACAAACAATCACCGCTAGTGGTTGTTTGGTGATTAGTATATACCCCATGTATGTTGGAGGTCAAGGTTCAAGTCCACCAGGTCAGGCTTGAGACTTGTTTACGTTTTAGAAACTGTTCTTTCTGTAATTGACCTGTATGTGCTGTGAGATGTCTCAGTTTGTTTGTTTATTGTTGTTTAACGTCCCACTCAAGAATCTTTCACTCATAGGGAGATGTCACCAATTGCCAGTGAAGGGTTTCAAATTTTGGCCTATGCTCAGCACTTACGGCCATTGAGCAGTGAGAGTTCTTTAACATGCCGACACCTACTGTGACACGGGACCTCAATTTTTACTGTCTCATCCCAAAGACAGGAAACCAACCTGCCGTCGGCTGGACTCGAACTCACAATCAAGAGTCGAGCTCACAACCGACTGAGCCAGGTCGGCTCGAGATGTCTCAGATGAAAACATAAAAATTAAGAGACTTTGTGTTGTGGTCAGTGTAGTAGTAATATTTGAAGCCTAATAATGACAATATCATGTAGCATAAGTCTAAATTTTTGGTTGTTCATCAGTGGCTTTTGATGCTTCCATATTTTTAAAAAGGAAAAATCTTAAGTAAGTGAGAAAACAAAACAATTAAAAGAAGAGATACTGTGTTGACATTTTGTGCTTCTGCCTCATTGGTAAAAGCAACACTACATTTGCATGATCTGACTGCTAAAGACAGCTGTTCTTTTACATGTACAAGGTCTAATAGAGGAAGGCGACACTACATTTCATAGATTGTCTGATAAACATAATATAACATTTGTGTGATCTTACAGGTAAACACTGCACTTATATAGCAGTATTCTGATGGTAAACAACACTTACATTGCAATATATTCTGACTGGTAAACACAACACTTACATAGCAGTATTTTGAGTGTAAACACAACACTTACATAGCAGTATATTCTGACTGGTAAACACAACACTTACATAGCAATATATTCTGACTGGTAAACCCAACACTTACATAGCAATATATTCTGACTGGTAAACCCAACACTTACATAGCAATATATTCTGACTGGTAAACCCAACACTTACATAGCAATATATTCTGACTGGTAAACCCAACACTTACATAGCAATATATTCTGACTGGTAAACACAATACTTACATAGCAATATATTCTGACTGGTAAACACAACACTTACATAGCAATATATTCTGACTGGTAAACACAACACTTACATAGCAGTATTCTGAGTGTAAACACAACACTTACATAGCAGTATATTCTGACTGGTAAACACAACACTTACATAGCAATATATTCTGACTGGTAAACACAACACTTACATAGCAATATATTCTGACTGGTAAACACAACACTTACATAGCAATATATTCTGACTGGTAAACACAACACTTACATAGCAATATATTCTGACTGGTAAACACAACACTTACATAGCAATATATTCTGACTGGTAAACACAACACTTACATAGCAATATATTCTGACTGGTAAACACAACACTTACATAGCAGTATGATTCTGACTGTGTAAACACAACACTTACATAGCAATATATTCTGACTGGTAAACACAACACTTACATAGCAGTATTCTGAGTGTAAACACAACACTTACATAGCAATATATTCTGACTGGTAAACACAACACTTACATAGCAGTATTCTGAGTGTAAACACAACACTTACATAGCAATATATTCTGACTGGTAAACACAACACTTACATAGCAGTATTCTGAGTGTAAACACAACACTTACATAGCAATATATTCTGACTGGTAAACCCAACACTTATATAGCAGTATATTCTGACTGGTAAACACAATGCTTACATAGCAATATATTCTGACTGGTAAACCCAACACTTACATAGCAATATATTCTGACTGGTAAACCCAACACTTACATAGCAATATATTCTGACTAGTAAACACAACACTTACATAGCAATATATTCTGACTGGTAAACACAACACTTATATAGCAGTATATTCTGACTGGTAAACACAATGCTTACATAGCAATATATTCTGACTTGTAAACCCAACACTTACATAGCAATATATTCTGACTGGTAAACACAATGCTTACATAGCAATATATTCTAAATGGTAAACAAAACACTTATATAGCAGTATTCTGACTGGTAAACACAATGCTTACATAGCAATATATTCTAAATGGTAAACAAAACACTTATATAGCAGTATTCTGACTGGTAAACACAACACTTATATAGTAGTATTCTGACTGGTAAACACAACACTTACATAGCAGTATTCTGACTGGTAAACACAACACTTACATGTACACTACATAGACAAAACTACACATATGTTTCTATCCCTATCATGGAACTGCATTAGATCGTTGTATCGGAAGGATTCAACGATCAAGTGCAATCTGAAGATACAGTTAGAAACATTTTTGTAGTTTTGTTTTTATTACATGTCCCTTATTTATCTATATGTATACACAAATTTAAAATTCATTCCGCTTTTAATGATGTCATCAAATATTTTGGATGACATGAATGCCATTTAGAAAAGTAGCTCCGGCGAAATTTCCATGTAATATTACATTACATATTGCACAGATGTTTCGAACTATGTATTATAATACGCATGTAATAAATATTCTGACTGGTAATTTAAACACAACACTTACATGTACATATTCTGACTTGTAAACACAACAGTTCATTTACATGTTCTGACTGGTAAACGCCACATTAATGTGATCTAATAGATTAACACAACGATTCATTTATATGAAGTTACTGGCAAACACACTTGTTCATTTGTGTGATCTTGCTGGTAAACACAACAGATCATTTACATTATCTTACTGGTAAACACAACACTTACATAGTGGTATTCTGACTGGTAAACACAACAGTTCATTTACATATTCTTACTGGTAAAGACTGCGCTTACCTGATCTTACTGGTAAATACAACACTTACATAGTGGTATTCTGACGGGTAAACACAACAGTCCATTTACATATTCTTACTGGTAAAGACTGCACTTACCTGATCTTACTGGTAAACACAACACTTACATAGTGGTATTCTGACGGGTAAACACAACAGTTCATTTACATATTCTTACTGGTAAAGACTGCACTTACTTGATCTTACTGGTAAACACAACAGTTACATAGTTGTATTCTGATTGGTAAACACAACAGTCCATTTACATGTTCTTACTGGTGAAGAGCACACTTACCTGATCTTACTGGTAAACACAACACTTACATATTCTGACTGGTAAACACAATATTTCATTTGCATGTTCTGACTGGTAAACACAAGTTATATTTACTTGGTCTGACTCATAACAGCAATAATAAACTTCTATATATGGCCTATACTGTAAAACATACATATGTCAAATTAACACTTAATAATTAACAAGAGACTTTGATTAGGTGAATTACATTGCAGACTGAACATCTTTTTTTATTATTTTTTCAGCCAGAACCCTTTTTGTCTGTCGATACCATCTCACCAGATAAACTTCAGGCACAGATTAAATCAGGTATGCATATACATTTAATTAATGTTAAATATATACCTATGAGTTTTTTAAAGTTTAAGTCATGAGGCTCTGAAAAGGGGACAGGCAATATCTTGTGATAAATTGGTGACCAGTCAGTTTGTTCTTTTTTTTTTTTTTTCGTGACATGCTACCGTGACCAAACACATAATAGACATTGCTGCTTACCTTGTTTTTTTTTTTACCAGTCCTTTCATTGTAAAATGTTTAATGAGGCTTTAAATCAAGTAATAGTTTAAAAAAGATAATACAACTAAATTGACTTTGTAATAGTTTTTGCATTCCCATGGAAAAATATAAATTTTCAATGGTCCCATATGTTTGGAATATAATTTTTTTTTTTGAAATTCTAAGTTAACTTAACTGCTTCCCCTATTGGTGCCTCATTTGCATTTAGTTTTGTTTTGCCTCTTGCCTTGCCACTATCTGTTTGGCAATATAACAAAATGGGAGACCAGGAGTTGGAACAGAACCTTTCAAATGTATTTCTTTTCCGTCGTTGGTACACATCTTTTCATTTGATCAGTGATTCCTCATTTCATCGGAAAGGATACAATACAGGTTAGCTCTGTATAAATTTTCATGTCTAGTATAACAGAATTCAGGCTGACGGGAGCCGGGATAGAATGTAAGTCACACCACCGATCTTGTTTCTGTCGATCTGATTGTGAAGTTGCTGTGATCTGTTGGTGGTGGTATCTCGGAGATTCATAATACAGTTGGTAAAAATAAATTTGGTGAACATGGTAGAGTAAAAATAAATAATTATTAACATTAAAAAAAAATTAAAATTTAATAATATGAATAATGTAATAATCTCATATTGTGTAGAGTCTGGTTAATTCATATTGAAATAATATCCGATTCCCATAACTAATTCGCTGGGTTCGGAGTAAACTTTTGATTATTGTATGGATGAATCAACTCACTTTTCAGTTAACTCATTGACCCCTGTAGTCATATTTGGACTCATCCATTTCAAAGAATGATAAAAGTCCACTGCCAGAATTTAGGAGTGTGTAATTCATAATTTAAATTTCAAAATGATTTCACATTCAATATGTACTTGTTCACCCCTGATTTTTGACAATAGACTTTACAGTTACTGATTTGGGTAAGTCTACAAATGTAACTGTGACCACGGGGGTTGATGAATTCAGAAATGCTTCACAAGAAACTGGATATACATGTGTTTGGTGATAACTCGGAATGATTACTTTTTGTCAATGTAATTTTAATGTCTTTATGTTGCATATCCTAAAATTTACTTTCATCTGAGTAAAAAAATTGGGCCACAAGACTCCACCCCACCAGGGCCCGAAGTCACCAAATTTACTCAGTACTCAAGCTCAACTAACTTTTCACGATTTTAAGGTAAAATATGCGAACTTATTTCTGTAACTGGATATGTTTGTATATTGATGTCATACAATTGTAAATAATGATAAAAAATATTGCTCATTTGAAGAAAACTTCAGAAATATTTAGAAAATGTTTGAGTACGTACTCAAATCTTGAGTACCGTACTCAACGTATTTATTAGTCTTTTACAGAAAAATCATAAGTGTGACGCAAAACTTTATATGTAAATAAATAAAAATCATAATATGTTTCCTAATCACTAAAACCCAAAAGTTTTATAAACAATTTTATAGTCAAAATAATGAAATAAAAGTTGAGCTTGAGTATTGAGTAAATTTGGTGACTTCGGGCCCAGGTTATATGAACTGGACTATAGATGTAAAATAGAGTGATACACCGTACAGCGTGCTCACATTGTATTTTGGGAATGGTAGCCATACCCTTGGAGAGTGGGCAAGGGAGTATTTTTAATTTGAATAAACACCAAAGGTGAATTTCCAAAATTTAAAATGTATAAATGACTTTCCAAGGACAGCTGAGTGTTTCATTGACAAAGATTTATCGCACAATTAGAAGTATGAACGTTAGTTTGCACAAATTTGTTAGAAAATGATTAATTTCTGTCACACAGTCTTTAAAATAAATGACTCGGTGAGTTGTGGGGAGTTTTTCTGCTGTTTGGGGGGGAAGCATACTATTTGAGAGGGAGAAATGGGTTCCTTTTTGGGCCCATTTTAAGGCCACTGAGTGATATAATTGTGTTTATACTGTTCTTGTATCTTTCTTAAACTGTGCATACTATACAGTTATACAATAATAACCATACAATAAAATATATGATGGCCTCGGTGAATATCATTTCCCCGGGGTTGATAAATCAAGGTGTCAACCTCATCAAAAGTCAATAATTGTTTAATACTGAATGGAATGTACTGGCATTGATTCATTATTACCTGAAATATATAGTACAGGGGAACTTGTCGGTTTTGATGAAAGACCACCTGCCTGATGAGACCCCAAGAAAGAGACCACTCAGTTTAATAATCCTTTCAATTCAATAAAACCTCTTTTGAGAGACCACCTGTCTTGAGAGACCACACTGCAATAGCAGATGGGGTGGTCTCCCAAGACAGGTTCGACTGTATTGTTGTGTAATAAGAATGTTTTGATCATTGTTGATTTATGTCACTGTTGTATGTAAAAGGTACTTGCATAGTATTGGGGGATGTCAGTAAAGTTCATAGAACGAGGGTCATTGGGACCTTGCCTAAAAACCACCTTACTTATCGAGACCACCTCACATTTAGGACTGTAAATATCTAGTCTATTGAATATTTGATATCGTAAATTGGGATGTTTCGGTCATTGTTTAATTTTGGCTAATTTGGCCACCCAATTAAAAAGGGCAAAATTAAACCATCCAAAATTTGTATACAATGACTATCAGTGTTTCTGCCAGTACTTTTTAAACAATTTTAGTGTTTTTATAGATTAACAAAAAAGGAATTTTTAAAATGACACTGTGTGGAAGTTAATCTTAATTAAGTACCATGTGACGCATGGATTCTAATTAGATGTATTCTGCTGGCACTTTTTGATATTTTCATATTTCAAACACATGGAATGTTCAATACAACAAGACTGAGATCTGATGGTGGGTGAAATTTAAACATGATATAAAAATAAATGGCCAAATTTAACTGACCAAAAAATAACCCTTCATTTTTTTTTTACCAAAGTGGCCAAATTTTAGCGACATCGAAATATCCCAATTTACCGTAAGTACAAACACTCACTGAAGAGACCACCTTAAGAATCTGCCCACTTTGAATCTGTCAGTAAGGTGGTCTTAATATTGAGGTTTTACTGAATACAGCCAACTTTAACATAGTTGAGATAAAAAGTAAACCAAATAAAGTATTATTGACCATCTCAGAATATAGTGGAACCTACAATTAATATCATCAACATGTGGGTCCTGTGAAAAGGCCCCATTCCCAATGCAAAATCTGCTATATTTTTCCAAATTTTGATCAGAGATTGCTCAATTATATTCACCATGTAGCTAACTTTTGGTAACAGACAAAGGAAAAATTTACAACTCAAAAGTACTGTGCAGTTAAAACCCACATGTCTTCAAAGTGAACTCCATGTTGTCAATTTAATAAAAAATTAAATGAATTACAAGTTTTGTATCTTTATTCTTACTAATAAAATGACCATATTTACTTTTTATTTTACCAAATTTAGCACTCTGTGATGTAAAGTTCCCAATGGAAAGGGTACAAGACCCTGTCCCAAAAAGGATCTACTAGCCCCTGACCTCAGTAACCACCGGTACCCCATCTGCCATTGCAATGTGGTCTCTCAAGACAGGTGGTCTTTCAAAAGAGGTTTTATTTAAGATATTATTTAGCAAAGTGGTTTTCAGATTCAGAATGTGGTTTCAGGAGACAGATGGTCTTTTGTGAGTGTGGTCTTTCAAGACAGGTACCACTTTAGTGAGATTGTTTCATTAGTGAGATATATTTTACTTAATAATCAAATGAAAAGTTTTGAATTTTTATGCTCCCGGCCTGAAAGGTCCACCGGGGGCATCTAGTGTTTGGATGTCCATCTGTCTGTTTGTCTGTTCATAATTACGTCCTGCCGTAATTCCATCACTCTTCCATATAAAGTGAAGTATTTTGTTGGGACCGGGGGCATTTGGGTTTCACAAACACATCTTGTACTGAATATTTTTGTGTTATAAACTTTCCCATGTTTGCTGTACTTTGCAATGCAAGTGTATTTAAGAATTTTTAAAAAAAAATTTATTGAAATATTATGAGTTTTAAATTCCTTCTACAACTTTTAAATTTCAGCTCGCAGCAGTGCCAAAAATGAAAAACAAAAAGAAAAAAGGTCAAGGACCCCCTTGATTTCAACCAATCAGAATTTACCATTCTGGGCAGGTGCCAAGTCCCCTTACAGTTCACCAATCCCCCCAAGGTATATTTAAAATTCATGTTTGTTGCACATGTTTACGTTAGTTCAAAAATTCAAAGGATTTAAATGTTGTTATGTTTTAGTATTTTAAACGATCTGATAATTGTTTTGATTGCAAATCAGACATTTTGTGTAGGACAACAAAACAATATTTTAACAGTATTTGCCATTCTTTGATTATATTATGATAATTGACCTGATTTATTTCTAAATGAAAAACAAAAACAAAAAAACCAAGTTTTACAATGGTCGCTGATATATAGGTCAATCTAGGTAAAGTAGCACATCCGGATTCTATGGAAAATTAATACAATTATACTGTCTACATTCCAAAATTAAGGTTGTATATATATAAAAAAAAAATAAATCATTTTGCCTCACTCTGATTCCATGATTTACTGGAGGTGTAATTTTTTTGGCTGAAAACTGTAGCATGTTTCCCTTGTTATGATTTAATTTCAACTTGTTGTGTTCGTACATGTAAGTAAACATGTGCTAATTTATCATTGTCTTGGTATAACTATGCGCTTCAGCATGTCATGTGCAAATGCAGTTTATTTTTTGTTCTTTCTTTGCGCATGTAGCATTCATACAGTAAGGATTCTCTACATGGTTGTACACGTGTATATATATATTACAATCCCATTTTACGATTTGATGATTGTGTTAAAGAAAAAAAATATCAAATCGATATTAATGAAGTTAGCAACATATTCCTGGTTAATATAATTGTCAAATCGACTGTAAATGATACAATGTTATACGATTTTTTTTTATACAGTTGAACCCACTTATATTGGACCCAGTTACAATGAAATCCCATTTTATTTATTTCTATAATCTTATATAGTCGAAGCCACTTACATTGAAGCCTGTTACATTGAAATCCCACTTTATTTGAAATGATTTTAATTTTCCTGCCCAAATTTCTTTATTACCCATATAGTAGCCCGGTTATTTTGAAAACCCTGTTTATTTTAAAAAAAAAAATGTCTTCCCCTTCAATTTCAATATATCCGGGTTCAACCATATTCATAAATTTCATCAATACATGTACTATTTTTATCATTTTTTTTCTTTCAAAATGGACCATTTTCACTGTATCACTTCAAAATTTGCATAATATAATAAATTTTTGTCCTACTCAAGGGAGAAACTGCATGTCAGTTTTAAAGATGAGAATGCGTAAGTTTATCCTGAAGATGTGAGCTAGGCAATAGCACAATGTACAGCGCTTAGATATCCTCTCCATATATGGTTTGCAGATATCCCATAATACTTACCCTTCCCTGTTTGTCTCTTGATACGCATATCTTGTATCTACATGTACTTTCCAGCAGCGTTACTTTCAATGACATCGGCACCACTTTTCATTTGCAATGCTCCTATGTTCTTGTACATGACATAATTACAGATACCAACCACACATGACTCTAAGTCATTAAATGACACCTTACATGTATAACATGTCTGGGTTTAATCTCGGATGTAAAACATCTCAAAGACGTCCTTGTCTGTGTTGTAGTACAGGGGAACCTGTCTTGACAGACCACAATATCTACCATGGATATTTGGTCTCTAAGATCGGGTGGTTACTTAGGAGAGGTGGGGCCTTTGTGGCTTAGTGCTTAGAACATCGCGCTTTGAACCCTGAAGTGTCTCACTTCTGGTCAGCATAGGTTTGAGCCCCACTGGAACCTAAGCTGAATTTTCGTAAGAAAATTTGTCAGTTTACTTGCAGAAGTCTGGTGGTCTCTTCCCAGGTACATTGTACTCAGTATCTCCTCCCCATTACAAACTGGGTGCCACCATATAACTGAAAAATTGTTGAGCATAGAATTTTAAAAATACTTTTCAAATTTAAAAAAAAAATTCAAACTCAGGACAGGTCATAACTGAAGAATTTTGCAATTAACTCATTGACCCCTGAAAAACAATGGACTCTTCTGTAAATCAATGACTTAGACCAGTCCAAATGTGTCTTTAGGGGTGAATGGGTTAAGCTGTTTGTGATCTTTCAAGACAATTGGTCGTTTTTGACTGTAGTCGTCTTTTATGACAGATTCCTCTGTACAATATTCTCTGGTCCCTTGGGTGGCCCCTATAATTTCATAATTAGAAAAAAAATCAGATTAAATTTTACATTGTTTCACAAGATTCAAGGGATACCTTACAGCTGGTCATTTTTGCAATTCTCCAGTTTTCATGGTATTTCGTGATGGTATTGGAATCACAAAAATTGAAAACACAAAATATCAAAATATTGGATCCACCAAAATGACATTTCATTAACATTCATGTATGTATGTAACCTTGGTACCTTCTGCCTTTTGTTCTTAATATTTTCAAGTTCTGAGAGTGCAATCAGTACATCCCAATAAATTCCAGTTTGTCCCTGCATTCATATCATTTTATTTTCCATAACCGATATATAACCAATATACATTTGTAAAGTTTTCTTTCATAACCAATATGTATTTGTAATTAGAATTATTATTATTTTAGATACAAATATTATAAACATAATACCAAAGTTATAATGCTCAAGACGATCGTTTCTGTCAATTACACTTCATCAGTTGAGCTCCAGTTTGAAATACAACTGACGGAATCCAAACACACTTACATTTTATATATCTCAACTTTTTTGTTTTCACTTCATAGCTAAGTAACAAATATAAACTTTCATGGACTTTAATCATCATTTTCACATTTCAAAAGTTTCTAGTAAATTTCTTACGTTTCTGTTTCACTAATTATTGTCAAGGAATTTCATTTTATGGAGCTAATATCCAGTCAGTATTTAAAACATGTGGCCAATACTTTTGTAGAAAGTTCTATCAAGATAGAGTCAGTCTCCTTGGTGATAGAGGCTATAGTTTTTCTCGGTAAGTGGTAGCAGGTGAAGCAATATTTATCACCATTTGATTACAAGTTACCACATTACCTAAAACCACAGAATGACCACTGAAAAAAGTCAAACGACCTAAAACCACTGATTGACCACTGAAAAAGTCACATGATCTAAAATCACTGAATGACCACTGAAAAAGTCAAATGATCTAAAATCACTGAATGACCACTGAAAAAGTCACATGACCTGAAGCATGTTGAACTTTCACAGAACAAGCTATTATGATGCACAACCACATCACCCTCAATTGTTTGGCCAGTAAACCACTTACAAATCAACCACATCTCCATAAATTATCAGGATTACAAACCACTTACAAAACCAGCCATATTACCCTTTACAAATAATATGTCCCTTTATAAATAATGTCACCTCACTAATAATGTCCCTTTACAATCAAGTCACTTTACATATAATGTCCATTTACAAATAATATCACTTTATATATGTCACTTAATGTCACTTTACAAATTCATTTCCCTTTACATATAATGCCACTTTACATATTAATGTCTCATTATATAGAACTCCACATTACAAATAATGTCACTTAACAAATAATGTCACTTTACAAATAATGTCACGTTACAAATAACATCACTTTACAAATAATGACACTTAGAAAATAATGTCACTTAACAAATAATGTCACTTGTCATTGAACAATTCAGTGTGGGCTGATGTCATTGCGCAGTGTGCGGTGCATTGGTTTGCAAATTTAAGCACATTTGTAAGTGCACTTTCATATCTATCTTGATTGTAGCAAGACATGTGTGACAGTTTGTGTGTGTGTGTAGGGGGTGTCTGGGTGGGTGGATGTGTGCCTGTGTCTGTGTGTGTATGGATCTGTGTTTGTGTGTGTGACTGTGTGTAGATTAAGTGAGTGTGTGAGTAAGAGAAGCAGTCTATGTGAAAACTACGGTAGCATCTATTGGCATCAAAATACTTCAGTTGATTACAAGATAATATACTGTGAATGAAGTGGGAATATCTCAGATGATATGTGAGATATCCTCACCTATGATGTCACATCATGTAGTAACTTGTGGAGAACTTACTTTTTGAACATAGGCTAGCTCATATACATTGTATATATATGTACATTATATATTCAATTTTTGGAATAAATTTGTCTGATGTGCTTTATCTACCCCCACATTTTTAGCAATATTTAGCAATCTTTTCTTTGTATCTTTTTCCTTAACTAAATCTAAATTTATCTGATTTTTTGTGATTTAATGAAAAAAAAATAATAGAAAAAATATTTCTTCTGTCTTGCTCAACTGTCCAAATTCTAGAAACTAGAAGTGGGCACATCAAACAATAGATTGTTTATTGATGGCCCGTGCAAAATTGCGCTAAATAGTCTCATTAATGAAGCCTACATGTAAGTGTCTGTATTAAATGCATTGTTTTACTTTTTTGCCTCATTATTATTTCAAATTTGAATTTCATAATTCTTCAAGAAATCATGGTCTGTAGGAAAACTACATTTCAATAAATGTTCCATTTGATATCTGTAAATGACATTTTTATGATTTTATTATTGTTATTATTCAGATCAAGAATTGAGCTTCTAGTACCATAAATTATTCATGTATTTTTCTATTGTCACATTTATCATACCATCTGCCAGTGCAGCTGATAGGCATCATGTTTTTTACAACTCTGTGATTTTGCATGTTTAATCTAAATATTTATTCACAACTTCTAAGCCAATGAATAGGAATCCACCACCATAAAACTTAAGAATTTACTTAAGTCTGAGAATAAAGTCATCTTGGCTGCCTGCTTAGCCAATCAGGTTTCAGAATTAGCCAAAGTTGAGTAAAAATTTTAGGCTTAAGTAATGCTTAAATTATAAGGTGTCAAACCCTGATTTCTTCAAAACTTCTTACAGAATCTTCATTTTATCTTGACTTTCTGGTTTATTCATATATTTTGTCATTCAAGCTTTCTAGGCCTATTAGGTATTTTCATTATCCAGAGTTACCACCCCTTGTATCAGGTATCGATTGTGATGTCATGTTTGTGCATAAAATGAGAAATTTTATCAGTTGTGACGTCATATGTTTGTGTGAAAACGACATTTTCTCATGTAAAGACATGTCATCACAATCAATACCTGCTGACATGGGAGATAACTCTGACTAACGGAAAGACAGAATAGTCTAAGTCTGATTTTGCTTTGCCAGTGGTTTTTGCTGATTAGATAAAAACTATTGACATTTACCTTTTAATGTTAACACAACAGTGCACTAGGATATCTGAGTAATTTTTCAATACCCATAACGAATGAAATAAATCTATTCTGTCTGAAATATTCATAGTCATTTATTCCCTACGGAGACTGAGCAATGCATGGCCTTGTGCGGTGCCCATTTTTTTTTTTACTTGTAAAAACAAAATTGAAAGAATGGAATCATTTGTTTTATCAATCATCAAGGCATATTTTCCCAGTATTTCAGGTATTATCGTATGGCATGTTTAGGATGAAAAAAACAAAAACCAGTAGTCATTGAAAGTTGTTTTGCTTCATAAATTAGCACAAATAATGAAACCTATCATGTAACCCAATTTACTATTGTCATAAGGCTTAACATAGCGATTCTCGTAGAAAAACTATTTTGATAAATTGAAATGATGAAACAAATTTAACTATCTGATGAAAAGATATAGGATATATACATTTACTGTTTTGTTTTTCACTGATATCAGTATTTAAACATGTTTTTATTTTGATAATTGGTTGCTTTACAAAATAACTTTCATTCTTTTTTTCACACAACAATATTCTGTACAAAATTAATAAAAATTTCAGCAAAACCCTAAGCCTAGTTACCGATACTGTGTAACCCAGGAGAACAGATAACCAATCACATTTCCCTCTAGAATTGTCTTTATTAGTCCCCCCACCCCACCCCAGCAATTTCCTAAGGGTCTTTAGTTTTGCTTTGTGTACTTCCATCCTTCTGTCCGTCCATGCTTTAATTTGCTTTGTTCAGACCATATCTTCCTAATTTGTTCAACTAGGCTACTCATATTTAGTGCAAGTATACATCTTAAAACAAGATGGAGTCTGAAAGTGTTGCTTGTACTATCTGAAATTTGCCTCTAATACAATTGTCATTTATCATATATATTTTTATATCTTGTCTTTTTCAATTTAATTATTTTTAAGGAATGTTTAAAAATTAATATATTACATTTTTAACTTTTCATTCCAACAGACCACAATAGACCTACCTTAACAATAGAAAAGAAAGAACCATTTATAAATATAGGGGTGAAAGGGTTAAGGATACATCTTTCTATAGCACTAACACATTCTTCTGCATGTTTATGTCACATGAACAGATAGTTAATTGTTATTGCATGTCACTCTGCTTCCTGTGTAGGAGTGCTTCACGCATCAGTGGCTGTCGTACACCAGCATCTATGATGTATGTATCACCGAATCAGGAATCAAAGAGAAATAATCCCCATGTACGATCACCATTTAAGCATGCTGTCAACAAACCCGAAACTCCGCTGGTAAGTTTATATATATATTTAACACATCAACCCCTGAAATACAATGGACTCTTCTGTAAATCAATGACAGATCAGTCCAAATGTGTCTATAGGGGTGAATGAGTGATGTGACTCAGCTTCTGCTACATAATATGTAGTGTACAATGTGGCATAGATTATTTTTTGGGGGTGGGGGGTATTGAAAATTATTTTCTTCATACGAACAGTAGAAGACATTGTTACAACAAATCATTATTACTTTTCCTCATTCGCCGCTTCATGTATGCACAGGAAAAATAGCAACATACCGTAGGTATTCATACATATTTGACAAACACTCGTCATGCAAGTACATACAAAAAACATTTTCAGGTCATGTGATTATCATATGAAAGAAAAATTTTCTGAAAGTCACGTGAGGTTCTTGTATCATATGTATTCTTTTCATATTTAAATTTTATAAACTCTAAAACACTTAAGAAAACGTCATATTTCAAATCAGTTTCTTTTTTTTTTTGTATAAGACATGTTTCTGATGGTGTTTTTTTGTTTGTTTTGTTTTTTCAAATATACAAATAACATATTGAAAGCAGTTTTCCGATGCTTAACTCATCACCCCCTGAAAAACAATAGACTTTTCTGCAAATCAATGACTTAGACCAGACCAAATGTGTCTTCAGGGGTGAATGAGTTAAAAACCACAAATATACAGTGTGTGGCATGGGCTTTAAGTAGTCACGCCGCATGTTACATCATCTCTGACTGACTGACAGTGGAGGGGATAGCTTGCACCGTTAATATTTGTTATATTCATGACGTTGCTAAGTCTGTGAATTTGAGAAATAGGATATAGGAAATATGTTTTTGATAACATTATATACATGATATATGTATGTAATATATATTATGGGCTGATACTATTTTAAGCAACTCCCAATCCACGAATAAAAAAAAAAAGCAGCAATTGTTTCAGGAGAGACTACTGAAAAAATGACAACACAATCAATTAGACCCTTGTACAATAAGTGAGATATGTTGCTATTTTTTCTGTGAATTATTGAAATCTGTTATTACTTTTTATCTTAATATCACTGCTACATGTGTATGTTAGTTTTCAAATGCCATTTCTATATTTATTTTCTCTTTCTTTACTTTCATTATATTTATACATTGTATGTTGTTTGTTAGTGTCAAAGCTTGACATATTTTAAAATTTGGAGCTCATACCGGTAGATAAAATATATAAAGTACAGTGGAAAGTGTCATGAGAGACCAGCCTGCTATCTGCCATTGATATATACATGTACATTGTACATGTATGTAGTCTCTCCAGACAGGTGGTTTGTCAAGTTTTGAGAGGTTCACATTAACCTGTTCACCCCTAAGTGTCTATATGTAGCAGGCAAGGAAAAATGTGTGGCCAGACCGAGAATCGAACCCAGGACCTTCATAACACTAGCAGGACGCTCTTACTAACTGAACTGTTTGGGCTGATACCCTCTGCACCACTACACTCTTCCCCCCTTAACAAGATTTCTGACCCCAGAAATCATTGAGATTCTTAACATACACCATCATGAGTTATATAGTTGGGCGCCAAATGTAGCAGGCGAGGAAAAATGTGTGGCCAGACAGGGAATCAAACCCAGGACCTTCCTAACACTAGCAGGATGCTCTTGCCAACTGAGCTATCTGGGCCAATACCCTCTGCACCATTACATATATGGTATGCATTATTCTATTGTCTCGAACCAATCCATTACTGTCTGTGGTGTTGAAAAGGTTGAATACAATTTAACATATTCTAGCACAGAGAGCTTTTGTTAATGTGATCAGTTATTTTTGACAGTTTGGTTTTTAAGACGATGGTCTGTCAAGATGGATCTCACTGTACGATGTGTTCTTTGTATCATTCATATACAGTGAAACCTGTCTTGAGAGACCACCCCCTCCTGCCACTAAAACATGGTCTCTTAAAGACAGGTGGTCTCTCACAAATGAGGTCTTATTCAAAGGATTGCTGAACTAACTAGTTTTCAGAGTGTACATGGTCTCAAAAGACAGGTGGTCTTTTAATGATAGTGGTGGTCTTTTAAAACAGGTTCCACTGTACATATAAACATACCAGTCTACAGCACTATAGGTTGTGCCTAATGATAGAGTGAGTGCTATCAAGTTTTCGTGTATAATAAAACATGGAGTCAATTCTTCTGATCTGTTTTCAGGATACCCAGCACACACCAGGAGCGGAACTGAAGGAAATGACTGCCATAGCGACATACCACATCGGCAGAGTGCTGGCTAAAGAGAAAGTGGAACAAAAGAAGAGACATCAGGGAAAGTTATTGAAGGGAAAGTAAGTATCAATCAACCCTGAGGACTGCAGATATAATGAGGGGATATACGTTATAAACATAGCCATGATGTTTTTTTTTATTGGGTTTTGAGAGGGTCTGTGTTTAGATCCCCCCAGTGTCAGTAACTCTAGAATAAGTTGATTTGTAATACAATATCTGATCACAGAACTCCTGACAACAGAATTGAGCTCTATAAAATGGACAAAAAGAACATTATTATTATTATTATTATTATTATTTTGAAGATTGAAATCTAGACTTGAGATCGATTGTGATCTAAAATGCAGATTAAAATTTAGTACAAAATGTGAAAGTGAAGGATTAGCAATGTCCATCAGGGAAAAAAAAAAGAATCCAGTCAGACATATGCATGTGTGAATGTAGCACATGGTGGTTTTTTTTACTGAGATGTTGTGTATGTTTGCCTTTGTGGAAAGTTTGCATTTAAAACAAAAATATTATGGTTTTTTTACAAATTAAACTGGTTCATTCCTTTGGACTAGCCCACGTAAGTTTAAATGTCTCCAAGACAAGGTAGCTTTTAATTTCTTCAAGACAAGGTGGCTTTGAATTCTTCAAGACAAGGTAGGTTTGAATGTCTTCAAGACAGGGTAGCTCTTAATGTCTTCAAGACAAGGTAGGTTTAAATGTCTTCAAAACAAGGTAGGTTTTAATGTCTTCCAGACTAGGTAGGTTTGAATGCCTTCAAGGCAGGGTTGAATGCATAAATGGCGAAGTATTAATTGGTTGTAATTTTCTTATTTATCTACTTTTTATTTGCAAAATAACTTCAACTATAATTTACTCCTGACAATACATGTAATACTGATAAAAAAAAATTCTGTAAATGAATGTGTTTATACAGTATAAAATATGTGCCATGTATATGTCGCAGGTCGGTATCGAACCCAGGCGAATTAGAATATTACTGGTAAACCTTTTGTGTCGTAACTTAAGTGTGCGCATTGTTTGAACACTATCTCACTGAGTTGGTTTTGCCATCATCAAAGTCTCTCAACTTCACTTGATTTCGAAGTCTTTCACGGAGCTACGTCTCTTTGTACATGAATATTCAGTATCTGTTGTCACTTTAGCCATCATTGATCATGCCGCTAGACTTCATATGTATGTATCTACAAGGCTAACTCATAACCAAAATTCACCTTTCATGCATACATAGATTTTGCAATTCGTTATAATGACCACATTTTTAAGTATGGAGAATTGATAATTTTAAATTGTAAGATATGTTTCATGTGTAAACAGAGAGGTTATTATTGTTGTTGTTGTTGTTGTTGATATATTTCATATTTACCTGTACATTGTATACATTAATGTCTTTCCAGTGATTTTTTTTTTTTTTTTTTTTTTTTTTTTTAATAATTTGAGAAAACTTATGGTTACATCTTTCACTACAGAATAAATGCAGATGCAGAGTAATTCAGAGGTTAAAATGGCAAGAATAGCGATTCATAAACCTTTATGACTTTTTGCTCTGTTTGTATCTTCATGTACATAACTTTTCATACTTTTGTCGATACAAAAGCTAGAGATATATATCAGCATTCTTACAGCTGAATACCTATTAGTACAGTAGAACCTGACTTTTGGAGACCACTCTCTTGAATCACCACCTGTCTTGAGAGACCACATTTCTAAAACCATGCAGTTAAACAATTTGTTTAAATAAAAACCTCTTTTGACAGACCACCTGTCTTGTAAGACCACATTTCTGTGGCAGAAGGAGTGGTCTTTCAAGACTAATTCCGCTGTAATGGTACAGTAATGATGGAATGTTTGTCACTTTTTATGCCCCCCTTCATAGAAAGAGGGGCATATTGCTTTGCCGCTATCGGTCTCAGTCAGTCAGTAGGTCGGTCCGTACACCAACAGTTTCGTCTCTGCAGTGGGTGCATGTATTGAAATGAAATTTAGCATACAGATACATCATGAGAATATCTAGGTCAAGTTTTTACTTGGTTACCATCAAACAATTTTAGTTATGCCCCTTGAACTTAGAAAAATTCCAATAATTCTGTTTCCATTCAATATCTCTGCAACAGGTGCACATATTGAAATGAAATTTGGCATACAGATACATCATGAGCGTTTTTATTTGGTTACCATGAAACAATTTTTGACAGAGTCATGTCCCTTGAACTTTGAAAATTTCCAATAATTCACAGTTTTCATTTATGGGTGAGGGGGGTATAACTTTTTTACAAACAGCTGTTGTTCTTTTTCTGGTACCTCTGCCCAAATTGTACTTGTTGAACTTTTAAACGAAAACAGTGAACTCAGCCAGTAGACAGACTTTTTATATCTTAAAGTCAGGCTAGTAATATCCTTTATGGTTGGTCGAATTATATATCGCATTATAAATATCAAATTTGTTTGGAGTCAAAACTTAATTTGGAATCAAATATGACATTATAAATGTTAGGGGTCCAGCATTTTACACTAAACAGTATGTATAGTATATATGATACAGATGTTTTACTTTTCTGACTTGAGACTTATTTTTAATTTTTTTGATTGTTCATTACCGTTGAAATGCGAGATGGGTGAGGATGGGGGTGGGGTACTTTGGGTTATTTATTGAATTTCGTCTGTCAGTCCGTCTATCCGTCTATCCACAATTTTGGCTAATATTTTGTAAGTACAAACTATTGACTGAATAATAGATTCACAGGAAGTTGACATCAACTTTCTTTCCGAGTGCTTGATATCATTGCAAAATTCCACTCCTCCATTTTTGTACCATCTTTGGGATACCTGGATTCTGCTTTTGCTTGCAATATATGTATACCGGCACACATGTATTCTTCATTATACTTTCAAATGAATAGTTATTGGTACTTGTTTCTACAGAAAATTAGCTTAGCTATAAAATAAGCTATAATATTGATGTAATGATATAAGATGAATATATATATATAGCTATAACCCCATTCTTATCTTCTGAGGTAATTAAGACAATTCTTTAAGTGTGTCTTTATATATATATATATATATATATATATATAGATATATATATATATATATATATATATATATATATATATATATATATATATAGTATATATATATATTTGTGAGCATTATGTTTTGTCAATTTTCAATGATTCAGTTGTCTTAGATTTGACTTATTTTCCATGGTGATGCATGACCAGTGTCCACAACTCCTAAACATTCTAATTAAAATGTACATGTATTCAATTGATGACCTTTTGACCCTGATAATGACCTTGAAACCAAATGACTGCCTAATTTTAACTTTTGTAGTATGTTTATGATTTGAAGTTTAAGATAAAGAGTTTATGGTAAGCATACAATGACTGATAGTGTAGTAAGTTTGTAATTAAAAAAATCACTCATATGACTCCTGACCTCAACAATGACTTTCATATTTTTTTCATAGCAACCAACATAGGATATTTTATATATATGTCTATTAAATATTTTAGTGTCACAGAGAACATACTTCTTCATGCAGTGCTTAATTGTTGAAAATGAGTAAATTGATTAAAAGAAAAATTGTGAATTTCTTATAAGATTTGACATTAAATCATGTTAAATACATGTTTCCTATTTCTTTTTAGGTTAAAACCTCTAAAACTTGTCAAAGTCTCTGGTCCGAACATACAGCAATGCAGGGGAATATGTGCAGGTAAGATTGTGCCATGTTGGTACATTTATTTTCATCTTTATGTTTTATCGTTCATTCTGTATTTAACTCTCTCATCCCTATAGACTCACTTAGACTTAGAATTAGACTTATATTTTATTGTCAACAAGTATAACCTATCACCCTTGCTATGATTTGATTTAGACTCTTTGTGTTTGTAAACATGGGCCATCTTGGGTATACATTTTCATTTACCGAAAATGTCTTACATTGACCTTTGTCCTCGGTTTTATATCAGAGACTTTCAGTTTAAATTTTGACACCTGTTTTAGGGACATGCGTATCCATTCTTGAGTCTGATATTTGAACCATCTTCAGATTGTGAGTTGGCCACTCGTCTTGACCTGTGGGTTCATCAGAAACTTTTTTAGATTGGTTTAAATGCCACACTCAGCAATGTTTCATTTGTTTGTTTGTTGTAGCCTGTTTTGCTTTCAGTGGATAAAACATACTTGCAATGTTTCTAGGAATAGAGTATTGACATTCGGAAAATAAACTACCTGTATTGTATTGAACTTATCATTAATTAAGGTAGAAAATTTGGATCATTTGATAATATCTTTTCCAGAAATGAGACCTTTTGGAACATCCGCGAGTAGAACATTGGAGAGGCGGAAGCAGCTGATACAGACGATACCTAACGTACACGAATATTTATACGACAGACCAAGAACTGTGGAGTCCATACACAGAACATCGGAAGCCTCGAGTGTCGATGAGAACAGAGATAACAAAGACACGGTGTTTGATGAAGCTCTAAATACAGACAGGTAGGTCAACATGTAATTCTTCTTGTTTGGAGTCCTTGGATGATGCAGAAAACATTTGATTAAAATTTTGTTATTGTAATAAGACCTAAGTCCTAAGTCTTAAGTTATTTGATCTTTATCAACGCCACCCTAACTCAAGTTTTAAAGTCTTTTCACATATTTTCAAATTCGATTTTGATAGGTTATATCTGCTACATTTACAGGGATGCCAACCTCTCCCTTTTGGGCGGAGTTTCTCTGTTTTTTGTATTAAAATCTGCGCCTCCAATTTCCTATTCAGTTCTTTGATTTTTCAAAAAAAATCTGGGTCATTTTTCTCATGGGGTAGATATTGCATATACACTAATTTAAGCCAGAAGAATGCATATGTGAGCACCTAATTTTCAAAATCTTTTCTGGAGAACATGCCCCTGGACCCCCTTAGCAGGCTCGCACTTTTGACACAAGCATTAAGACTCAGTTTTTCAATTATTTTAAGTTGGCATCTCTGCATTTACAAAGTTAAATTATGACATTTACAACTATAACTTAGGTCAACACACTGTTTCTGGTTATTCATAAAGACTTGACGTAATTTGGTCAGAAGAAACAGGTCCTATTTCTTTGTAAAATATTGCAAGTCGTAAGTGTGGTCCTAGGACCAAGTCTTAGACTTAAGACCTTTCGTAAAACAGGGCCCTGTATAAAATGCCAATGGACTTTTTAGCTGCAGTTGTTCTAATGCTATTCTAATTCACATTTTATAAAATCTCACTGTTAACATGAATACTGTATTTATATTTTTCATCTTTTGATTTTAGACTTCCAGAACATGGAGCAGTATTCCCAGAACCCACTGCGCCCCCGACATCTTCGGCAACTAATTATAAACCCTCGGAGCCATCAAGTGAGAAAAGTGCAAATTATATATAACTGTAAGATAGAAAAAAATAGATAATAATAATATGAATTTCCAGGTATTACAAAGAAATTTAAAAAAGGAAAAGAAAGCACAAAAATTATTGATAACAAATTAATGAGGACGTCGGATCCAAACATATTTTGCTCCTTTAATTATTGTTAGTGTGAACATTGACATATATATCTATCTACTACACAAAATGATATTTAGGCATCTGAAGTTTTAAATAGGCTCACATTATAACTTAACAATTTTGAGATCCTCAATTAAGAGGTCGTGTCTGTTAAGAGTTCACATCAGTTATGAGGTCACATCTGTTAAGAGTTCACATCAGTTATGAGGTCACGCCTGTTAATTTTCATTTTTTCCTTTGCTTGATACAGGTTAGACTGCAGTTAAAATCCTTAGAAAATTGCTTTTCAGAGATGTGATCACAGCTATATATATTTTGATGTTAAGTAAAGAAGCGACTAGAGCTGTTATGATATATCCTCGTCACGAGAAAAGACTATTGAAAACTGGATGACAGTATCACGAAAAAATTTAAGCATCGGGATATCTCAGCTTCTACAGAAATTTTTATATTTATGAGCTACTTAAACATGCACTAATTACTTACAGTACAACTTGCCTATAACGAATTTCAAGGGACCTTATTATTCAATTCATTATAAGGATAGTTTTTTAATAGTTATAGCAAAGTGGGTAGAAGGGTTACAACAAAATTCTTAAGAAAAAATTTGCTCTAAATCTAGGCTAAACAGGAACTTTGCAGGAAGTCAAAAGAAAACAAAGGTTTTTGTTGCTTTTCATTCACACGATTTATTCAATTTTTGCTTGCCAAGAAAGTTAAGAATTGAAATGATATTGATCAATTTGTTGTAATTCTATGAAAGATGTCATTTAAGGCATTAAGGGACATAGAAATTAGTTTGTTATAAGCAAAAATTCGTTATGTAAAATTTGGTGTAAATTTTTTGTTTTTTGTTTTACTAAGAATATATAGAGATGCAGTCGGAGAATATTTATTGATTCGTATATATGCATAAATTTGTACAAACCAAGTTAGTTTTATTCAAGTTTTACTGTATACTGTTGTGAAACTCTTAAAAAAAAGGGGGTTTTGCTTTTACATTTATTATGTTTCTGTCTTATTGTAGAGATATTATGCATGTAATTTACAACAACAAAAACATTGGTTGATTGGTATATGTAGCAAGAATGCTACTGAATTAATTTTTGTGGAACATCGCAATATTATTGTGATGATGTCATCAAAATTTGCCGTTATCGCGATGCTAATTTCAATCACTGTAACAGCGTAGGAAAAGACACTTTTGTTTCTGTATAACAAATCTATTCCGATAGCTACAGTCACGTATCAGGGATTAATGTCATCAATATGTGGGTCCAGTAAAAGGTCCCATTCCCAACGCAAAATCTGCTGATTTTCCCCAGTTCTAATCTAAAATTTCCCATTATGTTCACCATGTAGTTCACATTCGGTATAAAACAATAAAAAGGAGAATTTAGCACATGTATGAACTGCGCTTCGAAGTCTTCAGATGAAAACCATTTTGTTAGTTAAAAGCTAAATTAATCACAAGTTTTGTGTTTTTATTCTTATGAATTAACTGACCATAGTTACTTTTTTCCCAATTTGGTCCATTGCGATGTGAAAATCCCTTATTGGAAGGGTACAGGACCCTGTCCCAAAAAGGGTCTATTAACCCCTGTGTATGTGGTGGGTGATATTAATTTGAAACATTCTGGTGATTTTTTTTTTTCTTGCAGGTGGTGCAACACCATTATCCAGAACATTTGTAACAGAGATTAGGTCAGCGGGAGGTAGTAGAGGGAATGAGGTAGACAGGACGTCATCAGCAGGTATATTGACCAAGGGTCAGCCCACACAGGACAGCATACAGACCAGTGGCGATCGCTCAAAACGTCCAAGTACAGCAGGTACCAGGTCACATGGCAGTGAAGATAGTACACCGCGGCGTCCAAACACAGCGGGAGACAAGAGCAAGTCGGTACGATTTGCTGATAATATATCAAGCGCTGGCAAAACATCAACAGACAAGGAAATAAAAGACATGAAAAACACTCAGATTATAAACGAAAAAAATCGAAAAAATGATGAGACTGACACTCCCGAAAATGTATCCAAAAAAGAAAAACAAGAAATAATCCAAGATTCTTGCAAATCTGATGAAAAAGACTTTTCTAGAGATAAAGATGATGATGATGATGAGAACAAGGGAGGTAATAACGGTAACTCTCAGGGAAGCAGAGTTCAAGGGTCAGGGAACTTTGTTTCAAATACAGGAAGTACTCAGGGCTCCAATAATAACAAAGAGGAAAATAAAAGTAAAAGTGGCGAAACTGGTGGGAAAAAGCAAAATATGTTTTTAGGAGGTACAAATGACCTTTCCATTGGTTATGGCAGCAGTGCTGATTTAACAGTGGGTCTTAAAACCCCATATGTGCCAAATTCACCTAAATCACCAAAAATTAACAAAGAAATTGAACCAAAACTTGTATGTTCAAGGCAGAGGGAGAATTCATTGCCTGATTCAAAACATATCAACACGCTACAAATTCAAACTGTGTTACAAGCTGGTGAGATTTGTCATGTTGTAGGCCCAGAAAGTCCCCACAGAAGTAGATCACCAAGCCCCAACAGAGGGCAAAGGGCAAAAGTGAAAAGTGAGAAACCAGACAAAACAAACAAACTTGTGAGACCATCATCAGCAAATATTAAATCAAGACAAAAAAGAAAGGGATCTTCAAGGAGAAATTCTGAATCTAAGTCATCTGAGTGTTTGGCCTCCAGAAGGTCAAAAGTTCATTTTGAGGGTGAACCGTGCCCAAGGCCATCATTATTTACAGAAAGCAATGCAGGGGAAGAAATAATTGTTGGTTTAAAAGAGGACAGAACCTTAACTTTTGATGAAATTGAAGCAGAACTCAGTGCTCTCCAACAAGAAATTCAAGAGAGGCAAGAATTTAAGGCTGTAGACAGGCCCATGTCGGTTGCAAGCTCATGTGATCAGAAATCTGACATTTCTGATGTTGAGACAGGCAGTCCTCAAGAAACAGATAGGGAGTCAGTAAAAACAGAAATATATAACTTAAATGATTTCACAGAACTCCTTGATGTGTATAGAAAGCGGTGCATGGATGTTAGTGAGAGATGTGGGGTGATAAGTGGTGCCTTGACAACTCCCAGGACATGTAGGTATACACCTGATATTGGCAGAAGGCCAGATTCAGGTAAATCAAAAAGAAAAGAAATGATCTATCAGAAAGCTTCTTTACAATATAAAAGTGATCAGAACATTGGCTATCAAAGTAGCGTCACTGGTATGGAGACTGATCAGGAAATCAGTCATGCTATATCTGAACTTTCATTGGCTGATAGTGGATTTAGCATGGATTCTACAGTAAGTGCTCAAAAGGATGACAGACTTGGTGGCCTTGACCCCATGTCAGATAGCTGTAGTGACCTTTGCATGACAGATAGAACAAAAGAAGGTGAAGAAGAGGGGAATACAAAACCATTACTGGAAATAGTGTGTGATGAACTACAGTCAGTCCAACAGGTGAGTGTAGATGATCGGGGACATACAGTCATACTTGCATTAAAGACCACCTCTATATAAAGGGCACCTGCCTATAAAGGTCATTCAAACAAAACAATTGTTAACTTTTTTTTGTAATGAATAAACCTCTTTATAAAAGCCATCTGTCTATAATGGCTACTTTTGCCTGTTCCTTTGAGTTCCAGGGTGAGACCCAAATGAAAGATAAATTTGTTTGACGTTCTTAACAGAACCACTATGTCTGAGATGCTAATTTTTACTTAGTTTTGCCTTTTTGTCTGATTGCATTTTTCATCATCAGATACCAAGAATTTATTTAATTTGAACTACTACATTGTGCATATTGAAAAGGTAAATTAAGAGTTTACCTATCTAATTACCCATCTTTAGAAATCTGCATTCGGCACATTAAACAAATAATTTTTAATGATCTAGTAACAGATTAATGTGTATTTAGTGTATGCTAGAGACTGAGAGTTCAATACTTTTACCACCACCAATTTTTTTTTTATGACAGTCTTAACACTGTTTTTGTTAAGGGTAAGTTCCTTTCATCTTTATCAACAAGAACTTTTTAATTATTTTACATGGACAATGAAAGAAATGAAACGGATTAGTTATTTTTTTAATTTTATTTTGAAGTAATATTTCTTTGTGACAGAGTCCATCTTGCAATTCGAATGTCTGAGCTCAAATTCAGGTCAGGTCATATTTGAACCCCCTTATATACATGTTTAGAGAGAAAGTTATAAGACTTGGAACAATTCCTTTTTCTGATTGGTACACCCTCAAAGCATTTACATATTCATGGATGCCCCATCCTCAAAGTTTGAGTCCTAAACATTTCTAATATTTGTATTTATAATTTCAGAATACAGATGAAGAAAAACCTAAGAAATCAAGGTAAGATGCATTAATGAACAGTCTCTTACACCTTTACGAATGGGGTCGGGGCCAATTGAATCGTTTAGATTAGAAAAATTATCCGAATGTTTGAGAAACACTACTGAATTATATATCCTCCTTTGAATATACAGTAAAACCTGCTATAGCAGCCACCTCTATATAAGGATTACCTGTCTATAAAGGCCAATTTTGTCAAGTCCCTTGACTGCATACTTCAACTAAATTTAACATGTGTATAAGCGTCACCTGCTCATAAAGGTCAATCTTTTTTGGTCCCTTGGGTGGCCCCTATATACAGGTTTCACTGTACATGTAAAGAAGCTTTAATTAAAATGTATGTTATGTCATGAAATAGACACAGAACTCTAATTGTGATCTTGATCTGCAAAATGCTTGGATGGGGAGACGATAATTGGAGTCATGGATCTGGATGACAAAACCTGTTTGTTTATATTGAACCAAAATTTCAGCTGTTTTAAAAACATATTAATGAATTTGGAAAAATTAAAGTTTTGATTAGGAGTAATGGTGACCTTTTCTCAATGGGAATAAAACCTTTAAATGGGTCCAAGAGGGAATTGAGAGGTCTAATGAATGAACTCATTTGTCGTTATTGTGCTGTTGTGGTAGGATTTTGTAAATACACAGTTATCAGTGTGCTGTTCCATCTTTTGTTTTCTACTTGTTTGTGTGCTGTGTATACTTTGTTTTGTTTTCTACTCGTCGCTTTGTTTTTCGGGGTTTTTTGTCGCTGTGTTGTGTATGCTCTGTTTTTGTCAATATGCTGTTCTATCTTTTGTTTTTTACTTGTTTGTGTGCTGTGTATACTTTGTTTTGTTTTCTACTCGTCACTTTGGTTTTTTGTTTTGTATTTTTTGTCGCTGTGTTGTGAATGCTCTGTTTTTGTCAATGTGCTGTTCTATCTGTTGTTTTCTACTTGTTTGTGTGCTGTGTATACTTTGTTTTGTTTTCTACTCGTCGCTTTGTTTTTTGTTTTGTTTTTTTTGTCGCTGTGTTGTTGTATGCTCTGTTTTTGTCAATGTGCTGTTCTATCTGTTGTTTTCTACTTGTTTGTGTGCTGTGTATACTTTGTTTTGTTTTCTACTCGTCGCTTTGTTTTTTGTTTTGTTTTTTTTGTCGCTGTGTTGTGTATGCTATGTTTTTGTCAATGTGCTGTTCTATCTGTCATTGTTTTCTACTAACTTGTTTGTATTTTGTATGTACTGTTGTAGCTGAAAATTCCAAAATTGTTTAACAAATGTATCATTAGATAAAATTAATTACATTACTATGCATATTGGTCATCAAACCAAAAGGATAAAAAAAAAGAAGCCCTGATGTATACAGCCTCTATGTTTTAGGAAGTGTGATCTTTAACTTAAATCAAGTTGACACGATTCTTTTCATCAATTTTTCAGCGTTAAAACAGAAGTAGAGTTGCAAGTTGTTGCAGAGGCTAAAGTGCTGTCAAAATCCAGGTATGTCTTGGGAATGATTTTTTTTCTAATAACTTTCTGAATATCATAGTCCTTTGATATGTGTACACCTTCGTCACCCTATTCTGAAAACCTGTACTACTCTGGCGCCACCTTTACAACTTTTTGGTTAGAGCGTCATCCTTAAAACCATGAAGTCTCTCACTTCTGGTCAGTGCAGTTTCAAGCCCTGCTGGAACTGATTTTGTGAGGTAGTTGGCTAGTTTATTTACGGTCTCTTCCCCAGTACATTATAGATGGTCTCTCTCCTCTACCATTAAAATCTAGCCGCCACCTTATAACTGTATTACTGAAAAATTGAGTGCAGCATAAAATACCATTCAAAACAAATCAAAACAAAAAAAAATATATACAAAATGCAAATCCCTTCTTAGAATACAGACTTTGATTATTTTCTTAAAATTTTCATTCAACAAAACAGTCATAAAACTTTTCTAAATGTTATGAACTATTGCATTTCTTTGTTGCATACATGTAACATGTATTAAATGATGAAGATATTTTCTATTTTCAGACAATCTGGTAAGGAAAAGACAACTCCAACACCTCCATTTGCACCTGTGTGTTTTACAATTAATGCAAGGCCTCCAACTGGATATATCTATTATTTTGCTTATGGATCAGACATGAACTCTACAAGGTAATTTAATAATTGTATCAACATTTTGCATGTACATGTATTTAGATTAGACTCTTCAGAAAAAAATAAATACTTAAAAATAAACAGTAAATAGTTAAAAATAGTAATTTATACTTTGTGGGGTAAATTGAACATCTAACTTGTACTTGTACACAGACGGTAGATTGTATCTTTTCTCTTTCAAAAGGATAACTTTCTTTTTAGCTCATCTTGTAAATCAAGCCTCTGGCTTCTGAGATATTACCAGCTATTGTTCATTCTTTTGTTTTCTTTTGTTCTTTTTTTTTGTTGTTTTTGTTTTTTTACAGTATAGCAGAAAATATATATTCATTTTTATTTATGAAAATGATAAAGTAAAATGCATGCCTGATTTTGATCAGTACTGTATATGATTAACCTACTGAATTGTACTGTATTTAAGTGGTACATTTATTTATTACAGATTGTCCACTTATATCCACCGAAAAGTGGCAACAAGATTCTGGGGATTACTGTTTGGATTTAATTTGGTGTTTAACAAGAAAGGTGAACATTTTTGTTTTCTTTTTTAGCTTTTCTGAATATGTTTTTGTGTTGTTTTAGAATTAAGATAGACTGATTCGCATACAATTAGATTTCATATACCCAGGTTTACAAAAATGTCCATTCTGCATTTATACAAATATGTGTGAACAAAATGTGTTGCATGCTTGATGTTCACATATAAATATATCATTGTACAAACTTTAGTTTGAAAACAGTTTGGGTAAGTTTGTTTTAGTGCCCCTTACCACCAAATTTATGGAGTTATTGCCCTTTGTTGTGTTAAATTGCAAGAGGATTCTTATCACTTATGATGCAGTGTTTGATGTTACAGAATCTGTTGAATTTTATTTTGGACTGACCTGTAGATTTACTTGGTACAGATTTTGCTTTAACTAGTAGGTTTACATGACACATTATATTGGCCTGTCCTGTAAAGAATGTGGTACAATGGTTTGGCATTACCCATAGATTACATGGTACAGTATCTTGGCCTGACCTGTAGACTAACTTTGGTATAATATTTTGGCCTGACCTGTAGATTATATGGTATAATATTTTGACCTGACCTGTAACTATAACATGTCATTATATTTTTTGCAGGTTGTGATACAGAAGCTGGGGGATTTGCTAATATTGAGTTTAATCCTTTCTGTTCTACCGAGGGTTGTATATATCAAATAACACCAGAGGAACTAGAGCTACTGGACAACTGTATTGGTTATCCTACAGTAAGTAAATCTATATTTGAATTGTTTCTTATTAAAAATAAAATATAATATATAATATACAATTCATGATATTAGGTATTTTCGTTATCCAGAGTTACCACCCCTCGTAGCAGGTATCGATTGTGATGTAATTTGTTTGTGTGTAAAATGAGAAAAGTTATCAATTGTGACATCATATGTTTGTGTGAAAATGACGTTTTCTCATGTGAAAACATGACATCACAATTGATACCTGCTGACATGGGAGATAACTCTGATTAACAAAAAAGTCAGAACATTGTATAATAGAAGAATGCAGATTGCACATAAATTGATTAAAAAAATTATAAATTGATTGCTAAAAGAATATATTACCATAATTGTGTTGACCAGATTAATATAGAAATTGTTCATGAGCTTTAGCAGTTTAACAGCCATTACAATATATCATCCATCATTACATCATTTTGAACATCTCATTATGCCCATATAAATGTATTCCAATGTCAATTTTTGTCCAACAATGTGAACAATTTTTTTTCTGGAAATATTTCTTTATGTACATCTAATGGTGTCTGTTTAGAAGTACAGTAAAACCTGCTATAGTGGACATCTCTGTATAAGGATTACCTGTTTATAAAGGCCAGTTTTTTCAGGTCCCTTGACTGGATACTTCAACTAAATTGAACCTGTGTATAAGGGTCACCTGCACATAAAGGTCAATAGTTTCTGGTCCCTCGGGTGGCCCCTATATACAGGTTTCACTGTATTTCACTGTTACGTTTTTATTCATACTTTTCTAGCTCACTGGGACAAAAGTCTCAAGAGTTTTTGTCATACCTCTGGCGGCGACGTCATTTATATTTCACTGTTCGTACAATTTTTTTCATGCATTTTTGCAGCATTATGAACATCTTATGGTTCCGGTATGGATGTCCAACTCTGATGATCCAGACCAGTACAGCATTGGACAGTATTGTGTACCAGCTCTTACCTACATAGCACAAGACAAGTGGATTGCAAAAGGTTCAAATTTAAACTATGAATTACTGTAATCAAAATCTATCTGAAAGGGGCATTAGTTGTGGGTTTTTTTGGTTTTTTTTCAAAATTTGTTTTTTTCCTTTTTTACTACAGTACTTAGATTGATATACAATAACAAAAAAAAAGAGATATACACAGGCATGAAAATTCTTAAATCCCTATGTATTTTGTGAAAATTGCTTGAGAAACCCAGGTTTGGCACTTTTTCAATTGCAAGTAACTTAACCTTTACTGGACCTGACCTGAATGTCACAAAATATATAGGAATGTATGATTTTTATGACTGTATAGTTAGTACATTAAGTAGAAGTAGAAAAATTTTTGGTAAGCACAACTAATGTCCCTTTAACTTTTCTTGCTTTTAATTATTTATGATGGCATGTCAGCCATCAATACATTTTGGCCAACATAATTTTGTCCTGAACCCTTTAAACAGTACATTGATAATAGACTGGTCTAAGACAATGGAAAAAGAGCATACCTTTTAGATACATAGGGGTGAAAGGGCCAATTTTGGTACAGCTATCACATGGAGTCAAATCTTTCCTGTTTTTATTGACAAAATTTTATTTTTATCTCACATAGAGATTAGTTAAGTCATAATATTTTGCCTGGACTTACGGCAAAGATAACAGTCGGATATCTAGACAATTTAGGTTTGTTGTTTTGACCAAAAAGTGTATGTTTGTGTTTTGGAAAATAGGCCCCATTTTTTATAATGAATTGAGAAAGTTTTTTGAGAGCTCTAAATTTGAAGTGGAGAAATATGATGAAGAACCATTTTATCAACACGCACTGATTTTTAATTGGCCTCATTTTGTTTTCATCATTGTAGAAGTAAACTGATTCAGCATTCTGTAAACTCATTCTATTTTCGGTTTGAATTGTGCAAGTCTTTTTTCATTTTTTCATTTTTGTTTTTTTCAAATTGTAGAATTAAGCTCTTTTGATTTAACATATAATCCTTCACTGTAATTATTTCCATGAAATGATCCAGTAATCCTTATACCCTTTTTTCACTTTCCGCCATTTTTATTTTTTTATCTGCAGAAGACGAGAAGCTGGATTGTGACTACGTGGTGTCACAGTGTGTTAAAGGTTCTGATCTTCTGACGGACAATTATAAAAATCACTTAGAAAGTCTCCGAACGCCGATAACCGTACAAACATGAGACCAGAGAATGAAGAAAACCGAAGAATACTTCAGCCGTTCACAGACAGTGGTCCAAATAATAATTGATTCCTTGAAAATGACTTGAATCTGATGATGTTTAAGAGTGTGAAACTTTTCAAGAAATAGAATTTATTCCCATGATGCCCTTATAAATCTGGTTTTAGTCACTGAAATTTTTGATAGCAAAATACCCAATATGATTGTCCAGTTTCCATAGTAAATCGATGTAGAAATCTCTATTTCTGTTGTAATTCATTTAGCTTTGAAATATAGAAGAAACTTTTAAGGAGATCGATCTACAAAATTCCGTGTGTGCCAGAATCAATCTGTTTGAACATTAGTATTTTAACAAACCTCATTAAAAAAATTACACATATTGAACCAGGTTTTCACACAATTTGAAATACATGTAGTTTTTTCAAATCGTGTTAAGTTTGTCCCAAATTTAACGCAATTTTGAAATTTTTTTCAAATTATGTATTTTTTTCAAAGTGGGTTGTTACAAAGCCTATAGAGGTTAGTTCTCATATGTGATAAGGTGTGGATTTAATCATTAGTCCTGATTTAAGTCATTGCATTAGACCTTTGAATTTTTTCCATGAGCGATATTTTGTCAGAGTTATTCCCCTTTAGCAGCCATACTGTAGATCAACTTGCTCAGTTTCCTTCTTTAAGCAACTAAATTGAATACATGGCATTAGTGCAGGGACATATGGGCCTGGCATCATCAAAGTTAAGAATTACTTAAGTCTAAAAATTGTACTCAACTTTGGCTAATCCTGAAATATGATTGGCTGAGCAGGCTAAGTTGAGAATATTCTCAGATTTGAGTAAATTCTCAAGTTTTATGGTGCCGGACCCAGAACTCATGTGGATTTCAGAGTGTTGTCTCAGAGGACAGGTGACCTTTTATATAAGTGGTCTCTCAAGACGGGTTCCACTGTAGTAGTAGAGATAATTTGAGATAGTTCGTGTGGGGTAAAACCAACTCATTTGATGTCCTTTGATCTCCTTTGATCTCTAGTCTGCATAAGCAATACGCTAATAGTTTCTTAAGCCAGGTTACTGGCATGTTTGAAATTGGATAGATAAGTCGTAGACACATTGGAACAACATGCCATTTTTTTTTCATTTTATTTTCTTTACTGTAATTTTTTTTTCACTGTTATTTTCATCTTTGTTTACTGTAAATCATTTTTCTGGATGACTTTTTTTTTGGCGTTTTTACTGTTAGATTTGAATTTGAAAGCTACAAAAATTTTTACAATATTGTTTGTTTGTTTACTGTTATACACTGCACTCATTTTTCTGTGTTGACAGTTTTTTTTTGAACCGTTATTCACCTGGGCTACAAATTTTCAAACACACTGGGCCGGAGGAGTGAACCTGGTTACTATGTACCTAGGCTGATTTCAGTGAACCGTTTGACAGTTTTTAAAGCGGAGGAGTGAAAGTACACTTTACCTGGGCTTTTCAGTGCACAGTGTTGCATAGCGGTGATATATGACCTAGGCTACATGTTTCAGTGATTTGTTGGCCAGTTGTTTAAATGGTGTTATACACTGCACTCAACAAATTTTCAGTGCTATTTTCAGTGATACCGTGTTGGCCAGTTTTTAATGTTGGCCGGAGGAGTGAACCTGGTTACAATGTACATGGGCTACAAATTTTCAGTGATACCGTGTTGGCCAGTTTTTAATGTTGGCTGGAGGAGGTAACCTGGTTACACTGTACCTGGGCTACAAATTTTCAGTGATACAGTGTTGGCCAGTTTTTAATGTTGTTGGCTGGACCTGGGCTACAAATTTTCAGTGATACCGTGTTGGTTACACTGTTACACCTGGGCTACAAATTTTCAGTGATACCAGTGTTTTTGGCCAGTAACCTTTTAATGTTGGGCTACAAATTTTCAGGATACAAGAGGTAACCTGGTTACACTGTACCTGGGCTACAAATTTTCAGTGATACAGTGTTGGCCAGTTTTTAATGTTGGCTGGAGGAGGTAACCTGGTTACACTGTACCTGGGCTACAAATTTTCAGTGATACAGTGTTGGTTTTTACACTGGTACCTGTACCTGGGCTACAAATTTTCAGTGATACAGTGTTGGCCAGTTTTTAATGTTGGGGCCAGACTGGACCTGGGTAACCTTCAGTGATACACTGTATGTTGGGGCTGGTTTACAAATTTTCAGTGGCCAGTTTTTAATGTTGGCTGGAGGAGGTAACCTGGTTACACCAGCTACAAATTTTTGATACATGTAATGTTGGGCCAGAGGTAAGGGTACCTGGTTTACTATGATACCTGTGGCCAGTTTTTTAATGTTGGCTGGAGGAGGTAACATGTCCCCAAATTTTCAGTGAGACATGTCAGTTTTTAATGGAGGAGGTAACCTGTACACTGTACCTAGGCTACAAATTTTCAGTGATATAGTTTTTAACTGGAGGAGGTTGACACCCTAGGCTAAAGATACACAGTTTTTTTGGGACTGGGTACCTGGGGAGAGACAACATGTCCCCAGAATGATTATGGTATGTGATTTTCATAGTTAACTCATTGACCCCTAAAGACACATTTGGACTTTTCATTGATTTACAGAAGAGTCCATTATTTTTCAGGGGTTGACAAGTTAAAGAATGTTTTTTATTGCATTTTCAGAACTTCTTTTTTTTTTTTTTTTAAAAAAAGATGCTGCTATGCATATTAAAAATATTTGTAGAAACAATTTGATAAGCCATACAGTGTGAAAAAGTAGAATATGCTGTCATATAAAATTAAAAATAAAAGTGTAAAAAGCACTGATTGTTAAGATTTACCAACAGGTATTTCACTGTTAACAGTAGCTGATGTGCAATTCTCAGTCTATTGGTACATGTATTTATATACAAGTATAAGATATAATGCCAAAATTTATCAAAAATAGTAGAGTAGGGCCAGTGATTTTCTTTTTCAAATTTGCCTCAATTCTATTTTCAGTTTTGATGAATTCCGTTTTTTTTTTCTGTTTTCATAAGATACATAATTTAGATGAAGAATATCTAATAATATAGATTCATAATCATACTTTCAATAGTCTGCCACACAAATTTAATGAATGGGGAATAGGGAAGCAAATAAAACATAAATGAAACAATGTATGGCTTTTATGATCAAATATAATACAGAATTTGATGCAAAATTAGGTGATGAAATATTATAATAAACAAGGAAATGGAAGTTTATAACTCACAGAAACAGCATAATTAGTTCACAATACCTTGTGTTGGAATTTAAACAAATTTTTCAAAAACGTAAATTCCGATTCAGATTGCTAATTTTGTGATTCTGTCTGTGATTCTGTGATAACGGAAAATCACTGGCCCTAGTAGAGGGATTTCAAACATGGATTATAATTCTACAAGACCAATGTTTGCATTTGCAAGTTTTTTTTATTACTATTTTCAGCCAAAACTAATTTTACCGTGATAGTGTATAGTTTTGTGATAGTGTATAGTTTTGTTATGTACAGTGGAACATTGCAGTTAAGACCACTGACTGACTCAAAAAGGTCTGACTAGCGTGGTGGTCTCTTAAATGAGAGTCCTCAGTGTTCAGACCTCCTAACTGACTAACACAAAGTGGCTTCTTAGGGAGATGGTCTCTTAATTGATGGTCAAGACTTCTTTAATAAGGAATTTACAAGACACTGAATATTCATGGTCTTTCAAATGTTTTAATGTAAGATATGGTCTCTTATGCAAGATGGTTATTAAGCGTGGTTTCACTGTAATACTGTAGTTTATGTGATATGGGGAACTCAGGGATAAGGTACATGTATCATATTCATGTGTTGAAGTTGTATCAACTTAAAATCTATGAGTCCATTCAATATGCCAAATTTTATTTTAAATCTATAGGAAGGTTATACACTGTATTTTAATGTATTTTGTTAATTTATATTTTTTACAATTTTAAATTTGGCTGATTATACGTTCACAACATTATACAAATCTATATGTTGGAATATTGCTCAATTATTATTTTTTTCAATTATGTACATATGATTTTACAATATGGACCTTAGTCGTGAACCAGAGTTTAGTTGCAATGAGTGACAGGTTTTTTAAGAAGATGTCAGTACTTCTTGCTCTTGTGCACCATGGAGAATTATACAAATCTAAGAATTTTACTCAAATTTATATTTCCATTTGATCAGATTTCGGAATTATCTTGTTGACAAAATTCCCAGATTTAATCAATTCTGAACCCTTTCACCCCTAGAAACCATATGGAATCACAACCTTGGATTTTCTTTTGATCTTAGAGATGACCACTAAAGGTTCCAAGAGTTTGCAACCAATCAAAACTCTACTGGCTTGAGACCAAATCTCACCAAGTACTAATTCTTACCAGGATTTTGGTTAAACGATAAACTTTGGTTTTGTGACTGGTATTTTATATATACATGTACATACATATATATTTAGCACAGAAACAGTGGATATTAAATGTCTTTTTTTTTTCTTTTTTTCTTTTTTGTCAAATGACCATTAATGCTGAAAATTTTCTTTGTTTGTCAAGCCACAGCCCTGGCATGAATTGGTACTTGACGAGAACTGGTCATCTGTCACAAATTCGCCAGTAGGGTTTCATTTTACGCCCTGTCACTTATTGTAAATTGTTTGTATTTCAATGTAAATATATAGAGATATAATTTATGCATCTTCAGTATTACTTTACCTTATTACAGGATATATGAGACTGATCATTGCTGAATGTTATTTTAGAAATGTGTGACTTTGTATATGTTTGTATATGTAAATTATTTTTATTTATTAAAGATATTCATATTTACATACATGTATTAAAACTGTAATTTACATGTTTATTTATACGCAGTAAATAAAAAAAATAGCTCTTCAGGTCCAAGTTCCTTGGCTATTAAAAGTCTAGCTGTACTGAGGATCGAGTGAAATTTGTGTTAACTCATTCACACCTAAAGTCACATTCGGACTAGTCTAAGTCATTGATTTACAGAAGAGTCCATTGTTTTTCAGGGGTTGATGCGTTAATTCCAATTGCATGTGCTTGCAGACCGAAATAATGTACGTATTTCATTGGGCCCAGTTTAAGATGTGAAACAGAATTGTACAGCGAAACTCGTCTTGAAAGACCATCCCTTCTGCCCCTGCATGAAGTTTGATCTTGCAAGACAATTTATTTTCATGAAATTATGAAATAAGATATGTTTAAAGTAAATTTAACTATTAAATAGGTGTGGTCACTCAAAAAAGGTTTTATCTAAGTAAAGTATTTTTTATCAAACTGACTTTAGGAATGTCAAGTCTTACAAGACAGGAGGTGTGTGATATTGATCTCACAACATCGGTTTCACTGTATTGTTTTTTTTTTTCATTTTTCTGTCTTACAAAATGTTGCAGGGTTGTTAGGTAAATGTTCGGAGTATAAAAGTTAAATATATAGCATCAATATGTTACGTTGTGTGAGATAATGAGTTTCAAGTGTTTGGCTTTGTAAGCTATAAATATTGAAATAAAATTATTTGCCACTGATTTTGTTTTCATTATAATCATTTCTTTTAAAAGTGTCCAATAGATAGTTTTCATTAAAGCCTTCATGATCACCCATTTACGCTCAATGTGTCATTTTTTTGTAAGGGAAAATGTATTTTATATCATGCTTTTATGAAAATAAAATGTTAATTCCCATAATAACATCTCCATACATTGCTTAAATGTTTGCAAGTAATATGAGTTTACTTGTTTGACTCACAAACAAAGCAACGTATGGAGATACAATGTAATGGAGTGTTTTATTTGTTTTATATAAGCATGATGTATAAACATTTTCAGTTAAAACTAAATTGACACCCTAACTGAGCGTTACTGGGCAGTCATGGGACGATATTTACATTTCCCGCAGCAGTCTCCCATAGACTCCATGTTAAACTAGATGGCGTTTATATCAGCTATGCAAATGAAGCATCGCAGTGATGTGACTTCATTTAGTATATTGACGTCACAACAAGATATTTCATTCAGAAAAACACTATACTTTATGGACCCTTGAACTTTGCAGTTCCATCGTAATGATACCAATCACGTATAAGGTACGGTATTCAATTTCATTATTTCATTTTCATTTTGAAAACCATGATATGTAAATCCTGTATAATGGAATAATAAGAACTAAGGCCAAAATTGTCTTGAAAGCCAGCACAGCTACTATTTTACTAATTTGGGGAAAAAATTCATCAGTAATCTATACTCTTATCTGATCTCGTAAGGACATCACCTTTCCTGCAAAATAACATCACAGTTTAATTATGACATCAAATATTTAGAACAAGCAGTTACGGTAATATTTTACAAGAAAAAGTCATCAAAACAACAGTTGGTTTGAATATATTCATGTGAAGGGTGACTCAGCCTCGGGTCAAGCAACAGGTTGAAGTTCCGACATTTAGTTTGTCTTGCAAGTTGCACAAATTAATTCCCATTGCGTGCAGATTTTTTTTCTCCTTACAAACTTGGCAAGTCTCCCCCATGAATAGGGAGACTCCCTATTTTTTATGTAGAATTTTGTTAATTTCTTCAAGAAAAATGCATATTTCCCCCATGGAAAATAAAAATTTTCCTATTGATTCTTACTAAAATTTAGTGTCTCCCCCATGAGATTGAAAAATCTCGATCATCCATGAAAATTTTTCAAGGTTGGCAATTAAGACTGTCATTAGTCTAGTTGACAGACAATATTAATTATCACTACAGGGGAATAAATCTAACTACAAGATGATCATTGAAAACTATACATGTCAACATTCAGCAAATTTGTCTGTTCGGACAGCAGTTGTTGAGTTGTCTGTTTGGACAGCAGTTGTTGAGTTATCTGTTTGGACAGCAGTTGTTGAGTTGTCTGTTCAGACAGCAGTTGTTGAGTTATGTGTTTGGACAGCAGTTGTTGAGTTATCTGTTCAGACAGCAGTTGTTGAGTTATCTGTTAGTTGTTGAGTTCTCTGTTCGGACAGCAGTTGTTGAGTTCTCTGTTCGGACAGCAGTTGCTGAGTTATCTGTTCAGACAGCAGTTGCTGAGTTATCTGTTCAGACAGCAGTTGTTGAGTTATCTGTTCGGACAGCAGTTGTTGAGTTCTCTGTTCGGACAGCAGAGTTCTCTGTTCGGACAGCAGTTGCTGAGTTATCTGTTCAGACAGCAGTTGTTGAGTTCTCTGTTCGGACAGCAGTTGTTGAGTTATCTGTTAGGACAGCAGTTGTTGAGTTATCTGTTCGGACAGCAGTTGTTCAGACAGCAGTTGTTGAGTTATCTGTTCAGGACAGCAGTTGTTGAGTTATCTGTTCAGTTCTTGCTGAGTTATCTGTTCAGACAGCAGTTGTTGAGTTCTCTGTTCTTGCTGTTATCTGTTCACAGCAGTTGTTGAGTTCTCTGTTCGGACAGCAGTTGTTGAGTTCTCTGTTTGGACAGCAGTTGTTGAGTTCTCTGTTCGGACAGCAGTTGTTGAGTTATCTGTTTGGACAGCAGTTGTTGAGTTATCTGTTCAGACAGCAGTTGTTGAGTTATCTGTTCAGACAGCAGTTGTTGAGTTATCTGTTCAGACAGCAGTTGTTGAGTTATCTGTTCGGACAGCAGTTGCTGAGTTATCTGTTCAGACAGCAGTTGTTGAGTCATATTCTGTTACATGCAGTTGTGATGAGGATTTAAATTATTCTTAGCTTATTTCTTTTGAATTTGGCTGTGGACTCATGGCAGGTGTGACCGGTCAACAGGAGGTACGTGCTTATACTCCTCCATGACACCTGATCACATCTCTGAATTTCCATACACCCATGCATGTTTGTACAATATCCACCAGATTTGTATATACATGTATATATATATATATATATATATATATATATATATATATATATATATAGCTCTTATTTGTTCGTGTATATCAAGTACAAGTAGTAAAAGTAGAAAAAAAAATTAAAATCATTGGTTTTTTGGGGGGTGGGTGGCAAACACAGCTAATAAAAGAAATCTGAATTTTTTTCTGGGTGTCATTTACTCCAATATTCAAAACATAAGGCCCATAACTGATAATTTTATGTTAGATGCCTGTCTATACATTACGGGTAACTAAATTGATCTTGTTTTTCGGGTGTGGTATACCATCATTACATTTAACAATATTCAGCATGGCCGCGGCCACAGAAGAAAGTTCGTCAAAGGTTTTATTTGTGTTTCTTGACTTTTATGGCTGTCTTTAATCATGTCAGTTTTACTAGCACCAACATTCATGAGCCTAAAATTCTTGTTTGAAGTAAAACTTTTTAAAATACATTACACGAATGACAGTAGATTGAATAATGCTAACCGACAAACTATTCCCTAATTTTGCAGGGGATTGGGTTATACTCTTTTTTTTTTTACAAAATGTACTTTTACCGTTTTAGGCTTTGGTTTTGACTTTTAAAGAGGATAAAATTTTGCAATATTGAACAATCTTAATTTTTCAATTTAAACATCCACTGAAGAATGAGTTATTTTGTTTATGCTAATTAAAAAGAGTAGCCTAATCGGAGCAGCGATATATACCGTATACGTCAATATTTGTAGTTGTAAAGCCTGTTAGGCTTTATATATCGCTGATCAGAGATATAATATGAACTATGTCAATGACTTGAAAGCAAGCCCAGCTCTTTGTTTTACAAATGCTTGAAAAAGCATTCATTGGCCATGGGAGTCTATTCTCTCCCACAGCAACACCTGTCTGGCAAAATGATGTCATAGTTTAATTGCAGAAGGGTTAAATACCAAAATGTACTGAAATGTACATGAAATACTGAAATGTACCATAAAGGGTTGAAATGGAGGGTAAAACTACTAAATTGTATGCTATTTTGAGACTATAGACACATTTTTATTTAGCTGAATTAAGATCAAATCTAAAATTTTTAGTATAATAGCGGAAATATACCAAAATGTACATGAATGATAAAATAACAAAATGTACAAAAAACACTGAAATGTATCGTAACAGTGTCGAAATGAAGGATAAGTTAAGGCTGCTGAAATACAAGTTATTTTGAGACAACTGATTAAAATATTTTTACACAGCTGTTTTAATATCAAACCCATATCATCTTTAGATTTCGTAGCCGACCTGTAGTCGGCTGTACAGTTTATATAATATAATAAAAGAATCCAAGCCTTCTGGAGTAATAGACCTTTTAACGATAACAACAGTCCTACTAATTTCACCTGTGCACAAACACTTCCGCAAGGTATCGTAATCAAGAAGTTCCGCACCCAAAACAAATCACACCCAATGAAAGGCAACTCTTACACAGTACATACTATTTGTATTTCAATGAGTCGCATTAGTAATGGGTACAAAACTTCTTGATACATGTACCTCGTGAAATGGGGCCGAATATCGGCCCTGTGGATACTATCAAAAAAGTTCTGTATAGACATATGAACTACATGTATCTTGACTTTTTAGGATATCCTGGCAGAGGTAAGGAACTTCCTAGCCGGTTCAAGCAAAAAGAAGGCTGTCAGTGTAGAGAGTTTGAATCAGTCAGCATTGTGTCTACTGCAGACTCTACCAGCAGCGCGACATGCCGTGTTGGAATATCTTTGTCACCTGTTTGACGAAGCATCGGGTAATCACATTCAACACATACAGTCCAAGTCAAATGATACAGGTAAATTTTTATGACATTATAAGCTTCTAGGTCAGGACAAGAAAGAAAAGAAAGAAATAATGTTATGCCCTCCATTGCAGAGTTGCATACCTTTCAGGGATTTCAATAAGTTTTCAAGTTGGAGGTAAATCTGTAAAAGTAGGCGGAAGATAATAACTGCGTGCCATAAGCACGATTCTTCTAGCGGGGTCCAGGAGCATGTCCCTCCTGAAAAATTTAGAATTTTAGATGTCCAGAAATGGCATTTCCTGCATTTTAGAGATGAAAATCTGTGTTCTGAATCTACATAATGAAGTCAGATCAGGTTCATTACCAGTATTCCAGAAACGCTAGTCTTTGTACTTTTTTATTCCCATGAAAAGTAGATGGTGAAAATGAGAAAGTACGTGTAGTTGGGTAATTTTACCGGCCTCTGGCTACCGTTGAAATCCCTGCCCTTTAGTTGATTGAGGTCCGAGTTTGACTTGTACCCAAACTAATATTTCTACTCCATTCATTGCTATTGTACAAATGATATTTTAGCATTAGAACATCTGATTTACATTTGGGGCAGTTCCGTGGGTGTCAAATGTAACAATCAGAACAAAAATGTAAATTTTAATGAATTTAATTTTCAAGGAACAAATTCATATACTGTATCCAACAATGAATTACCTCAGGTGCTCTCAGGAACACATCAAACAAAATGTTAATTGGGTACTGGGCATCTTTTGGACGAGAAGCTTATAATTAATTGAAAGTATACAGTGAAACCTGTATAAAGGGGCCACCCAAGGGACCAGAAAATATTTACCTTTATGTGCAGGTGACCCTTATACACAGGTTCAATTTAGTCGAAGTATGCAGTCAAGGGACTTGAAAAAATTGGCCTTTATAAACAGGTAGTCCTTATATAGAGGTGGCCGCTATAGCAGATTTTACTGTATATAATACTTTAGCTTTTAAAAGCTATGCATAACATAGTTGTATTTTGAAAATTGACTGTTTAGGTTGATTTTGCCACGGAATTGTCCATAAATGTTGTACTATCCATAATCAGTGGTCCTTGGTAAAGATAAAGTGGAACCTGTTTTGAGTGACCACCTTGATCTGCTACTCAAATGTAGTCTCTCAAGACGGGTGGTTCCTTAGAAGAGGTTTTATACTAATTAGAGGATTATTTTACTTAGTGGTTCTTGGAATCTGGTCTTTCAAGGCAGGTTTCCTTATTACAGTGGAACCTATATTGAGCGATAACCCCTCTACCACTGCATTGTGGTCTCTTAAAAGTGGTTTTATTATTTCCCTACTGGTAAATTAGAGGCGGCTATAGGTTTACAAATGAACCTGTCATACATGTATGTCCATCTGTCTGTCTGTCCAAATAACTTTGTCATCGCAAACTTCTCCTAGACGAATGAATGGATTTTGATGAAACTTGGCACAAGGGAGGGTCACAACATTTAGGTGTGCATTAAGGGTGGAGAATGATGCTTGACAATTTTTGCGGGAGTTGTTGCCCTTAGACTTAGACTTTTAGAAGTTTTGGCTCTCATGTTACGAAGTTCTTGTCATCAAAACTCCTCCTAGATGCATTAACATATTTTGATGAAACTTGGCACTAAGTTAATGCTTTGATATGTCAAATACAAATTTTAAATAATATGTGTTGTTGTTTGTCGTTTTATCAAACGCTCAAATGATTATGATTATTTTGTAGAGGAAACCAATTCCAGTTATGATGGTATGATTCAAGATGCGTGTGGTGTCTTGTTCAACTTTATCAAATCCAATCCGACAGCCTGGGCTCCCATTATATCAGCAGTAAGTGTTCGTGCAAGCTTTACTAACATCTAATTGCAGAATTAGCACAACTCAGGCAACCTGTCTGTAAATATTTTTTCAGCAAATAGTTAGCTGACAAGAGACCTGTTTGGTAATCTACAACAATTTTCCATCCATTTAGAATTCTAGCATATTTTTATTTATATTTTTAATCTTAGTTTTCCCACTGGTCACCATATACAACTGACCACAGCTATGTAAATGAAAAATCATTGTGTGGTATAAAATACCAGTTTGTCCAGTTAACTCACTATCCATTTATAACCATGGAAACCTGATTTGAGTGTCATCTACCAAAAATAAACAAGTAACATGTATTATCTGTGTAATATAAATTATGGTATTGTTTGTAGTTTTAATGTCCTAACTGATAGATTTTACATGTATTGTGATCTTATTGAACAAAGCCTGGATTTCAATCCCACTCCTCTGGTTCCCTGTTTTCTCCCTTAGGCCTAGTGGTTTCTTACATAAAACATTAAGTTTCTTACTTCTAGCCCCGCTGGAACCTTATCTGATTTTGTGAGAAAATTTGCCAGTTTACTTGCGGAAGGCTGGTGGTCTTATTTTGGGTACATTGTAACTGGGCTATCTCCTCTATGAATATTAACTGGCTGCCACCATATAACTGAAAAGTTTTTGAGTGTGTCTTAAAACACTATTCAAACAAAACAATGTTAAACATTTGCTACAGTCTTGATAAGTTGTATTTAGGAAACACTGCTCTAAAAAAATGATTTCTTACTTCACACAGTGGTCCTTGGAGTTGCTTGGTCACATCAGCTGTAAATACTCCAGTCGACATGGGGTGCCGCAAACTCTCAACGAACTCTTACAGTTGTGGATGACCTGTAGCCCCACCAAGGCTTTGATGGAGGTGGCTACTGAGTGCTTTGCTGCTATGTAAGTCTTCTGTATACAGATTAATTGGTATCTTGAAAAAAAAAAAGATCTACCAGATGTATTTAGTTGTTCTGATATGTAGATGTTTTACTGCATGGTGAGTGGGTCACCAGATGTATTAAGTTGTACTGATATTTAGATGTTTTACTGAAGTTTAAGTGGATTACTAAATGTATTTAATTATACTGATATTTAGATGTTTTACTGCAGGGTAAGTGGATCACCAGATGTGTGTGTAGATGCCCTGTTGGAGGCCTCTGTCAAGTACAGCCCACACTTCGACTGGGTTGTAGCTCATATTGGGTAAGTAAAAAATAGCTCACACCTGGGCCCAGCACCATAAAACTTGAAAAGTTACTCAAGTCTGAGAATATTCTCAACTTGGCCTGCTCAGCCAATCAGATTTCAGTATTAACCAAAGTTGAGTAAAATTTTTAGGCTTAAGTAATTCTTAAGTTTTATGGTCTCAGGTACAGGTATATATATATATATATATATATATATATATATATATATATATATATATATATATATAAAATAACTGAAGTGTGACACAGTGCAGAAAAGAACAGAAAGCATGAGAGGGCGACATAACAGTCCACGGCCCTCTAGACTGTGGGAGGAATGAAAGTAGCGCTTCTATAAATTAATATTCATATTTATCAATACAAATTGTCATAGTTAAAACCAATCAGCGGACGAAAATTTTGCGAGTCATATAATAAAAAATAATAACTGAAGGTAACGTTGAAAAGTTCACACCAGATATATAAAATAATAACTGAAGTTTGACAGCAATAGACGACAAATATATTAATAACTGAAGTTTGACTGTGACAATAGTTCACACCAGATATATAACTGAAGTTTGACTGAAGGTACACAGATATATAAAAGTTTGACTGTGACAACAGACACACCAGATATAAAATAATAACTGAAGTTTGACTGTGACAATAGTTTCACCACCTGAAGTTTGACTGTGACAATAGTTCACACCAGATATATAAAATAATAACTGAAGTTTGACTGTGACAATAGTTCACACCAGATATATAAAATAATAACTGAAGTGACAATAGTTCACACCAGATATACCATAATAACTGAAAAGTAATACACTGAATATTAATGACTGAAGTGACAATAGTTCACACCAGATATATAAAGTAATAACTGAAGTTTGACTGTGACAATAGTTCACACCAGATATATAAAGTAATGAAGTGACTGTATATAAAATAATAACTGAAGTTTGACGGTGACAATAGTTCACACCAGATATATAAAATAATAACTGAAGTTTGACGGTGACAATAGTTCACACCAGATATATAAAATAATAACTGAAGTTTGACGGTGACAATAGTTCACACCAGATATATAAAATAATAACTGAAGTTTGACGGTGACAATAGTTTGCACCAGATATATAAAATAATAACTAAAAACGGTGACAATAACTGAACACCAGATGTGTAAAATAATAACTGAAGTTTGACGGTGACAATAGTTCACACCAGATGTGTAAAATAATAACTGAAGTTTGACGGTGACAATAGTTTGCACCAGATATATAAAATAATAACTAAAGTTTGACTGTGACAATAGTTCACACCAGATATATAAAATAATAACTGAAGCATGTGAAATGTGATGAAAATGTTAAGACAAAAGCTCACAAAAGATGAATATGATAATAGCAATGTAATGTTGAATATTTTGATAATAACTTACAAAGATCCAGTATAAAGCGTGTGTCACTGCAACATATAATGCATGGGAGGACTATAGAGTTACCCTGAAATAACTGTCATGTGATGGTATGTGAATACGCAAGTTGCTTTCTCCATGTTTTCTTGCCATTTACGCTGTTGCAGTTTTTTCTCCATCGTTCAAAATTGGCCACTACCATATATAGTAACTGAAACATTTGAGTGTGGCATTAAGCATTATTAACTCATCAGCCCCTGAAAAACAATGGACTCCTCTATAAATCAATGACTTGGACCAGTCCAAATGTGTTTTTAGGGGTGAATGAGTTAAAAAAATCCAGCTGATTATTATGAGTATTACTTGTATTCAAAACTTGTAACTTTTTAAGTATCATAATGATTGCTTTATAAGGGTCTATTCATCCATCACAAATACAATTTTCTAATTTCATTTACGTGTGCGATGTCACTGAATGTCTTGTCATCATGATTGTACAGGTCTTGCTTTCCGAACACGATAATCACCAGAGTTCTCATGTGCGGACTTAAAGATTTCTGTCACCATAGAAACATGATGTCTGAAATCTCGGAAGTTTCCAGGGAAGAAAATATTCCTAAGATGGCTTCAGTGGTCGGAATCCTTGGACATTTAGCATCAAAACACAGTCAGGATATTAAAAATGCTTTGATGAAATTGTTTGAGGTAAAAATTTGTGTTCAAGTGACTTAGTGAATCATCTGCTTTTTTTTCCTTCGTAATATGGAATCACTCATAAAGATTCTGTACATCATATCTTAATTTTATTTTTGCCTAAATCTTTGCAGTTTTAATATGTAAATTGACACAAAATTTATTAAAACATAAAGAGCAGTTGTGAAAGTAGGCAGATTTTTAAGCTACTTAGGGGCCTCCGTGGCCCATTGGTTAGAGCATCGCACTTTAAACCATGAAGTCTCTCACCTCCAGTCAGTGTTGGGGCCTCTGGCCGAGTGGCTAGAGCAATAGACTTTAAACCATGAAGTCTCTCACCTCTAGTCAGTGTTGGGGCCTCTCCGGCTGAGTGGCTAGAGCATCAGACTTTAAACCATGAAGCCTTTCACCTCTATTCAGTGTTAATTGAACATTTCTGGACTATTGGTTTTACTGGATACAACTTTTAAATGGAAGAAAATAATCCTTGATAAAAAAAAGATATAAATTTACCTGTCGTTGACAGTGATACAACAACTGTATTCAAATTTACAAAGATTAAATCTATTTTACTTTAACTCATCGACCCCTGAAAAACAATGGACTCTTTTCCTGTAAATCAATGACTTAGACCAGTCCAAATGTGTCTTTAGGGGTGATGAGATAAATATTTCCATATCTGCTAAGTATCTGGATTGGAGCATACAATTTCTTGATTAGGAACTTCATGGGTTTTTAGACTTAACATTCTCCTTTGTTGTCAGAAATTAGGTTTTGCTGTTAAATCAGATAATACAAACTCACAAAAAGGTACATGTTATGGAGCAGTTGTAAGACAGTGCATATTTATCTGTATGATATCACCTGTGTTTGTCAGATTGTACACACACTCATCCATGAATGGTGATTTAACTTTTATCAGTAAAAATCTGAAAATCTTTCTTTGTGTATTTTCCACCCTGCGGTTTTATGTGCATGTACATGGAAAATATTGATTTGACATAAAGTTTCTAAAGGAGACAGGGAGGAAATACATGGTCACGTTTTAACTAAACGCTGTGTTTATTTTTTACTGTAGGAGAGCATGAAGTCTGAGAGCGAAATCGTCAAAGTTACAACACTGCCCTTTCTCCTGCAACTTGGTTCCATGTCATCCATGCTTTTACAGGTCCTGACGACTGATCTGATTAAGTCTTGTAAGTAAAAGTATTACATACAGGGAATCTTCTACAGCTGCAAATTGTTGGCATACTGCTTCATCAATAACAGCACTGGGGTGTCTAATTGATTAACAGTAATGGCATACTGCCTCATCAATAACAGCACTCTACCTCATCAATTAACAGTAATGACATACTGCTTCATCAATAACAGCAATTAACAGTAATGACATACTGCTTCATCAATAACAGCACTGATTCATGGCATACTGCTTCATCAATAACGGCACTCTACCTCATCAATTAACTGTAATGACATACTGCTTCATCAATAACAGCACTGATTCATTGATTAACAGTAATGGCATCAATAACAGCACTGGGTGTGTCTCATCAACGGTAATGACATACCGCTTCAAATTCATCAATAACAGCACACTGTCTCATTGATTAACAGCAATGGCATACTGCTTCATCAATAACAGCACTGGGTGTACCTCATCAGTTAACAGTAATGGCATAGTGCTTTATTAATAACAGCAATGGGGTGTCTCATGATTAATATGGTCTATTCTTAATTGCAGTTACATCTCAACATGCTATATAATTTATACTGTATTACATAGTGCCAACATAGTGTCTCAACTGCTATATATCAATGACTGTATTACATAGTGGTGTGTCTCAACATTGATTTAACTGTAGTAATGGCCAACATACTGTCATCATGACAGCACATATAATCTCATACTGTATTAACATAGTGCCAACATAATGTCATCAACATGCTTTCATCAATACTGTATTACATAGTGCCACAGGGGTGTCTCATTAATTTATACTGGTAATAGTGCCAACATAGTGTCTCAACATGCTATCATAATTATACTGTATTACATAGTGCCAACATAGTGTCTCAACATGCATTTATACTGTATTACATAGTGTAAGTGTCTCATACATGCTATATAATTCATCATTAATAGTGCCAACAGGGTGTCTCAACTGCATTGATTTAACGGTATTACATAGGCATACTGCTTCATGCAATAATTTATACTGGGTGCCAACATGTCTCATTGATTATACTGTATTACATAGTGCCAACATCAACATGCTATATAATTTATACTCAATTACATAGTGCCAACATGGTGTGTGTCATCATCAATTATACTGTATTAATAGTGCCAACATAGTGCTTCATCTATATACAGTATACTGTATTACATAGTGCCAACATAGTGTCTCAACATGCTATATAATTTATACTGTATTACATATGCCAACACTGCTTCATGCAATATAATTTATACTGTATTACATAGTGCCAACATAATGTCTCATTAATTTATACTGTATTACATAGTGCCAACATAGTGTCTCAACATCTATATAATATACTGCACATAGTGGCATGTCTCATCAATTAACATGTAATGATATACTGTATTACATAGTGCCAACATAGTGTCTCAACAGCAATGGGGTGTCTCATGATTAATAGTGCCAACATAGTGTCTCAACATGCATATAACATACTCTGTTATCTTAGTGCCTCATTTGTCTCAACAACTATAAAAATTAACTGTAAGACATAGTGCCAACAGAGTGTCTCAACATGCTATATAATTTATACTGTATTACATAGTGCCAACATAGTGTCTCAACATGCTATATAATTTATACTGTATTACATAGTGCCAACATAGTGTCTCAACATGCTATATAATTTATACTGTATTACATAGTGCCAACATAGTGTCTCAACATGCTATATAATTTATACTTTATTACATAGTGCCAACATAGTGTCTCAACATGCTATATAATTTATACTGTATTACATAGTCAACATATGTCTCACCATATATATAATTTATACTGTATTACATAGTGCCAACATAGTGTCTCAACATACTATATAATTTATACTGTATTACATAGTGCCAACATAGTGTCTCAACATGCTATATAATTTATACTGTATTACATAGTGCCAACATAGTGTCTCAATATGCTATATAATTTATACTGTATTACATAGTGCCAACATAGTGTCTCAACATGCTATATAATTTATACTGTATTACATAGTGCCAACATAGTGTCTCAACATGCTATATAATTTATACTGTATTACATAGTGCCAACATAGTGTCTCAACATGCTATATAATTTATACTGTATTACATAGTGCCAACATAGTGTCTCAACATGCTATATAATTTATACTGTATTACATAGTGCCAACATAGTGTTCAACATGCTATATAATTTATACTGTATTACATAGTGCCAACATAGTGTCTCAACATGCTATATAATTTATACTGTATTACATAGTGCCAACATAGTGTCTCAACATGCTATATAATTTATACTGTATTACATAGTGCCAACATAGTGTCTCAACATGCTATATAATTTATACTGTATTACATAGTGCCAACATAATGTCTCAACATGCTATATAATTTATACTGTATTACATAGTGCCAACATAGTGTCTCAACATGCTATATAATTTATACTGTATTACATAGTGCCAACATAATGTCTCAACATACTATATAATTTATACTGTATTACATAGTGCCAACATAATGTCTCAACATGCTATATAATTTATACTGTATTACATAGTGCCAACATAGTGTCTCAACATGCTATATATACTGTATTATAGTGCCAACATAATGTCTCAACATGCTATATAATTTATACTGTATTACATAGTGCCAACATAGTGTCTCAACATGCTATATAATTTATACTGTATTACATAGTGCCAACATAGTGTCTCAACATGCTATATAATTACTGTATTACATAGTGCCAACATAGTGTCTCAACATGCTATATAATTTATACTGTATTACATAGTGCCAACATAATGTCTCAACATGCTATATAATTTATACTGTATTACATAGTGCCAACATAGTTTCTCACCAAGTCATATATTTACCGTAAATTATTGCATTACCTAACACAAAAAGCCTTGGTGCTCTGTTATTGTTAGGTTGTTATATTCTTTTATGCTGTTTAGAAATGACCTTATTGTACTTTTGATATATTTACAGTGGTGCCAGCAATGTTAAACAAACTGCATCAGAACTTCTTCAAGTGGCGACAACAGAACATACATGAGTATGACAGGTAAGTCCTCCATCAAATGCTGTCAGAGTTAAAATGTCATTTGTTTGAATATTTTACTAATTTATAATAAAGATCACCAGATGTCGATTACGTGTCACAGATTGAAATCGATCATGTCTATGTTATGAATCACTGACAGTCCAGTGAGGATTTTTCACCTTGCTTTGTTGATCATGTAAAATGCCAAACTAAAGACATTTTAGTTAAAGGTGATGTAGTTATTTTCAACTTGTCAATTAATTACCAACTGCTTGCGATGACCTAGAGATAGAGTTTTTCACTCTCAAGCAGAAGATCCTAGGTTCAATTCCCAGTGCCTGATCATACCAAAGACTTTGAAAAAGGTAGTGGATGTTGATTAGCCAAATGCTCGGCATACAAAGTGAAAGTCACGAGTCTTTCAGATAAGACTCAAAACCGAGGTCCCGTGTCGCAGAAGGCATGGCACGTAAAAGAACCCTCACCGCATTGGCCTCAGTCCATAGCACAGGTCAAAATTGATGGCACTTCATCTAAAGCTGGTGACATCTCCATATCAGTGAAAAATTCTTGGCAATCGGTAAAACAACAATAAAAGTCAATCAATCAATCAATTACCAAAACATAAGTTGGTGTATTAATAAAATTTTGACTTTTACTCTCTGAAACCGATTATTACTGACTGATACTGTCTGAAGGACCAATATTAAAATTAGCAGACTCAGAAGGATTTTACCAATAGTTTTATCTAAGTATATTTGTAGGATATATAACCTGTTTTACTTGCAGTATGATAATATTGGTTGTACACATGATCATGAAAAGTGATGCTGGTGCTTATCAAGTCCTGGAATTTCTTCTCAGTATTGCTTCACCAGGTGAGTTTACAGCAGAGTTCACTTTGACCATATCCTGATATCCCCTAATTTAGTAGTTTTGTGGAGTATGGGACCAGTTATGTAATGTAACAAGCAGGAAGGTATGACCAATGTCCAGCAATAGCCTAAGTCAGAGATAGAAATAAGCATTTTTTTCTGAGCATAGGAGAAACTAGCTGACCAGTTATCTTGATTTTCATAATAATAGAATGCTGACTGTCGGCGGCTATTGAAAGGGTTGCAGATTCCTTCCTTTTCTTGGAAGACAAAGAAAGCAAATGAGGCAAGAATTAAGTTTTGAACAAAAAATATCACCTCTATTTAAAATCAAATCAGTTTTGAAGATGAAACATTTGTGAGAGACGCAACCATGTGACTGACAAAAGACGTCAATGAATTGAAAATGAAGGATATGATACCCCCTGCCACCCACCCACCCCCTTGAATTTGGGATAATGTGAAATGGTATTGCTAACATTTTGTCATTTAATAATCTTGGGTTTTTTTTTTATCTGTTACTGTTATGCTCTTTATGTTATTGATAATGAAAACTTCTTTATAAGTATTGCTTTCAATATATAAACTTTTTTTTTCAATTTCTGTTAAATGGATCATTTGAGATTTTGTGTTTGTCATCTATTTTGTGTTTGTCATCATTTTATCTTTACTTCCTTTTTATTTGAATTCATTCTGACTTTTTCTTTCCTAGATGAGAGTTCTGCAGAAAAACCATGTCCAGAGGTCCAAAGGTTCAGAGATATGTACTAAATATGTAATACTCATATGTTTTTTTCTGAAGCCTCATTGGTTGAGTAGTTAGAACATTGTGCTTTAAACCATGAAGTCTTATCTCTAGATCTTGTGGCCGAGTGGTTAGAACAAGGCGCTTTAATACCATAAAGTCTCTGACCTCTGTCGGTCTCTGTGGCTATTAGAACATAGTGCTTTGCATGAAGTCTCTCACCTCTAGTCAGTGTTGGGTCTCTGTGGCCGAGTGGTTAGAACATCACACAACCATGAAAAACAGTGTTGGGTCTCTGTGGCCCAGTGGTTAGAACATTGTGCTTTAAACCATGAAGTCTCTCACCTCTAGTCAGTGTTGGGTCTCTGTGGCCGAGTGGTTAGAACACACAAAACCATGAAGTCTCTCACCTAGTAGTGTTAAAATCAGATCAGTTTTGAACATCACACTTTAAACCATGAGTCTCTCACCTCTAGTCAGTGTTGGGGGTCTCTGTGAGTGGTTAGAACATCACACTTTAAACCATGAAGTCTCTGACAAAAGTCTCTGTCAGTTGACATTGTGCTTTAAACCATGAAGTCTCTCACCTCTAGTCAATGTGGCCGAGTGGTTAGAACATCACACTTTAAACCATAGTCTCTCTCCTCTAGTCAGTGTTGGGTCTCACCCGAGTGGTTAGAACAAGGCGCTTTAAACCATAAAGTCTCTCACCTCTAGAAGTGTTGGGTTGTGGGAGTGGTTAATAGTGCTTTAAATGAAGTAGTCATTGCTAACGAGTTTTGAACATCACATTTAAACCATAGTCTCTCACATCTAGGGAGTTTTTTCTGTAGTGGTTAGAACATTGTGCTTTAAACCATGAAGTCTCTCACCTCTAGTCAGCTCTCTTGGCCGAGTGGTTATTGACTTTAAACCATGAAGTCTCTCACATCTAGTGAGTGTTGGGTCTCTGTGGCCGAGTGGTTAGAACATCACACTTAAAACCATGAAGTCTCTCTCCTCTAGTCAGTGTTGGGCCTCTGTGGCCGAGTGGTTAAACATCACACTTTTTTTTTCTAGTCATCTCTTCTGAGTGGTTAGAACATCACATAAAACCATGAAGTCTCTCTCCTTAGTCAGTGTTTTCTCTGTGTGGTTAGAACATCACACTTTCATGAAGTCTATCTTCTAGTCAGTGTTGGGTCTTGTGGCCGAGTGGTTAGAACATCACACTTTAAACCATGAAGTCTCTTCCTCTAGTCAGTGTTGGGCCTTTATTAGAACATGAACTTTAAACCATGAATTCTCTCTCCTCTAGTCAGTTTTGGGTCTCTGTGGCTAGAACATCACACTTTAAACCATGAAGAGTGTTGGGTCTCTGTGGCCGAGTGGTTAGAACATCACACTTTAAACCATGAAGTCTCTCTCCTCTAGTCAGTGTTGGGTCTCTGTGGCCGAGTGGTTAGAACATCACACTTTAAACCATGAAGTCTCTCACATCTAGTGAGTGTTGGGTCTCTGTGGCCGAGTAGTTAGAACATCACACTTAAAACCATGAAGTCTCTCTCCTCTAGTCAGTGTTGGGCCTCTGTGGCCGAGTGGTTAGAACATCACACTTTAAACCATGAAGTCTCTCTCCTCTAGTCAGTGTTGGGTCTCTGTGGCCGAGTGGTATCACATTTAAACCATACTCTCTCCTCTAGTTTGTTGGGTCTCTGTGGCCGAGTGGTTAGAACATCACATTAAACCATGAAGTCTCTCACCTCTAGTCAGTGTTGGGCCTCTGTGGCCGAGTGGTTAGAACATCACCGCTTTAAACCATGAAGTCTCTCACCTCTAGTCAGTGTGCTGTGGCTGAGTGGTTTGAAACATCACACTTTGCCATGGAACTCTAGTCAGTGTTGGTTTCTGTGGCCGAGTTAGAACATCACACTGAAAACCATGAAGTCTCTCACCTCAAGTTTTCTCTGTGCGAAGAACAAGGCGCTTTAAACCATGAAGTCTCTCACCTCTAATCAGAGCGGCTTTGAGTCCCGCTGGAACCTAAGCTGGTTTTGGGAGAAAGTTTGCCAGTTTTCTTGTGAAAGGCCAGTGGTTTCTTTCAAGGTAGATTTTTACCCGGTTCTCGATATCTCCTCCACCACTAAGAACCGGTCCCCTCCATATAACTGAAAAATTATTGAGTGTGACCTAAAATAGAATTTATACTGAAATACAAATTCGCTATGTTTTATTGATTATTAAAAATCATAATAATTTTATCAAAAGAAATTTGAAATTATACAGTATTTTTATGTGTGACTGCAAGCTGACCTACTGGTTTTACAACTGTTAGTTAATAATTATCTACCTGGTAAAAACTTTAATCCTGTTTTGAAGATTAGCACTCAAAATTTTTATTCTTTGAAAATAACCAGCTTTCATCATTGGCATAAGTCATAAATTTTTAATGAAAATTCAGTCACACATTTCTGTGTTATATCTATTCACCTAATTCAGAAATGACAGAAATTATACACAAAGATCTCTAAAACAATATAAAAAATTGAACAAATACAAATTCATTTATTTCGGTTTTCTGTCTGTAAATTTTATAAATTGTTGTGACTCTACAGAAATATGTATCTCACAGCCCTTACCTATGTTAAACGTCTTTGGATTCATAAGATCGTCATTAACGACGTTTGACTAATTAGTGTTGTTTTGGTCCTTTTTTTCCAGAATCAGCTGCTATTTGATATGCAGAAAATGGTATTTCATCGGCATCGTGACGGAGCGTCAGATATACCATTTCTGTCATCATTGACAACACAAGTCAACAACATAACGAAGCTTCTACTTAAGAGTGATGGACCTAAGTAAGTTCCTCCAAACTTTCTAGCTGTATTGTAGAAGAAGAAGAATTTAACTTTTCACGAGCAAATTGGCAAAATTAAGAAATTAAAAGATAAAAAAAGTATGTAGAGTTTGTTACAATTCATCCCCCAAAAAATTTTAATTGTAAAGCCTTTAACAGATTCACAATCAGGTCACTATTACTTTTTATCCGTAAAACTATCTAAAATTATTTCTTACATTTACTCAGACAAAATAAGATTTGAACACTTGTACCCTGGGGTTTTGTTTTCCTGACAGGTGGCCTGTAAAGGGGGGGATTTAAAGTTTTACCCCTTTGTTCCAGCAAACAAAAATAAATCAATACCAATCAAGGCACATTATCATTTTTTATTTGAATTCATGTTTTGTTTATCATTATTTTCCTGTAGGGGAGATTGGTTGCTACGGTTACTAGCATGTATAGGACTTTACTGCGGAGAGGATTTGACCACAAGTATTTTGGTCCACATTATGTCAACTTCCAACTCACACAAACAGGTAAGAGATCACTTACTAAAACTTTCATCTTCACTGTGGATGCCTCCTCTCCTGATCATCTCACCCATTGTTTTGAGTCCTTGAACCCATTTACCCCAAAAGACACATTTGGACTGGTCTAAGTCGTTGAATAATAGAAGAGTCCATTGTTTTTCGGGGAGCTGATGTGTTAAAAGTCATACATTATTTAAATAGAAATTGTCATTTATATTCAATTTATACACTCGTGCTCTTTGGCCCATTACTTTATGTCAAATTCTCCAATTTTCATTTAAATCTATCTTTAATCTTTACACGCCCTCTCTTCACAGTTGTCCAGATTTGTGCAGTTACAAGGAATAGTGGAAGTAAAACTTGGAGATGTACTTCCGAGTACGGTACGGAGGATCACGGACAAACTTCGTCCTCACAAACTGGACGAACCACAAATAATTCTGAAAAATATTCTGACCATCTTACAATGGGAGAAAACAGCATCTGATAAATCATGTCACAGGTAATTCACTGAAATTGACAAACACTGATAAATCATGTCACAGGTAATTCACTGAAATTGACAAAAAATGTGCTATAGGTAATTTACTAACACTGATAAATCATGTCACAGGTAATTCACTGAAATTGACAAACACTAATAAATCTTGCCACAGGTAATTCACTGATAAATGTGCTATAGGTAATTTACTAAAACTGACAAAATACTGACAAATACTGATAAATCATGTCACAGGTAATTCACTGAAATTGACAAATACTGATAAATCATGTCACAGGTAATTCACTAGGATTTACAAATACTGATAAATCTGCTATTGGTAATTTACTAAAACAGACAAAATCTTGCTACAGGTAATGCACTAAAACTGACGAATACTGATAAATCTTGCTACAGGTAATTCACTTATATTAACAAATACTGATAAATCATACTACAGGTAATTCACTAAAACTGACACATACAGTGGTCCCCCCCCTTATAAGACCACCCTAAATGAAAGAGGCATGTGGTCTCATAATCGAGGTGGTCTTTCCTGGGAGGATGTCTACCGATATCTTGTCAATGATAAACGACATCTAGTAATACAATATTCAGACAATTTTTATTCATTAATATTACATCTCCATGTTAATTTGGTTCTTTCTGGTGCAATAGTCATTAGCATCATATGATTTAAAATGTTCACATTGTCACTCACACAAACGTGTTCACATAATAATTTGATTAAAAATGTTCCAAACACTAAACATAATCCTCGAGTTTATTTCACACCTGTACGTTGTTTTGACAGTACCCAGTCTAAGGCCTCCGGCGCTGATGTGTATACAATAAGTGAACTGCTACTTGTCACGCCTAATTAAACATACCTGCAAATCATCCTGTCTTTTGTGTTACCCTAATCAACATCCACGATGATAATTAATTCCTAATAATCCTTTAATAAGATTTCAAACTCGGAAGACTTCACCAAGTCGGCAAGTGTTGATATGACAGACAAAGGACTAACAATATCGGGCAGCTTGTGTTGCGATCGATTACAGGCAGATCGGAAATGCGTATTATAGGCCTATTATTTTTTTAATCGAGGGTACTGCCGTGGGGAACGTGTCCCCTTGGCCCCCCTCTGAATCCGCCACTGGTACAGTTTCTCTTTCAAATATTCTCGTTTTCACGAGACGCAATTTTGTAGATAATAAAAACATTGGTTACCCAGTAGAGCTAGCATGTAACTGAGTTTCGTATTTGATGTTTTCGTACTTTATTTTTTAAATAACCCAAATTATTCAGTCGTTATATTCTGTTCACTAAGATCACTGCATTAACCTAGTAGTATGAAGAGGATCGGAAACGGTGCGGGCTATAATTATTCGAGTTTAAAAATAAAAAAAAATCGGTCGCTCACATTTTGGTTATGCAGTAGAGCTAGCGAATAATTTAGTTTCATATTTAATGTTATACTTTTTAAAAAACACTTGGTCACACGTGAGGGGGGTTTTCTATAGAATCAACATGATTTGGCTGATGAAAAGTGGTTGCTGGTTGCGTTATGGGAGTGGTCTCTTATAAGAGGTAATTTATCATTAAAAAAGGCTTTATGTTTTGAAAATTTGGTCACTTAAGGGGGTTGGTCGCTTGTGGGGGTGGTCGCAAATAGGGGAACAACCTGATAAATCTGTACAGGGTAATTAAATTCAAAGCTACAGGTGACAAATACTGATAAATTCGACCACAGGTAATTCACTAAAACTGACAAATACTGATAAATTATGCCACAGGTAATTCACTAAAACTCTACAATTCGACACTGGTAAAAAAGTGACAAATTGTTCAAGGCTAAAACTGGTTAATTCACTACAATTGACAAAAAGTGTTGTTCAAGGCATACTTATTTTTACACTTCTAATTACATTATAAATTATCCTTCATTGTGTCTTTACAGGTCATCGTTCACATATTGCCTGAAGACCAGCTGGGAGTCATTGCTTCCTCTTGTTTCCCACCCTGATCTTGATGTTGCCATGACTACACTGAATGTACTGCATACTTTCGGTCTACCCTGTAATATCTCCAGTCCTTCAGCGTTACACTTGTGCTCAGCCTTGATCAAGTGCTTTTTCAAACTTTTGGAGTTTACTGGTAAATATAATTGCACCTACAGCCTTCCAGTGTTCCAATTTATCTGGACTTGTTCAGATTATAGTTTTTCGTAGTTTGTTAAATTTTGCTCCTATTTTCAGTTTAAACTATTTCCAAAATGTCTGTTACTGGTTTTATCTTGACTTTGTATGTAAGCATATAATTCAGACAAAAATGATAAGACAATATAATAGAATAATCAGAATGTCCGACACATGGCTCTCAATGTTCATTTTTGACATCATCCAATTGTGATGTCATATTCTCCCATATTCACGGAGTTATCCTTATAACTAGGGCAGAATTACCAGCCTGTCATCCACAGGGGGGGTGAATGACAAACTACACGCATTATGATGTCGCAATACCATTTATAATGTAGAACTTCTGTGGCTTCCAGAATGCAGTACATATTTATGTCAGACATGACTCAGATATGCATTGATCAATATAGACATGTAGATCATGCGTAAGTCTACATAGACATATATTTAAGAAATGGGAGAAAAATAATCAACCCCTACCTTGAGGGTATGACAAAGGAATCTCAATCCTCGGGATAAGATTCTTGAATATAAACACAAGGCAAGCCTCAGGTTTATCATTCAAGAATCTTACCCTCGGATCAAGATTCCTTTGTCATACCCTCAAGGTAGGGGTAGATTCTATTAATCACACAAACTTTTGACAGGCCATTTGATTGTGACATCATAATGAAAAAGTCTGTCAAAATGCCTTTCATGAAAGGTCAGTTTCTAAAGGTCAGTGCAGTTTACACTAGAAGAAATAAAAAAATCTTGGGATGAGTATTGGTCAAAGACCATGGTATGATTACTGGTCAAAGACCATGGTATGATTACTGGTCAAAGACCATGGTATGATTACTGGTCGAAGACCATGGTATGATTACTGGTCGAAGACCATTGTATGATTACTGGTCAAAGACCATGGTATGATTACTGGTCAAAGACCATGGTATGATTACTGGTCAAAGACCATGGTATGATTACTGGTCAAAGACCATGGTATGATTTTGTATTCAACATGTACAATGACAATATTTTTTCTTTCTGTTTTGAGAAAAATGTGCAACAGCAGATGATTGATCTAAAAAAAAATCTCACAAAATCGTGTTTTGTATAGCTGAAGTCATGTAAATAGCCTGCTACACATCCTAGGTGGCTACTGGTCGTCCTTGACCAGTATACATCACAATATCCAGGAATTATTTTCAAATGTGACTTCAAGGTCTCCTATAAAGAAATTTTTTCTCATCAAATTGATCAATTGATATTTACATATACAGTAACCACCTGTATATAAGGACCACCTGGACATAAAAATCGTTTTTGCTGTCCCCAATAGTACCATTTGTGTACAAATCAACCTCTAAATAAAGACCACCTCCCTATAAAGACTGGTTTTCTTGTGTCCCTAAGGAGGCCATTATATCAGGGCTTGACAATAACGTTTGTCCGATTGTCCGTGTCCAGGTGAAAATCGGCTCGGACAAGTAAATCTTCCTGAGCACTTGTCAGAGAGGACATGTTAAAATAATCAACAATATTTATAATTTGTGATTTCAAACCTCAGCCAAATTGATGTATATCCATTTAATGTCTAATTCAAAGTATAGATTGAATTACTCAAACAAACATTGTTGTACTTTTATCTTCCTGTGCATAAACATAGATAGATGTTGACTTCCGATGAAATCATATTAAAGTAGGTGTGGATATAGGTCTTCCGAAAAATAATCATTAAAACACTTGTCACCTATGAAAAATTTATAACTTTTATGGCTGCAGTGACACTGACTTGATTACAGATTTGCTCTGTTATCGTAAATATGGGTTTGACAATTTATCATAAACAAAATAATGCTGAAAACTGACTTGCAAACAAACAAAAGAAATAATGAGGGACAAGTTAAAATTGAGAGCAGTTTAAAAACATTCTGCAGTCAATCAACTGTCCAAGATCAAGCTTCCAACAATAAGGTTTTGTTTATTTTAACACTAACAGTGTAATTTGAAAAATGGCAAGTTCTAGACTTTATCGTAGTTTGTGAATACACATATTTTTTGGTGTCTTGTTTAGTTTTTGGTAACATCTCTATCATTGTTGTTGCTTTTATTTTTCATTGTCTGATGAATATTCCCTTTATATTTAGTAGGCCCGATTTTTTTTTTTTCTAATTTTTTTTTATTAAAATAATATATTTATAATCCTACGTAGCCTATGAATTTTTTCTTTGTAAATTACGGACAAGTGGATTTGGGATTTGGACAAATTACTTTTGGTTATTACTTGTCCAGTGGCACAAGTGAAAAAAAATCCTTAATGTAGAGCCCCGTATATACAAGTTTCACTGTAAACCAACATCTATGATTTGTTCCGCTTGATGTCTTAGTAGGTGTGCTGAAGCTGTTAATAAAAAAAATTGTTTGGAGTTGGGGGGGTGGTGAGGGATGGTGTGGGGTGGGGTGGTGATGAAGCAACATTGAAACAAAACTGAAACATAAATTGTTAAAAGTTTACTCAGTAAGAAATGGAAAGTCATTATTGCTTTACTTCTGTATTGGTGATCAGACTTTCTTCTGCATTTACATTGTCATAGCTCATTATTACTGATTTAAATTAGATTTAAAAATATAAAATTATTCAAGGTAAGAATTGTTTGAATAACATAGTGATTAATTTTCAAAAAGAAATCATCAATTATCATGATGATGTTAAATTTCATTGTCTGTAATTTCTCACGGATGAATGTATATACCGGTACATGTAAGAACCAGAATCACAGGAATTAGATTCACAAAAAACATAAAAAGATCTGTCTTTTACTAAGTTCTGTTCACAATGTGACTTTTATTTTTCAGATAAAAAAGCAGTAACTTCACATTTACAACTTTGTCGACAGTGTCTGAAGAAACTCAGCAAGCAGTCGTATATTCAGTGTTTGATACTTCGCATGTTGATAGAGAGTGTATTTATGGAGGTGCGACAATATTTTGTAAAAATGTAGTTTAGCGTGCTTTAAAGATAAAGCACCGCGAAAAATAATTAATTATTTTATGTTTATGTTGATAAAGATGAGATATTCTGTATTCAGAGGTATTTTCACAGCTTGGTATAGGTATATAGGTATGAGTAGTGTGTGGGTGTGGGTGTGTGTGTGTGTGTGTGCGTATAAAGGGTGGTCAGAGCATCACACTTTAAGTCTCAAAGTCTTACACCACCAGTTGGTGTGGGGGTTGAGGACTGCTGCAACATAAGCTGATTTAAGTGTGGAGGTTTGTTGTTTACTTATGAAAGGCTGATGAAATGGTAGTGACTGTTACTTTACCTAGTGCTTGGCAGGAGAAGTGAAAGTCACAGATCTTTCAGATGAGACTTGAAATTGACGTCCCACATCATGGTGGGTGTGACACATGAATGAACCCTCACTGCAATGGCGTCATTCTATAGAACAGATAAAAAATTTATGGCACATCTACTAAATCTGGTGACATCTCCATATACGAGATAAATTCTCTGCAAGATAATGATGCAACAATGGAATGAACATATAAACAGTTGAAGCTTTCACTCATACTTATTCTCATCGTTTTGTTTCAGGATACCTCCATTTTATTTGGTGCTAAAGTTGACATGTCTGTGCTGAAATCAGAAAAAGATGCAGACAAATCGTTTTTGCTGTTTCAAGAAAATCAAAAACATGGACTCTCCTTGACATTACAGCACTCACATTCAAGTGTGTTCCATGCCGGTATCATAGGTGAAGGACTCCGGGCATCTTCCAAAATGCCAGTACTAACAGGGGTAAGTTTTTTTCCCGGAAATTATCAACAAAGATATATGAACATATAAAAGTTTTGCTGCATACCCATAATCTGAGTAGAGTTACGTAGTTTTGGGGCTGTGTCGTACAAAACATGACCAAGCTATCATTTTATATGTGAATAGTTTATCGTTTATAAACCACAAAGACAAGTTAGGACACACATACAGATACGTTGTAAAAATTTATAATAAAATGTACCCTAGATGTGCCTTTTTGGGTACCGGAGCTGGTCTGACCTGATTTCTGGAAACTAGGTCATGACCACTGAAATCGTTTCTGGAGCAAAACTCTTAAACTACTGGGTGGATCGAAAACATACCTCACATAAATGATCCCCATGTACCCTAGATGTGCCTTTTTGGGTAGTGGCGCTGGTCTGACCTGAGTTCTGGAAACTAGATCACAGTTACTGTTATTATTATTGATTATATGTCACGGCAGGCGAGACATATAGCTCCTTGGAGCTCTCTTGTTCTTATTTTGAAAAATGAATTATGTAACTGCACTGTCAGTCAGTTAATATTTGACCTGAATACCCTTACAGTGGTCTTTTTCTTAACATTCTAACAAGACCTGGATGAGCTGTTTACTTGACCAAAAATGATAGCAGCAATACAGGGGGCAAACTGTGTTTACCCTTTCTTGAATCAGATATTGTAAGTATATGTCTACCATGATAAAATGGCACATGTTTACAAACACGACAGCTCTAAATTAAATCATAACAGGGTGACAGGCTACTTGTCAGCAAAAAAAAATATTATAGCAACAGTAATGTATGGAATCACTGCAAGGCCAAATGTTTTCCTTGTACACCCCTGTGTTTTGAAAATAGAACAGTGTTGTTTTGGTGTTTGATGGAACCTGGATTTTCCACTCTATCTTGCTAGAACTATATTGTTCGATTCACATAAGATGGTGGAGCAGAGTAACCTTTTTGATTATCATAAGGATGATTCTACTCACTTTTCGGTTATGACAAGCTGCACGGGAAAACTGTGCGGGTACTGGATACTCGTGGGTATGGTTACAAGTAGGAACGATTACTCTTGTCAGTGTACCGTAAATTGGGATATTTTGGTCATCATTTAATTTGGGCCAATTTGGCCACCCTATTAAAATGGCCAAAATTAAACTGTCCAAAATATGTACACTTTCAACAGCTGGAAAATCTGGATCTGTTTTTAACATTAACCATTCTAATGTTAACTTTCATAGCTAAATTTGAGTGGTCGCTGGTCACAGAGTGCAGGTGGTCACAATATAAGGTAAAGAAACATGGAAATTTAGCAAGGGGAATATTGAAGAGGGTCACTAAAGGCAGATTAGACCAATGGCCAAAATTTAACTGCCCAAAAAATAACCCTTCATTTTATGGCCAAAGTGGCCAAATTTTAGCAACGCCAAAATATCCCAATTTATGGTAATTTTAATGTCATTAAGCTTTGTTACCTAAATTTAAACTCATCCAGGTCATGAAGGGTTCACAAGACTCCATTCTGCAGATTATATGGATTTTACCATACTTCAGAAATGAAATTATAAGGGAGATAACTTCTGTTATCCAAATGTTTTTCTCTCTCCATATTTTCAGGAACATGTCAAAAGAAACAAGTCACTTTTTATAGATCTTTTGAGGATATGTTCTCTCCAAAAAAATTCCACTCCAGTGGAAGTTAGTTCACCTATCAAAGAAGTTGCCATGGAAACAGATTCCCATTTTAATCACAGAAGTAAATACAAGTTCAAGTTGTCAGGTGATCTATGCAGAATGATTGGCAGTTTGATAACGGAAATCGTTACACCAGATGTTTTGTATAATAATAGATTCTGGCCTGAAGAGGAGTCCATACCTATGACCGTGGAAAGGTATATTCATATTCTTTTATTTTCTTCTCATGGAAGGACTCTGCATTCAAAAGAGATGATAATTGATTTGAATTATTTCAGTGATAAAAATATTGAAAATCACTGACTTAAATTTTTGACGAATATCAGAGTTACATAAAATGCTTTTAAAGGATATTTATGATAGAAAGGTAAATAATCATATGATCATATATTATCATGCTTTGTAAGTCTTATGGCTAACACACGCTATATACACAATTATCTCTGTTATCAGTTGTCTATCAGTGAAACCTGAGGGACAAAGGTTTTGTCTGTGTTCCTCAGTCCGTTCAATTAAGGTTTTGATTCAAGTTTTTTTAATTGCTCACTGTTTACTTAATAATTCTGCTTGTATTTAAGGTCTTGGTAATAGAATCTATTGCTAGTTATGGTGAGGGATGAAGTGTATTCCAGCCACAAGGTTTAGATTTATATTCTGAGGCGAGTTTTTTCCAAGGCCCGGGCTGAGAATCTAAACCTGCATAGTTGAGATTTTCCTCATCCCACATCATTACTAGAAATTGATTCTTTTCTCACACACCTTTATATAACTAGTACACACATTGTAATTTTAACAAAATTTCTCTACCAAAATAGTGCGCTGCTGTTTGTTAATGTGACATCATATCAAAAGCTGTCTCGACCTAGGACGAGAAGCTGTCTCAACCCAGGGCGAGAAGCTGTCTCGACCCAGGGCGAGAAGCTGTCTCGACCTAGGGCGAGAAGCTGTGTTGACCTTGGGCGAGACAGGGAAATCTCAAAGTTATAAAAGTATGGCAAAACTCACAGGTTAAAAAATGTAGCATTTTGGCAAGGCTATAGGGAAAAGAACAATTTCATCATTTGATGTCTCTTGTTATTTTGTAGAGATCTTTATGTTTTAAAGAAATTTGAAGAAAACCCTGTACTATGGAATGTGATGGAGTTATTTTCTAGTAGTAAGTTATTCTTATTCTTATCTCTTTTTATTTCACATTTTGCATGATCTTAATCTCGATGCCACCAGGAACAGTTGAAAAAAAATTTCAATCTTTACCCCCCCCCCCCCCCCCCGGTCTCCAAAAATAAATCAACAAAAATTTTTCCTAAACATTAACAGTTTGCATGTGTATTCTATGTGTTGAACTTCTGACTTAATTCACTAATGCAAAAAATCTTCTGCTAAAAAATCACTGCAAAAACAGACAATAAATATTACAGATATGTTGCTTGTTGTCTGCTCACCACATGTAGTTAGTTTAATTTTGATTGGTTGAGAAATGAGGCCCCCCTAGGGAACTCATATGAAATGTATTTACATACAAAGATCTTCCTTTTAAGAATGAGTGGACCAGTTGACTCCTAAGGTCTATTAGTTTGGCAGTGAACCAAAAAAGCATTTAATACTAACGATTTTACATGTTTGGTTCTTTTTTCCTAAAAGAATACAGTTTTAGGTTTGTTACAAAATCAAAATGATGTGTTAATGGTCTAATTGGAGGTGCGGGAAGATGATGATTTCAAAAAATTCTGGGAAGATACAAAACTTGTATATATCTCTGTAGTTTTACAGAAGCTTAAATTTGAGTACTTGTATGACCAGTTATATATAAAAATCATCACTTAAATAGAAAATCTAAAACTCGTCAGAATGAATAGGGCATAGAAACTATTTGAACTTAGGACCAAATATAAAATATAGGCTACCCCTTGAAACTTTATTGACAACAAAAAGAGGAACGTACCGACTACTGATCTGGTGATAACCTGTCTAAATGTGATCAGTTAAGGGTATATCTTGACTATTTGACATAAAAATTGTTTTAACACCACCAGTAAAGCTGCATTTTTCACATTTGTAAATGACACATTGTAGGCCTACGTTTCCTTCTTTTGTCTCCATTTTTAATTGTCAAACAACAGCAAATACGGAAGTCCTACATTCGTTCACTTCGGTTGTAATCAGGAAACAGCTTCAATTCACATGAATAGAAGTGTTTTATAACTGGTCGAAATCGTCATAACCGTTTACACCAGATGAATCAACCTCGTATATGGCAGATATGTTGCTTGTTATTTGCTAAGCCAATGTTGTGGAGCTGGCCTGGTTCAGTTGGTAGCACGCTTGACTCTTGATCGTGAGGTTGTTAGTTTGAGTCCAGCCGGCTGCAGGTCGGTTTCCCATCCTTCAGATGAGAGAGTAAAAACCGAGGTCCTGTGTCACAGTAGGTGTTGGCATGTTAAAGAACCCTCACTGCTCAGTGGCCATAAGTGCCGAGCATAGGCCAAACTTTGAAGCCCTTCACCGGCATTTGGTGACGTCCATATATATGACTGAAACATTCTTGAATGGAACATTAAGCAAAAAAAAAACAACAACAACAAAAAGAGTTAATATTGTTATTTCATTTTGATTTGTCAAAAATTATTTACTGATGGCAATGCTAAGTGTCAACCTTCAGCCTATATTTCTTTACTGTTTAAATATCAATGTGATTTTTGCAGATTCCTTAGCGATGTGCCGTTGTTCGCCTGTGTTGAAGTCAATGACAGCAGCGTTGATGAACTTCTTTGAGAATTCACGTCTAAAATACGCCAGAGACACTCCAAAACAACTAGAAGCTGCTTGTTGTCTCGTAACCTGTTTGTCCAAAGTAAGAACAGAATCTGAATCTGTTGTTTTAATCAATTTGAACACAACAAAAGTCGGTTTCGGTGCCCGTTGAATCAAGTGTAAAATTCGGTAAAACCTGCTTCAGTGACCACCTGTGTTTAAAGACCACCTGGTCACAAAGACTGTTTTTTTATTTCCCCAGTAGTACCATTTGTGTACAAATCAACCTGTATATAAAGACCACCTCCCTATAAAGACCAGTTTTGTTGTGTTTCTAAGGAGATCGTTATATACAAGTTTCACTGTAAATCTGTTTACACTTCTGTTGAATACAGCACATGTCTGTGAATGTAGTAGTATGTGCCAATTGATGAAGGATAATCTTTTGTATCATTGGTATTGGAAATAAAATGCATTGTAAAATTTGTGTTTTGATTCTTGAAATATTGTCTCTGGAGATTGATAATTAAAATAATGAAAAGGTAAAAACATTTTCTATTTCATCTAAGTTTGAAGTTTCTAAAAAAAAACCAGAGGGGTCTTTTTTCTACTCACAGACATGTGCACACACACACACTTACACATTGCATTGGTTTTAATCTATACAGAGGGTTTCATATAAATTTTTATGAATGACTTTCACTATTAGTATAGAAGTATGTATGTCATTTACTTTCTTTTTTTATTAACTATTGAATCTGACAGAAGGGCTAAGCCCTCAAGCTTAAGTTTTAAAAACTACAGATGATTGGAGTTTTGGAATCTTTCATTTCTATTTTTAGAGTTATTTGCTGCCAGTTCCGCTGAGATATGTGATAGAGTTGTTTCCCTTGTCGACATCATATCAGATATACCTACTGCTTCTATCTGTGTGGCGATTTATGAAGGTGAGATTAGTAATAACATCTGTTGTGACCTGTGATTGGATATCACTCTCAGAAGTCTCTGAGGCTGAAATATCATAATTATATGACTAATATCTAAAGTTGAAGACTCACTGATATATCTGATGCTAATATATCTTTATCACATATCTTTGGTTTATAATATTTATATGACTAATATCTAAGGTTGAAGACTCTCTGATATATCTGATACTAAGATATCTTTATCACATATCTTTGGTTTATCATATTTATATGACTAATATCTAAGGTTGAAGACTCTCTGATATATCTGATACTAAGATATCTTTATCACATATCTTCGGTTTATCATATTTATATGACTAATATCTAAGGTTGAAGACTCTCTGATATATCTGATACTAAGATTATCTTTATCACATATCTTTGGTTTATCATATTTTATATGACTAATATCTAAGGTTGAAGACTCTCTGATATATCTGATACTAAGATATCTTTATCACATATCTTTGGTTTATCATATTTATATGACTAATATCTAAGGTTGAAGACTCTCTGATATATCTGATACTAAGATGTCTTTATCACATATTATTGGTTTATCATATTTATATGACTAATATCTAAGGTTGAAGACTCTCTGATATATCTGATACTAAGATATCTTTATCACATATCTTCGGTTTATCATATTTATATGACTAATATCTAAGGTTGAAGACTCTCTGATATATCTGATACTAAGATATCTTTATCACATATCTTTGGTTTATCATATTTATATGACTAATATCTAAGGTTGAAGACTCTCTGATATATCTGATACTAAGATATCTTTATCACATATCTTTGGTTTATCATATTTATATGACTAATATCTAAGGTTGAAGACTCTCTGATATATCTGATACTAAGATGTCTTTATCACATATTATTGGTTTATCATATTTATATGACTAATATCTAAGGTTGAAGACTGATATATCTGATACTAAGATATCTTTATCACATATCTTTGGTTTATCATATTTATATTGGTGATATCTAAGGTTGAAGACTCTCTGATATATCTGATACTAAGATATCTTTATCACATATCTTTGGTTTATCATATTTATATGACTTATATCTAAGGTTGGAATTTGAATGACATTTTGTGCAGTGGTATCAATTTTTGAAGAGTTTGTCTGCCTCTTTCTAGAATCACCTAAGTATAAACTTTAAAATTTTCATATGTATCAGGGAGAGTACTATTTTGATGTAAGATGTATAAGATGCAATGTAAATTTAAAGGGTCAGCTTAACTGAAAGTTTGGCAAAGTATATGCACTGTAATTGAATTGTTTTGAACTTTGACCTTATAAAGTACTCAACACTGATTGGTTACTTTTTGATACAGGAAAATCCCCCTACAGAGGACCCTGAGGAAGTTAAGAGAAGAGGTAAGTCTTCTATTTGTTTTTCCACAAGATGTCAATTAATTTTTGGTTAGATCTGATTGAGAAATCATGAGAATTTGTGTTCTAATTTGAAAATACAGTTGAAATGTAGGTCAAATGCCAAAATATAAAAAAACAAGATGTGTTTGTGAAACACAAATGCCCCCAGTCCCAACTTTATATGTAAGTTGGACAGAATTACGGACAGACAGACAGACAGACGGACGGTCCAAACACAATATGCCCCGGTGGCCTTTCAGGCCGGGGGCATAAAAAAGTTACTAAATTCTTAACTCAATTTGACTGTATTAGTTAGTCAGTCTGTCAGATTTCAGAATTGTTTGAGGATGAGTGAATAATCAGATCCAAGTTTCTGTTCATAGTTCTCTATTTGCAAAGCAAGCAGAAAGTTATGGTTTCAAGTCAGACATGGTACTTTTTTAAGTCATCAGAATTATAAAAATCTTGAACAAGTTTGAATTTGGTACTGCTTGTCTGTTTATTTACGGAGTTATTGCCCTTTGCTGTGTTAGTTTGCAAGGAACTTCAAATCGCTTTTGATGCCATGTTTTGATAATTTTACAATTTGGAAGTTGGTAATGTTATGCCTGGATAATGAAATACTTCACAAAATGACTATATCTTTCTCATGTCTCATCTAAAGCTGTTTTTTCACTTGTGATTTTTTACAATTTTTTTTCAGTATGTGAAAGTCGCCATTTGGAATTCGTGAGGAACATTCTACAAAGCAATATTGAACATATGGGACAGTTTTATTCTTTGTTCTTTTCTGTTGCATCATAGTAATGCCCCAAAAACCGTCCAAGATATGCCATAACGCTGTAAACTTTGTGGAGATAAAACTGCCTCTCTGAGGCCATGTACTTGAACACACAAAAGTAGCCTGAAGAACAAGACTGAATTTAGTGAAGACAACCTGTAATGCAAAGATGAAATTGTGCTGGAGAAGTAGATTCAGATCATCATATTGTAGGTGTGATTTATACAGAACAGTTTCAACACTGCCTTTGGTATGTTACAGGGCAGTTTTCAACACTGCCTTCAGTATGTTACAGGGCAGTTTTCAACACTGCCTTCAGTATGTTACAGGGCAGTTTTCAACACTGCCTTTGGTATGTTACAGGGCAGTTTTCAACACTGCCTTTGGTATGTTACAGGGCAGTTTTCAACACTGCCTTTGGTATGTTACAGGGCAGTTTTCAACACTGCCTTCCGTATGTAACGTAGCAGATTTCAACATTGCCTTCAGTATGTTACAGGGCAGTTTTCAACACTGCCTTTGGTATGTTACAGGGCAGTTTTCAACACTGCCTTTGGTATGTTACAGGGCAGTTTTCAACACTGCCTTCATTATGTAACATAGTAGTTCTCAACACTGCCTTTAGTATGTTACAGGGCAGTTTATGACACTGCCTCAATGCCTTACTGAGCAGCTTACAACTCTGCCTCAGTGCCTTACGGAGCAGTTAACATTAGAACATGTAATGTTTTACAGAGACAGAAATCTTGGTATACAGGAAGGACACAATTCAAATGGTCTAGGTACACCAAGTACAGAAGTATTGTCGTATACATCAAGGCTAACTGTGTCACTTTCACTGTTAAATGAGTTTAAACTTTGATTATATATCTGATCTCGGTTTCTGAAAATAGACAATATAAAAAGATACATTATCCTCCCACATTACAGAACTTACTCAGTTTAAATAATTAACGAGTTTAATGAGAAAAACCGACAAGTCAGATAATATGATACATGCAGTAGAACCTCACAATTAAGACCACCTAACTGACTCCAAGTGGTCTGATTAGAGAGGTAGTCTCTTAAGTGAGGTTCTCTATTTATTAGACATTTATCATGTTTATCAAGAGACTAAAAACTTGTAGTCTGAAATGAGAGGTGGTCTCCTAAGCGAGCTGGTGTGCGCGGTGTGTATGTTTAGTGTGTGTGTGTATGTGTTTGGTGTGAGTGTGAATGTTTGAGTGTGTAAGCTGTATAATATTTGTGTGTTTACATATGTTTACGCCAGTTCTATTCTGCCAATAATTGGCAAAGGTACCAGTTGCTGTGTAATGGGAAGGAAAAACTAAAAGTGACATTGTTCAAATGTAGTGCTGTAAATTGTATGTTGATACTTTTTCTATGTTACAGCATAAAAGAAAATAAAAATATGTTCAATGATTTATTATTTCTTTTTTCTTTTTTAAATCATTTAAATCACGTGAGGTACTGTGATCCATTTCTGTTTCTTGTCATGTGGCTTAGATTGACATTTGAGTTGTTGACGCTGCTCAAACCATTTAAGCAGTTTTTGCTTTATTTCTCCTGAAACACTGGAGAAACTTATATTAATCTCATTTATTCAGTTTAAGGGGATGGAATCGAGAAGTATTGTTGTGGTTTTGGCAAGTTGACGAGTTCAAAATAAACTACATTTACTATTAAAAATAATTTAAATAAACGAAATAAGAAAACTATACGTCACTTTTCTGAATAGGTTTTATGTAATCCATACGGTGTATGTAAGCAACTACCAAAGTGGTATATCTCCTTATCACCTAGGTTTATATCTTTTACATATTTAAATTCTTGTCAGTGTGTCAGTTATCACCTATTTTATAATTAATTGAAGTGATAATGGCATTGAATATACTGACGATTTGTTGACTAGGCGTAAGTTTATCATAAGGATAGTGTCACTGTTCTGGATCTACGTATGACAGGGGTCTCCCAACATGTAAAACATTTGATAATTTATGTAATTCAGTTTGTATTAGTATTATATATATTACCTGTTATTTAACTTGACCAACATTGTGTCTACAACATTGATTTAACACATCTGTATCTGCTTTGGTCTGGATTTGCCACCAGACTTAAAGTACTGTAAGCAGCTGTCCAGGGGTGTACACTTCTCTGTTACGTCAGATCCCTCCTCTTGATCTTCTGTAGGTCGATAAATTTTTCATTGTACAGTATATATTGTATATTGCCTAGGTATTGTCAGGGGATGTACACTTCTCTGTTACACCTGATCCCTCCTCTTGATCTTCTGTAGGTCTATCTTGTTCATTGTACAGTATATATTGTATATTGTCAGGGTATGTACACACCAGATCTCTCCTCTTGATCTTCTGTGGGTCCATCTTTGTTCATTGTACAGTATATATTGTATATTGCCTAGGTATTGTCAGGGGATGTACACTTCTCTGTTACGTCAGATCCCTCCTCTTGATCTTCTGTAGGTCGATATTTGTTCATTGTACAGTATATATTGTATATTGCCTAGGTATTGTCAGGGGATGTACACACCTGATCCCTCCTCTTGATCTTCTGTAGGTCGATATTTGTTCATTGTACAGTATATATTGTATATTGCCTTGGTATTGTCAGGGGATGTACACTTCTCTGTTACACCTGATCCCTCCTCTTGATCTTCTGTAGGTCTATCTTGTTCATTGTACAGTATATATTGTATATTGCCCAGGTATTGTCAGGGTATTTACAAACCAGATCTCTCCTCTTGATCTTCTGTGGGTCCATCTTTGTTCATTGTACAGTATATATTGTATATTGCCCAGGTATTGTCAGGGTATTTACAAACCAGATCTCTCCTCTTGATCTTCTGTGGGTCCATCTTTGTTCATTGTACAGTATATATTGTATATTGCCTAGGTATTGTCAGGGGATGTACACTTCTCTGTTACACCTGATCCCTCCTCTTGATCTTCTGTAGGTCCATCCTTGTTCATTGTACAGTATATATTGTATATTGTCAGGGTATGTACACACCAGATCTCTCCTCTTGATCTTCTGTAGGTCCATCTTGTTCATTGTACAGTATATATTGTATAGGCCTATTGTCCAGGTATTGTAAGATTATGCCCGGGGATGTACATTTCTCTGTTACACCTCATCCTACCTCTGGATATCCCATAAGTCCATCTGTATGCAGTGTGTTTAGTATAATGCCTAGAGGGAATCGCTTGAGTTTATATACTTTTGTATCTATGCTTCATACTATATATACTGATATGTAATTTTAACGCAGAGGAGTTATCACACGAAAAAAGAAGAAGGAAAACTGTCATTTACATTACCGGCTTTTATATTTTGTGCAATAACTCGCACTAACACACAATATTATATTTATTCCTAATCATTTCATTCAGTTTTTCTGGGTCGTCATTCTATCATAAATGACAAATAAAACATAATTATTCTGTTCCGTGTTTAAACTAAAGTCAGTAATCTCCTCAAACAGATCAATATATATTGATACCAGTGAAACTGATTAATATTTTAGTTGTGGATGCTGATTTACCATAACTGTTGATTCCGTTTCTAGACTAATATAACATGTCGAAGTATCTATAAGATATAAAAATGAAATAATTTTCTGATACCAGTGAAATCGAGCGATGTGTATGTTGTGGATGCAAACATATCATAGGTGTCTATTTCATGTGTAGACCAACCAAGGTATCTGTTTGATATAAAATTAAATAATAATGGACTCATTTGACTCAAGAGAGTTTGTAACAGTGTGACTATACACCGTTGGTTTATATTGCCATGTTTGTCCAATGTTCACCACCTTTGTATTTTTGGCTTCCTAACAGTTAACTTTTTGGCAATTGTTTTTTAAGGTTTTGATACAAACACAGGTTCTTGTAGTTTCTTGTTCAGTTATATACCATTTGGAATTTTATGGTGCCAGCTGATAATCGTATACTAAAGTAATATTTCGCACTGATAACACCATTTAAATTCTAAATTCTTCAAAAGCTAAGATAGTCATCTTTTTTACAGTGATTACTCTGTAAAGACGGATTTTACTCTACAGTTAGGTTTATTCTTTGGTGATGCTATTTGATGATATTACTCTCTCTTTCGAAAATAAACATCTATTTTGAATTGGAGCTCAGCTGAAGAAGTCTAATTGACAGAAACGATCGTCATGAACATTATTACTTTGGTATTATTTTATAATATTTATGGAAAGGTCTGACGTATTCATGTAGGTTATGTAAAAAAATATAGAAAGCGATGTTATACAAGATTTTTCACAATACGTATAATAGTAAAATACCGTTTAAAGCTTATAATTTGGATTTAAAGCGCGAATGATTTATGTTTAAAAGTTAAAGAGATAGTAAATTGCCAATTCATTCATTTGAAGATTATGCACGTATTAAAGACGCTACAAGTTTGACGTTCATATGCACTTTTCCTAAATTGTACAGATTCTGGAATTTATAAAAGTAGTAAGAAAATCCAATAAATAAGAAACGATTATAGTATTGATGATGATTTTGAATTATTTAGAATTTAAACTCATGACATATTCATAATGATTTAGGAATTAACTTATTGTAATCTCTTGCGGGTGTGACCGGTCAACGGGGATGCTTACTCTACCATGGCACCTGATCCCACCTCTAGATTTCCATAGGTCCGTGTTTGTCCAATATTCACCAGATTTGTATATTGTATCCTGGACATCCCGAAGATTGATAATTTGATACCTGGATACTGTTAAAATCCATTAATTTATTATATTTTATCAATTTCTGTAATGTTAACCTTGACGGCGTTCCAACTCGAGAAACGTACATGAAATGTATCACTTCTTTTGAAATCATTAGTTGTGCTCAAATGTATTTCATATCAGAGAAAAATCAATGTCACCCCGACTTTCTGAGCAGTCAATACCCTTGAACATTTGAACCTTACTTAAATCGCCTCAAGGAGTTCTTGTTATGATGAAAATAATCTACCCTAAATATAAAAGATTAAAAAAGTAAAATCATAATTACATATTCTTCCAACAAAAATAACAAATAAATGAATACTTGTTATTGTAACCAGAATGTATTGTGTTTAACTATCATATATCATAATCTGAAATTCTTTAAATCTTTTTTTTTTGTAAATAATCCGTACTTAAAATAATGATATATGAATTTGAGTTGATAAGAATTAAATGTGGGATCAAGATCGTATAGACAATAAGGTTTGAAGCTGTCCGGGCAAACATTTTTCGTTTGTCAAATTTACTTTTCATATTATTTTAAAATATTCCAATAATTAAAATCTTTTTGAAAAAAGATCATGTTTCCCTTGAAATTGATGAGAATTTTGAAAGTTTAATCAACAATATGTATACATATCTATATCCTAAACCTTCAATGCTTTGTTTAGAAATCAAAATATTGAAATTTGATTTTTAAAGAGTTGTATTATGATACGATATTTAAGTCTTTGATATTTTGGTTTTATAGTTTATGTTCTTTAAAGAAATTGTAAAGTATAAAAGAAACTTTTCTATTCAATTTTAAAGATACCAATGTTCACTCTATATATTGAAAAAGCCGTAAATATTTCTTTATTTAACTTATATATATTGTCTATAAATGAATGATACTCTAGTTTATTATTTCCAAACAAAATCCAACATATAAAATTATATAATTATCTCTCTCTCTCTCTCTCTCTCTCTCTCTCTCTCTCTCTCTCTCTCTCTCTCTCTCTCTCTCATATATATATATATATATATATATATATATATATACAACAGAATTAATTGTGAATATTTCAAATGTGTGTGTGTGTGTTTACGTATATATGTATTTATGTATGTATGTATGTATGTGAGAGAGAGTGTAGTAGTAGTAGTAGTAAATTTATAGTTACGAATTATTATGTATTCAAATCCTTTAATCATCTTAAGTTCTTAGTATGTAACAAGTGTTTACAATGGTTAAAGTCCTTCACAGGGAATTATTACGTCACTGTTATTCTGGACTGTATAACCATGACGTAAATACAAGGTCAAAAACTAGAGGGCGTGGTTACTTTGTCCTACGCTACCTCTTTAAGTTCTACCGCACCGAGTATTTCCTCCTCTCGTGCTCGTGTGTTACTGACGGTAAGGATAATAATTTGATAATACAGATAATAGTATAGTAATAAAAATGTTGATAATGATATCTATAAACGCCCAATTCCTCCTCATCATTATCATCATCATCATCATCGTTATCATAGTCATTTTTATCATCATTATTGTTGGTATTATGATAATAATAATAATAATCATCATCATCATTATCGTCATCATCATCATCATCATCATCATCATTATTATTATTATTATTATTATTATTATTATTATTTTACAAATAATGTTGTCTTTTATTTCTGTATCAGGCATGTTTTTTGCAAATTATAATTCCATGCACTGATATTAACGCTATTGCTTGTTATATTTTGTTAATTTCATTATAATTCCGGTACTGATTAACGGATAAACAGGAATTGAATGAACAGATTGAAAAGAAAACTTAATTAATTCGTATGTTAGTTTATGTTTTTAATAGCGATAGATAGATGGAACTATATAACTATAAAATAATACATGTAATTTTGTAAATTAAACACTGGTAAATTAATTATCAAACATCCTATTTTGCTCTCAATCAAGGGGTCCCTGGTAGCACAGGCTGAGAATATATATATATATATATTGGGGGTATGCAGAGATATTGCCTCCTTATTGTTGTTTCATGTCAAAATTGTTTAAAAAATAGTCAATTCAAAAATATGCCATTAGTCTGATAGAGTCCACGAACGTCAGTAGTATCCATAAGTATGTGTACGCATGATATACCACGTCTATACCCCGAACTAAGTCAAGTACGATGAAACACAATGTTTTAATGATTTCTGTATATTTTTATATGTCTTCCTTTTAATAAGTAAAAAAAGATGAAAAGCTTTTTAAATGTGCAATAATGTACGAATATGGATGGATCATTTATCAAACATTCTGAGTTATGCAGAAATTGACAAGAAAAACATAAACCATGAATAATTAATAAAATGTATTTGATACGCATAATGCTGATTGTGATGTTTAAAAATATTATTTCAACTTGACATGAAATGCTTGCGGATATATTTCATATATATTTTAACATATAATGGAGAGAAATGCTAGACACGTATATTATCTAATCATTAAATCTGAATCAGACTGGTCTGCAATTTCACCTTAAAGACGAAAATTAGTCTTAAACGGGCATTAGTTTGACATTTAGCAAAATATCGTAATTTAAAGAATGCGACATAGCCGATAAATGGTTCATAATTGAAATACTGAAATCAACAAAGTTTAGTAAATAATAATAGTTTGTAAACTTTACGTGACAAAAAACTGTAATTGACTAAATATATAATTATGCTGTTCGAAAACAATTTTCAGAAATAGAGTATTTAGTAATATGACGAACAATGTTAAGAACTTAGATACCATAAGTCTTGATAACGTACAAAGGGAATTATATCCTACTGGCGCAGTCTGAGTATCGAGGTCATAGTTGAATATGTTTTAGATCTCTCCAGCTATACATCCAGAATATAAATTAAGTTTTGGTTTTTTCCTGAACTAAAGATTTTGTTGTCTGTACTGGTGGAAGTTTTAATAATCCTCTGCTGTCTGAACGTTGTGTGTTCGTATTGTGTTTTTCAAGTTTTAGCACCTCTGGATCATTGTTCGTATGATTTGTAATTTTAGTCACTTCATTTTTGTTTACATTTTTATCTGTTTCCTTTTCGTCTTCGTCATCGTCGAGGGTAAATTTATGAAAGTTATTAACGATTCCCCTAATTGGGGGAAGCATACTTTTCCTTGCAAACATCTTTTTACTTTCTTTCTCCTCCAATTCCTTTTCTCTTTTAAGTCGCCGCTTTTCCGCCAAATCTTCGTCATTTTTTCGAAAATTTCTATTGAAATAGTCCTCAACTTTTGATTTAATTAGAAGTGGATCTAGAATTTTACCCTTTTCAATACTTTCACTTAATTCTTTTTTAACTTTGCGCTCTCGTCTTTTTCGCGGATGCATTTCCGTTATATAACGTTCAATATCTCTTGAGTATGAATACAATGGTTTTCCTCCATAACATCCGAATTTTCGCGCGGCATCACTTTTTGATAGAGCATCTTTCCTCATCTTCAAACACTGTTGTAATACCCGTTGTTGAACACATTTTCGTCTCCAATGAACAGATCTTTTATCAAGTTTGACTCCTGTGTGGAATTTTTCCCGTGAAAGCCAATCATCCTCTGTCGTCCATTTCGATTTTATTACATCATTTAGAATGCAAATAAACTTCCGGTGACTGTTCTCCTGTCGTCGCACTATTCCTAGTCTACCGTCATCCATTCTGTCTCGGCTCGAAATTTAAAGTAATGTGATGTCCTAGTTTTCTTTACTTATATATTCGAATGTAAATTATCCACTTCAGTGGACGGACAATTTTTTTTAAAACTGTTTTCTTTAAATCGCAGTATTCACTCAGGCATGCATTTTACCCATCAAATAAGTGTTCGAACAACAAGCTGAAATATAACACGAAAATATTGAATACATTTTAAGATAAATAATTAAAGTTTATAATAGTAAAATACGTACGAAGTGACGATGAAATCTTCTATTTATTTAAATCAACACAAAAGACTTGCTTGTAAATTATTTCAGAAAAAGACATAAAATGGAAGCCATACTTTGTATTGCCTGCAGTTAGTTCCCTGGTCTTAGTTGCAAATATATAATGTCGACGATATGTGACGTTTTAAGTTAGAAATCCATACGTAAAAAAGAAACTTAAATCCAAGTTATATACTATTTGTATGAACCCATATGACAGCTTTTGCATAATTAACGGCGTAAACATAAAGGTCACACTTGAAGTAAACAAAAAGATAATCCCCATGAGAATGCCCTTAAGTATAATCGTCAGAATTTTCGTTGGTTCACTTACAGTTCATAAATCATTGTCTCTGAAATACGCATCACAGTCAATTGATATTTATGCAGATAAATAAATATCATTCTGAAAAAATGAGGCTTAAGCTAACAATGGAGTATGGTCATTCAAAGAAAACATCTTATGCATGGGTAGTCTTCACCGTGTCAAACTTTCCCCGACAAAAAGTTATTTAAAAAAAGGTCCATTAATTACGAAATAATTTCTTGGGAGATATGATAACGAAAGCGTTTTTTGTCAGAGGCATATATAACACCCGTGTTCTAGGCTATATGTATCTGGTCTTGTAGAAACATGACGTTTGCTAATAACAATGATATAAAACGTATTATCTACAATTTAACCTCTTTAAATGTATTACGTGTGTCCCTATCCCATATTTGTAACAAATAAATAAAATACATGTACATGTAAACAAATAACTAAATATTATCCTTAGAGAGAGAATTTTAAATTTAAGAAACATTGTCGGAATCCCAAAAAAATCCTAATAAATTTTAAAAATCTAAACATCTTCTTTCTTACAGTGTTTTGCAATGACCGCGTGAATCACGAATCAATACGAAACATGATAATAAACAGGTAAACAAGGATAGACAACATAAAAACAGAAAATTCATTCACTGTGCTTGTTGTGAGTTGAAGAAAAATGAAAAGACGTACAAATAATCAACATATTTACATCAACTTCCTTTTTATGTTTACACATCCTTAAAATCTTGAAGAGGTCTATGTAAATACACAGTGTAGTTCATTTCGCTATATTGTTCACACTATTTGACATTAGTTTTATTTGGAATTGATCACAGCTAAATCAATCACATTGTCTCTGCGGGTCAAGCGCCTATGAAACTGATTAACAAGTGCATGTCGTTAACCAGATCATCGACCTATTATTATTTGCCAAGTACACGGCTTCAAGCCCAGTGATCTGACTCTTAAAGATATTAAACCGAAAATGGATGAGGCTTAAATGACGAGGAATAATTGCTCACTCATTGCATTTGAATTTGACTGTGGAATCACGGCGGGTGTGACCGGTCCTCCGTGGTACCTGATCCCATCTCTGGATATTCCTGGATGCCTTGTTTGTCCAGTGTTTACCAGATTTATATACATACCGTCTCATGGATAGCTCATTCTTTGACTTCTGTGCTTTTTTATAATTTAAAGACAGAACGTAGTTCTCACTGTTTTAAACAAAAAAGGTGCACCCATTTGGTGTGGGGGGATTACACCGTTGGCTCCGCCATACATTTCGTGCATAAATGGTCCTTATATGTGAAATTTCACCCATAACTGGTGCGGTCGTTATTTCAGTCGAGTTTTCTTGATGCGTATTTAAAGCAAATATTTCTTCCTATGTGGAACAAATTGGTTTGATGGCTCTCTATGATACACGCCCACAAATCGTTGTTGTTATATATTTAAATCAAAAATGTGTTTATGTTTCATTTGAAGAGGTTTGTGAAATACATTATACCTATTGCATGTTATCAATTTCTCTACAAGAGACTACCGCTAAACAAAAAGGTGAACTATGCATCGAAGAATGAATATTTTATTAGCATTATTTATCTCTGAACTAAAATGCATCTATTTCTTATTTTAAAATGAACATGATATGTAAATACTTTAACATTTATCCGAGTATGAATGTCTCTTATCCTATTAACATGTTAAAAACAAAGTAGGGGGTGTTTTGACGGGTCTAAGCATGGAACAATGTACAAAATGCATTCCTTTTGTGTGCTGTCTGGAGATAAATGCGTTTTCATATTCTTAAGTGTCAAAATAATAGTTAAACACGAGTTACGATTCTATTGTTAAGGTACACGCATTGTAAAACAGAAATCTAAAACATAATAAACTTGTGTCAATTTTCGTACCACACTTTTAAAATAAATACAATATACAAAAGCATGACAAATTTAAAAACAAAAATAAACCGTTCTGATGATTAGCAAACCAGAAATATCTTGAAGGTATTATCTCCCAAGATTTCTGATATTAATACGAAATGTTATTGATTTTAGTGTTCTAAAGGTTTAATGGCGAACAACAGTCCTGAAGCAAACAACATTGCAATTATATCTATAGACCATGTCCGTATCTTGGGATCTGTTTTGAAAAACAAACTGCATTAATAGTTGTTATTTATTTGTTTGGAAAACAAATTATGTCAAACCAAAACTGAAGTTTATTTATTTTAGAGTTACACTTAATCTTGTGATTTTCTGAAGTGGAATGTTTGCTCATCTCTCTTACTATTTGTGGTTATGAGGAGTTCTCAAATACACATATGGTCATCGACACTAGCAAATAATAGCCTCGGTGAAGTGTTCTAATACATGCCTGTCTGTCTACCTATCTATCTATCTATCTATCTATCCCATCCAACCATCTAACCATCTCTCTATCCATATTTGAGTGAGACTCGGAAATAGCGAAGCGAATATGTATATAACGAATGTTTAGCCATAGAAAATAATGTTAAAAAGAACACTACAATTACACAACTTCGACACTGCTACTTCTATTCTAATGTAAGAGATATTGTATTAATTTCATAAGTCACATGTTAGATTTGCTAATGAATTAACAATTTGATTATAATATACTTAGGGACCCATAAAAAGTACAGATACCAAAATGTTAATTGTTATTTCATGACAATATGCAACTATAGTTAGTACTGGACAAACATAGACCTCAGGGATAAGGTATAAATGCCACGGAGGGTAAACAGCCTGCACTTAATAACATTACAATAATTTTAATAATTACTGCCAGACGAGCAAACATTCAAGACAGACGTTGCACTAAAACATAGTTATTTAAAAGATTACCAATGCGAATCACCATATCCTACTAAAAAAGTTATCCCTGTCTAATTTGCCTATGTATATGAAATGATCGTAAGTATCTCAGGGCCTAGAACATCGGATCATTTATAAAGCATAAACACCATATAAAAGTAGTGAATATATATTACTCAATATAAATACGTGTATCGGAACCTGACGATTTTATAGCCGATGTTTTCATGTTTTGTCGCATTGTTTAATTGCCAATTTTATTTAAGGTGTCCACAATAGCAAAAAAAAACAGAGAAGAAAACACTTATTTTATACAGTGATAGTTTTAATTTCTCGGTCGGTGTATCTGTTAAAAGTAATATTGTGATTGAAAGTGTAGAGAAATGGTATGCTTTAATATCGAGAATTGAGAAGATTTTCGAAGTTAGAAACGGTTGCAATAGCCAATATGTGAATCACCATTTTATGATTTGTTTTCATCAAATCGTCGTGACTACGTCAATGTAAACATTTCCACTTCTAATAAAGATAAAAATGGAATGTGACTCCATCTTTAGAAAACATTCTTTGCCGTTTAAACGGTCAATATTTTCCCACTATTCAGCGAATCTATTTTTATTACTTTATTTTTACAATCAAGGCTGTAGTCCTAGGTATCATGTCACGATATTAAATTGGCTATATTGAGAAATCGTGTACTCGAGAGAATTAAAAAAAAACTTGAAATGATGAACTTCAGATAAAAGATCACGTTTAAAAAACATCGGATAATGTTCTGTCAATGTCGTCAATTGTATCTGTGTAAGTAATAATTATTTCCCATGAAAAAGTTAGTTTCTATATATTCTCCAGAGTTTCTACTCAGATTTCTTCTATATTTAATTCAGAAAAAAAGATTGAGTAAACGATATGATAGGAATGAGTACAGTAATAATATCCATGAGTTAAGTTATTCATGAACGAAACATTCATTATTCCGCAGGAAAACTTTAAAATGTAATTTACGCCTTGTCATTGGTCGTCTCAGAGGACTTAAACGCTTTCACCCCTGAATATCTTAGTGATATGCTCTTTTTATTGTTCAAGACTAGTCTATTATGGTATGGGGGGTTGAAAGGGTTCATGTCAATTAGGCCAAAGTGGTATACTCCCACTTTCTATAATATGAAAAGCATAGAGAGGTTTGATTTGATTTTTTTATCATTTTTACGCCACACTCTTCAATTTTTCAGTTACACTGTATGTGGTGGTGGCCAGTTTTTAATGGTGGTGGAAAGAACCCGAATACAATGTACCCGGGAAGAGACCATAGGCATTCCGCGAGTCAACTTGAAAACTTTATCACAAAAATCACCTTAGGTTCCAGCGGGGCTCGAACCTGTGCTGACCAGAAGTGAGAGACTTCGTGGTTCAAAGCACGATGCTCTAACCACTTGGCCCCTAAGAAATACTTGTGAACAACAGACGTGGGGGAAATCCAGGATGTAATCAGTTGTCATGGTGAAGTAAGTATCCCTTATAATCCAGTCACGTCGTCATGAGTTTGAAGTCAAATGCAGATTAAAGCAATATAAAAAATCTCAGATACCAAAGTATAAATCTCTAGGATGTCCTGGATATTGATACATATCTGGTAAAAGATGGACAAACACGGACCTCTGGAAACCAAGAGGTGGGATCAGGTGCCATGGAAGAGTAAGCATGCCCTGTCGTCCGGTCTTACCCACCGTGAGTCCAGTCAAATCCAAATGAAATACGTGAGAAACGAATCCTCGTCACTAAGTGAAACAGAGTAATTGCAAATATGACTATTATACCGAACGTAAAATTTGCGGAACCTTGACAACAAACGCAGTTTTCGATATCCCTGTGTCAATAATTCGTCAGTGAGTAGTTTACATCTGTATATGAAATGTTCATATGTTGAACACGCCCTGGCATATCGGATCATTTGTGAATAATTTCTTTTGAAAATCGATATTGATGATTCGACAACCACTACCAAAGAGCAATTCAACATTTATGTTAACCCTTTCAACTCTACAGACCATAATAGATTGGTCTTAAACAAAAGAAAAGAACATACCACTCAGATATCCGGGGGCGAAAGGGTTAATGTAACAATATGTTCATATACATTTATAACTCAGTAATTCGTTTTCAAGTGACAGGTTTATTTTGCCAGGTTCTCTCCTCCACCATATAACTGGAAAATTGTTGCGTGGGACGTAAAACACCAAATAAAATAAACAATTATTAATTATTAATTAATTATTTTGCCGTAAGTATCCCTTTCTAAACAACTATCTCGTAGTCCGTCTATCCATCCCCAGTCAAACCACACCTAAATACCACCTCGCTTTGGTTCAGTTGGTGAGAACCTGCACCTAGCAATCGGGGTCTCCAGACTCGATTCTTGTCGATGCTATTAAATACATGTACCTACAACTTCTCTAAAAAAAAAGTAGTAGTGTCCGTTCCTTTGCCAAATCTGCGTACAAAATGTGGATACTTTGGGTAAAATTCGAAATATTAAAAATCACAGATGCCAAATGTTATGGGGCAGTATACAGATTTGTTGAACAATGGACAAACACGGACCTCTTGAAAGCCCAGAAGTTGGATCAGTTGCAGTAGGAGTGGCCTGAGGTCCGTTATCGCGGTAGGCGTGGCAAAATACAGAAACCCTCAAGTGTCGTGTAGGAGTTTTGCAGTAGGCGTGACACGATGCAGAATCCATCGGGTGCCGTGTAGGAGTAGACTGAGGTTCTTTGTCTCTGTAGGTGTGGCAAGATACAGAAACTCTCAGGTGCCATGGAGAAGTAGACTGAGGTTCTTTATCGCAGTAGACGTGGTATGATGCAGAAACCCTCAGGTACCGTGGAAAAGTAGACTGAGGTTCTTTATCGCAGTTAGGCGTGACACGATACAAAAACCCTCAGCTACCATGGAGAAATAGACTGAGGCTCTTTATCGCAGTAGGCGTGGCACGTTACAGAAACCCTCAAGGTCCGTGTAAGAGTAAACCGAGGGTCTTTATCGCAGTAGGCGTGGCACGATGCAGAAACCCTCAAGTGCCGTGAAGAAGTAAACTGAGGTTCTTTGTAGCAGTAGGCGTGGTACGATACAGACACCCTCACGTGCCGTGGAGCAGTAAACTGAGGTTCTTTGTAGCAGTAGGCGTAGCACGATACAGAAACCCTCATGTGCCATGGAGAGGTAGACTGGGATGTTTTATCGCAGTAGGCGTAGGACGATACAGAAATCCTCAAGCGCCGTGGAAGAGTAACCCGAGGAGCCGTGGCAAGATGCAGAAATCCCCAGGTGCCATGGAGGAGTAAACTGAGTTTATTTGTAGCAATAGGCGTGACACGATACAGAAACCCTCAGGTAATATGGAGAAGTAGACTGAGGTTCTTTATCGCAGAAGCGTGGCACATTACAGAAACCCTCAGGTGCCGTGGAGGAGTAAACTGAGTTTCTTTTTCGCAGTAGGCGTGGCACGATACAAAAACCCTCTCTACAATGGCATAAGTCAAAATTTGTGGTATTTCACCTGTAGCCGCTGACGTCTCCTAATCAGCGAACATTTGCTTTCTTTACATAAATCAACAATTTAACAAAAAGTTTATATTCTGATGTGAAATCAAGCCCATTGATTTTTGGGGGGTGGGTGGATCGGTTAAAAAGGAGGTGGATTTCATTTATTTCAATGTCTATTTCTGACTGATTTGATGTTTGTCTATTCATGAAATAAGTACACCTCACATCGGTATACACGTATTTATCATTTTCAATAGATTTGCACTTAATTAAGTGTATCCTCGGGTGTCAAATACCTGGTAGACAAGTTCCGGGAGTGTAGATCTAATTACAGGAAGTGCATGACAATAAAACAGATCTGCACGCAATGAATAAAGCAGGAATCATTTGGTATATTTCTCTGAACACTTAACTACATGTGTTTGTCAAACATATTTCACGATATCATTTTGTATCGATAATGCAGTCGTAATCTTGCTTAATGCATGTAAATTGGAATGTGTTAGCGATTTATAGTTTTTCGTTCCGGGTAGCTTGCGGAATGCCCACAATCAGTCAAAACTATGACTATGTAATCGATCTATTTGTATGCAGCTCCGCGTATGTACCGAGTTCGATCTTAAGTACATTATTTGATTTCATTCAATTATCTAAATGCATTTTGCACTTAATAAAAACGGATAGATCTAGTTTTATTCGGTTTGATTTATTCAATATGCTATATTACATTTTTTTTTCTTCGATAGACTGATTTTATATTCTGGCAATATATAAATAAAGAGTGGCGGATCCAAAATGATGGGTGCTTTTTATGTACATGTATATGCAATGGGCATTATTGCAATTCTAGAATTTTTTCTAGAATCTCCACTTAGAGAATTCCGTGTGCACTAAATGTATAAAAAGTTAAAAACCTTTGAAAAATTTAAAGTCGGTAACTTCCGACACCAGAACAAATTTATAGGATCCCTTGTTATCAAGGGTAACTTATTACAAATACAACACACGAAAAAAGTATTTCTGCCATTTCAAACTGAACGACGAAATATTACACTCTAGCCTGTCGGATTTGGGATTGCAACCGAATGACGCAGTACGACTGGCTCTGAGGGTAGACCGAAATTCTGTCAGTTTTTAAATTAAATTTTTCTTACTTTTTTTTATTATTTATTTTTAAAAAAACAGGTATTTATCAAAAGAAAAAATTAAAATCAGTTCTAGGGGTAGACGAAAAATTCTGCCGCGATTTTAAGTTACATTTTGAGGTAAAATCGGGGGTTTTTTACACAAAAAATTAAAAAGTGGCAAAATTTCGTCCTAGCTTTGAGGGATAGACTACGGTGTTGTAAAAAATGATAACCCTGATTCTTAATATTACATAACACAGGTCAGACGGTACATGTAGATCTAGTAATATATCACGTCATTTGTCTATTTTTATTTTTTATCTCTTTTATAACACCAGCAAAGCACCAAGTATCATTGTGTCAATGTCGTGTTTTATCCTGGTGTATAATACCAAAATATAAATTGAGCTGATAAATGAGATCATTCATATCTCTATATATTATTAGATATCTTACTAATAAATGTGAATTTTTGTGTTCCATGGCAACGATAGCTATCGATTTCATGTTATGAATATACAATGTGTATAAATCAAATTAAAGTTTGTGATACTACTAGTAATTAAATAACCCATATGTATACTTCGGGAAATTTTTAAACGTTTGTAAATCTCAGCGAAATATAAGTACGGTAAAATATATACAGCACGTCTAATGATATTGATTATAAAAATGTTGTAATCTACAATGGAGAGCACGAGTACATTTTAAATAATGAAATTGATTATGTACACAAATATGAGAGAGAGAGAGAGAGAGAGAGAGAGAGAGAGAGAGAGAGAGAGAGAGAGAGAGAGAGAGAGAGAGAGATTTGCCTTAGATTTTGTACGCCACAAGATGTTTCCAATAAGGGGACTTTTAACAAGTTCAAACGAATGAATACGTTTACTGTCAAAAAACGTGTTTGTTTGGTCAACTACATATTTGTTTCCCATTTATCTCGTGTTTGTTGGACAATTGATATTTACCCAAAGACATATTTTTTTTTCATTCTAATCGTAGTATTTATGTACTATCGTAATGTTTTGCAAATGCAAGCGTAAATCCATTTAATTTTACGCAACAGGTAAACTGCAGGTTACCTCTCATTTCAGAATGATTTTAATTTCACGCCTTTTAATTTTTCTTTTTAAGGTGACATACATTTTGTACCTTTTTAAAAATAACAACGAGAAACCGATATGTAAAAGGAAACCTACTTGCCGTTTTGTTGTGCAAGCTAAGTTCAGTCATGTCAAGAAATTAAACCACCTTTTCCTCCTTACTAAAGAACGCACAATCCAATTTCACTGCTAGTGTCACTTGCGGGTCTGCCTTAAGCACTGGCTATATAAATTGGTTTCTTTCTTTCTAATATTGAAAAAAAAAGTGATTTCGGCAAACACGAAAAGCTATAAATCTTTATTTAGATGACTGTACTTTAAAAATGTATTTCCTATTCCTTTTGACTGTTTCCTTCAAAGACATCTATCTGACTTTTGTAATTCATTCTTCCTTTTTCTCATTAATATATTATTAATTTTTATGTTTTACCCATTTACTTCGTCGGGGTTTTGTGGATTTGATTTTGTAATTAAATAGACTTCAAGAAACTCTGTTTGCTTTTTGCAATATTCATTTTATATCTTTTGTATAGATTATGACCCATTCTATGATAACAAAAATCTTTTTTTCTTTGCTGTATTTTTATCGGGAGAGGAGATGTTTGAATAACAAAAATGTACATATAATTTGAGTATATCAAAGAAACTCTTCAGTACATAAAAAGCAACTTTGAAATATAGTTGAACCTTAACCATTCTTCTTTTTAAAACATCAAAGGATTTAGAGAAGAATAACTTCTAATCGGGAAATACAACAGAAGAAAACCGCTGTTAAATAAAAGTAAAAACTGGCCATGTACATGTCGCAGCAATGGATTTGATTTTGATTTTGATTTGTTTTATGTCACACTCAATAATTTGGCAGTTATTATATGGTGGCGGTCAGATTTTATTGGTGGAGGAGAGAACCCGGTTACAATGTACCCGGGAAAAGACCACCGACCTTCCGCAAGTAAACTGGCAAACTTCCCCACAAAAGTCAGCTTAATCTCAAGTGAGACCCGAACCTGCACTGACAAAGGTGAGAGACTTCATGGTCCAAAGCGCGATGCTCTAACCACTCAGCCATGGCGACCCCCCCAGTAGCAGTAGCCTGAAATGCACAAATCAACAACAGCAATAAATAAATAAATAAATAGATAAAAAATAAGCAGATAAATAAATAGATAAATATAAATAAATAAAATAAATAAATAAATATAAATAAATAAACAAATTAATAAATAAATATTTAAATAAATAGTAGGAAAGGAAGAGTTAATGATTTAATTCTGTTTAACCCGAAGACTAAGACCGATCTCTCTCTATAACTTAAAAAATACTTATGTCGTTTTTAAACGGGCGTTAACTGTGTTTTTTTTTTTCAAAATTTTGCCCCCCTCCCCCTTTTTTACTACTCAGTTTGACATACAATAACAAAAAAGAGATATACAACGGCATAAAAATTCTGCAATTCCTATATATTTTGTGAAAATTGCTTCAGAAACCCAGGTTTGGCACCTTTTCGCTTGCAATTTAAAAGCCCATTCTTACTAATTTGTATATGAATACCACACTGACCTAATTTTATTTTCACAAAATAGATAGGAATATAATTTTTTTTAGACCTATGGTTAGCTCTTATTTGTTATTGTAAATCAAGTAGAAGTAGTAAGAGTAGAAAAAAAATCGAAATAATTTTTGGGGTAAACACGGCTAATGCTCCTTTAAGATCCTGAAATCAAAACCCGGAGCTTCTTATCATAAATGATTTAAATTGGATCCGAATATATTTGATAGATAAAGCATAAGCTACACTGATATTTCTGTAGCAACAAGTTCCCTTCTCTTTTTCTTTCAAATTTGCGACAGTCAGAAAATGAACAACCGGATCCATGGAAATAAAAATTTAAATAACAATCAATTTCGGTCACTTTCTTCTCACCCCCACGCATTCCCCGCTGTTAACATTATTTTTTGTTAAATCAAATAATTAGTTTTCTTTTCAAATCTATCACCTTGTCGTAAATAATTTACACGAGGATAAGATTTGATTCATGAATGCCGACATTTAATTAAATTGTTCAAATAAGTAAGTTGAGAGTTGGTTTCTATTTGTTATTTATAGCCCATGTCTTTACTGGAGCTTCGCATATAATCCCCCTTGTACGACCCACCGACATCAGATATTATATACCATAAATAATCACATTCCCTCATAGATTTAAAAAAATAGGTATAGGATGGAATATATATGTAATTCTATCGAGATAAAAAAAAGGTTTACATATTTCTTTAAAGCCGCTTTGATATATGAGTAAAAATATTTCTAATTATACCGAAATTTTTCTCATAGTCAGGTGAACATGTTTCAAAGTCAAATATATTGAAGTATAAAGATTTTAAAATCCTAAGTCATTTTTAAACTTGACTTACTGATTTTGACCAGGGACACGGACAGTTTCTTTGGAATGTTTTCTACATCACATTCGTGTTGTCGTGGTGTTACATCCCGCACAGAATTGTTAACTTGTATGGAGATGTCACCAGCTCTAGCCGGTGAATTATCACAAATTTAGACCTGTGCTATGGACTACCGCCAAATGCAATATTTTTTTTTTCTTTTTACATGCTACGCCTGTCGTGACACGGGACTTCTGTTATCAAGCTTCACACCGAAAGACTTTCATTTTGTTATGTAGATATATTTTAGCGCACATTCACTTTTAGCGATTTTCGCGCAAAAAACAGAAAATTGCTAAATTTTCACGTGCGCCAAAACTGTCAAGTGAACGTCAACACAAATACTAAATGCAAATATTCTTGTGTAAATGGTCATGTTCAAAGCGTTAACATATTCAGCGAGACGAGGTTATAGCGCTGAAATGTTCAGACCCTCAATAAAAAGATCACCTCGCTAATCAGACAATCAGTCACTTAGGTGGTATAAAATCGAGGTTCCGCTGTACCATGAACTATAATGTACTAGACACGTTATGAATCAAACTTGAAATATTTCACACAGATCTTTTAAATATCTTTCTGTTTGTAAAAAGTCAATATTCTCGAAATACAAGAGATCATCTTCTCTTGTGTTCCCCTGTTACATGAATTTCAATTAGGGGGAAATGAGATTAGCTCGAGTATCAATCGATATATTTATTATTTATTTTGCGTATACATTACCGATTGTAACAAGACATTAAACATTTTATATTCAACACAGCTGCTTTCATAGACTCTTGTTAACCATAATGTCAATTTGAGCTTCTTTTTATTGTATTTCTTTTTAGACAAATGTGTTTCATTATTTCACGGTGAGAGATATTTTTACAAATATTTTTTTTGAAAATATGAATAGACAAATTAAAAGATAAATAGATAAACAAAAGGAAGCTCATAAAATTTAACAGATTTACAGTTAATAATAGAAAACAATAATTGACAATTCCAACACTTTTGGGAAAAAATAGTCATTTAAGTGCATTCACTGCATCTTTTCAACGCGTTTTAACTGTATTAAATTTCAATAGACAAACTAAGTATAGAAACGAACGCCTTTTGAAGTGATCGTTGAAAATTTCAAATATTAAGAATAAAACGGTTAATACGTTTGAGGCATCATAAAAATACAATTAAATAAAGTCCTTAAAATACAGCTCATATATACATGTAGACGACGTGCTTACCTTTCAGACATTACAATGTAGTTAGTCCACGATCTATGCTGGGAGATCAATTTCGTTGTTTTAAATTTCCCTGTGAAATATACATTAACGAAGTCAAAATAAAAGAGCGCAGTGCCAGTCGAGTTAATATTTTACCTCGAGAAAAGATTTAAATTCCATATAATCTGATCAGTTGAGGTAGGAAATTCAATCCTAGAGATTTAATGTCTTACCTTTGCTGTCATCGAGGCTGGATAAAAGAAAGGATCGATCTCACGTAGCTTATATACTTACATTGGCGTGCAGTGCATGTCTCTATGTTTATCTATATAAAACAATGGTGAGTCAAAAGAGTGTGGGGTTCGTGTTCTGTTGTCTAAGGATATTAAAATACAACAAAACGTATTTAAAAATAAACAATGTGACATGTAAAGTTGTCACAGGGTGTAATACTTTGAACATTATATCATAACTCGTAACAAATTACCGCGACAAACTCCACAGACGGGTTAAAAAATTAAATTCGTGTTTTGAAAGGTAAATTATGAACGTGTCGCGTGAGACGACATCAAGAGGGCTTGACCTCCAATTGATACCACTAACGTTGGATTGGAAACTTGCAAAAAGACTAGCATGTCATCTCAGGTTCATATCGAATAGTCAGATAAAATCTGTTGTTTTTTTTTTTGCTTTACTATTTTCTCACATTGAAATGTTTTATAAGCACGTTTCAGAAATAAATATTAAATAGGTAGATACATAAATAAACAAGAGATTCAGGCACCTTCAGACGCCATCCTGGCAAAGGTGATTTATGCAACTGATAATTTTCGTTTGCTGAGTTTCTTGTCAGTGACATTGAGGTTTGACCCCATGACCTAACCTGGCAAAGGTGATTTACGCGACCCATAATTTACGTTTGCTGTGTTGCTTGTGACATTGAACTTTGACACCATGACATTGGTACTTTGTCACAATTATCCTTAAATAATTCTTCACAACTTTCTGATATATTAATGTGTACAACAATTCAGTTTAGAGTTAAATAACCATGCATATGAAATCATACCCTATGTCATATGAAGCGCCACCTAATGGCTAATCTATGAACAGCTGGCTTTAATTCATTCGCAAACGCTGTAGCTAGTGACCGACTTACAAAAATCACCTATTTACCAAATTTAAAAGAAACCTGAGCAATTGTTCTCGAAAAGATTTTCAATGATATGCCAAATTTTGACCATTTTTGCAGCCCCTTTCTGTACACAAACTTGCAGAAGGTCGACATCGGAATATATGTCAAGGTCTACTTCCTACCAAGTTTGATCGGAATTGGCTCTTGTTTCCTTTAAAAGCATAAACTATTTGAATAAGTTGACAAAAAATGATATTTTCAATTTATTTGGGTGTCTATGACCTGATCCCACCTCTGCATTTTCCGGCACAGATCCGAGTTTGTCCACTGTTCACTGGATTTGTATATTGTCTCCTGAACCTCCTACCTATTAATACTGTAATTTTTTTTATATCTAATGATTACACCTCCATGGCACCTGATCCCACCTCTGCATTTTCCGGCATAAGTCCGAGTTTGTCCACTGTTCGCCGGATTTGTATATTGTCTCCCGAACCTCCTACCTATTAATACTGTGAATTTTATATTTAGGGTTCCAAATTCAACATTCAGGTTCCATATTGAATGCTGTCAAATTCTCAACTTTACACCGTATACAACTCAATGTGATTTGAAGTCTATTACAGTATTCCCCCAAGACCAGGATTTATTGTTTTGTTCTGTCTATAATTCGGTGCTATTATTTCAGTTGTATACGTCTAAGTGGGTGTAAAATACCCAGTAAAGTAGATCAAGTACGCTGTTAAAAACCTTGAAGTACTGTACAAGTACTTGAATGTATATTAATACATGTTTTACCCACTTGAATTGTTTGTAATTCTATTCAAGTCCATGGGACAAAGGCAGCGGCTCCTAACGTCAGCGCTCCGGTGCGTGAACCCGCATTTGAAACTCTGCCACCTCACCCTGTGTTCCCCAATCGGATATCCTGAAGGAAATCAATTGGATTAAAGAGAAATAGTTGATAAATGAAAATAATCCCAGAATGCAATCTAAAATGTTCACCCTAATCTAAATACAATAAAATTAGGCCTACATATTTGTTTGGCTCTCCCAGATAAAAAAAATCTTATTTTATGTGGCAACTTTATTACAAACTTCTACATTGCAACAGTATAGCCGGGACAAAAATGTCAAATGATTTCCTTCTCCATTTACTTATTTTCATTGCCTTTTAACTGAATTCGAATTTAATATCATCTCATTCTGTGACGATTACATTTCGTTACACATCTGATTCTTCACCATCTATGCTACTTCATTCTTGTTAATTCGATCCAGGGATGTTTTAATGGCCGACCCTGTAATGGTTTCAGTCACTGACCAATCAGAAATATGGTCTGTCTAAAACTTCAATTCTGATTGGTTAACATTGAGATCAGGCTAATTTCAACATATCAAAAAGTTAAACTATTCTATTCTAAAATCATGTATATCACACACACACAAGCAACAAAACACTCTTAACACGGTGCTGTCGTGATAGTTTCAATTTATTTTATCTATGGATTGAGTCTTCTTGACTTTCGTGATATATTCTCCTTCCAACTAGAAGAAAAAAAAATACATCCATACACGAAATTGACGTAGAATATACAGGCACCTTTCCAATATAAACATGCATGCAAAAAGTTATCATTTTTCCCCATTTTGTCGTAATGGTTCTAACACCTGTCTGAATAAAAACATACATATAACTCATTATATCGATACAAATACATTAAATACAATTTATGAAGATCTGGACGGAAGAAATAAATGAAATCGATTTGCAATTGAAGACTAGATAAAAGCCGGGCAGAAGATTGCATAATTAATGAATTGATCATAATACGTAAAGAAATTTTAATACCACGTATTCTTTATTTTCTTAAACTCCATTTTCAACAAGAATATTTTCTTTAAGAATCACACGACAGACTGGAATCTATTTGCCATACTTGTTTTATAAACCTTGATCGAGCGAACATTACATCACAAAAAACTATTATATTGCTGACAGAGTTGTGGTCTAAACTTTTAAAACTTAGTACTTTACATGTAAAAGGTATAAAATATGTTGACGAAGATAAATTGTCTATAGGAAAGTGATAATTCTTATGTGAAATTCAATGGTTAATAATTATCTCACTACAGGGTGAGCGTTATCAGCAATACTTTACTCTATGTATGTCAAGGATTTTATTTTTTTAAACAGTATTTTAATTTTAATATATATATATATGAGAGAGAGAGAGAGAGATTATATAACACGAACAGTTCCACTAAATTTCTTTTTTGTTGTTTTTTTTTATAATGACAGAAATGTATCATATCAAACCTTATTATTCTAGAAATGCTCATGTCTATGAATTAGTCCAAAATTTATTGAGTGTAGAAAATATGAAAAAATTTGTAAACTCATATATATATATATATAATGTAGTATCCAAAAAGCTAACCATCTTTATTTAATCATGCTTTTTATAAGCAGATACTTTATTGTGCATGTTTGATGATGGTATAAACTCTTCTGATACTTTGAATCATAAATTACCAAGTAGCTGTATCAGCCCGTATTGTGTATAAATTGTCAATGGACTGATGCATATGTGTTTTTTGCATGACGAAGTGGTTAGAGCATCCCACTTTAAACCATGAAGACTCTCACCTCTAGTCAGTGTTGGGTCTCTGTGTCTGAGTGGTTAGAGCATCCCACTTTAAACCATGAAGTCTCTCACCTCTATTCAGTGTTTGGTCTGCATGACCAAGTGGTTAGAGCATCCCACTTTAAACCATGAAGTCTCTCACCTCTATTCAGTGTTTGGTCTGCATGACCAAGTGGTTAGAGCATCCCACTTTAAACCATGAAGTCTCTGACGTCTAGTTAGCACAGGTTCAAGTTCCGCTGGAATCTAAGTTGGTTTTGTGAGGTAGTTTGCCAGTTTACTGCGGGTATAGAAAAATCCATATAACCTGGCGGGATGAAGTCTTTTCGGAACTCTTTCTTGACCTGGACGAATTTAAATTTTCGGTAACAAAAACATAACATTAAAATTACACTGACTAGAGTAATCGTTCCTACTTGTCACCATATATAATAGAGTATCCAGCGACGAAGTAAACGTTTTTCCAGTGAATCTTATCATTCGTATGATAATCAAAACGTTACACCGCCAGCAATCTTATGTGAATCCGACAATACATTGTAACCGGGTTCTCTCCTCCACAATCAAAACTTGCCATCGCTGTATGACTGAAAAATTGCTGAGTGTGGCGTAAAACATTGAAAAAGTTCATGGTTCATCAAAGTGTCTAATCAGCCTGGTCTCCAAAATATCTAATAACTCGTAGTTTCTCATACCTGGAACCTAGGCTATAGTTTCTCAAAGTGCCTAATTAGCCTGGTCTTCAAAATATCTAATAACTACTTTCTCAAAGTGCCTAATTAGCCTGGTCTCCAAAATATCTAATAACTCTAGTTTCTCATAGCTGGAACCTAGGCTATAGTTTCTCAAAGTGCCTAATTAGCCTGGTCGCCAAAATATTTAATAACTACTTTCTCAAAGTGCCTAATTAGCCTGGTCGCCAAAATATCTAATAACTCTAGTTTCTCATAGCTGGAACCTAGGCTATAGTTTCTCAAAGTGCCTAATTAGCCTGGTCACCAAAATATCTAATAACTCGACTTTCTCAAAGTGCCTAATTAGCCTGGTCGCCAAAATATCTAATAACTCGACTTTCTCAAAGTGCCTAATTAGCCTGGTCGCCAAAATATCTAATAACTCTACTTTCTCAAAGTGCCTAATTAGCCTGGTCGCCAAAATATCTAATAACTCTACTTTCTCAAAGTGCCTAATTAGCCTGGTCGCCAAAATTTTTAATAACTCTACTTTCTCAAAGTGCCTAATTAGCCTGGTCGCCAAAATTTTTAATAACTCTACTTTCTCAAAGTGCCTAATTAGCCTGGTCGCCAAAATATTTAATAACTCTACTTTCTCAAAGTGCCTAATTAGCCTGGTCTCCGACACAGTGGTAGTGGTAGTCTCTCACATCTAGTCAATTCTGGTTAAATTCTGATCCAAGACTAATTGAGTGGAAAAATTTGCAAGATTACATACAGAAAATCAGTGGTGTTCTAAATTAAGAAATGGCCATAATCATATAACTGGACCCAGGTCCATAAAACTATTCTCAGACAATTTTTTATTCAACTTCATGATTTTACTCAAATCTTGAGAATTTTCTCAACTTGGGTAAAGTTGTGGACCATAAAGAAATTCTTAGACAAATTTCTTTCTTAAGTGATAAAATACTTAAGTACGGCATGTAGCTGACTTAAGTAAATCTTAACAGAGAAAATGGCTGCCCCCTATGTTCGCATCGGGATAAATAAATGCAAATGCCATTGCCATCGTCACCCTAGAGTATTTCGGGACATGGTTAATCCTTTGGCTTTCGAAAAAAACTTGTTATTTGAGCGAAATAGATTTAGGAGACCAACACTTCTTTCTGTTGGCTTGTTTTGGCCATACGACGTTTGTTTACATTAACAATAGGGACGGTGTAAATTTAGTCCCAGTGTATGTTCCGAGTCATTTATCTTAACTAATGTACTTATTCTAATTTACTTGTATATGGAATATCGTGTATTATATACAGTTTACATATTATATGTATTAATCACTGAATTTGGTCATGTTTTGGCATTTTACGAGACGTTTTTAATGTTTTTAAAAAGGCATATATCTATTCCCCTTTTTATCATTTTATGCCACAAAACGTGCTGCCTACTTGATTTTTAACATGTTTTATACCTCCTGGTTGGTTATCAAATAATTGATCATAGATTATGGTAAGAATAATGTTCAAACATCAAAGTTAAGTGAATTGGGACATAAATTGGGACATATATCCTGGACGAGATTTACACTGCCCCTTGACAATCTTATCTCAGTTGAGAAAATTCTAAAGTCATTTTATGGTCCGCGAGTTTTCACTTTTTACTTAGATGAGTAAATTCTTAACTTTTGAGAATAAAATTTGTCTCAGAATTTTCCTTGTTTATGGTCTCGAGCCCTGAAAAAATAATGAGTATGGCATAAAAAAACACAAGTGAAACATATAAAGGAAAAATACAGTGGTTCTAAAGAAAAAACCTAAATAATGATGGTTGTAGTTCAGTAGTGCAACCATTAGAATATAACATAACACTAAACTGATCAGTTTTTGTGGATTTATTTTGATAATAAAATATATTTATCATTTATTGTAGTTTCATACAATTATATATAAATAACAAAATTCTTCAGTATACAAACATGTAAATAATTTCAAATTAAAAACATGATCAAAACAAATATAAGAAATTAATAAAAATGATGAAATAAAATTAAAGCACTGATACAGAATATAGCGTCGCTTTCTTTCAAACAATTAAGAACTACAGTTTCTTTTCCAAATGGAGATCATCCATGCGGCTTTTGAACAGTTTTAAAAAATCAAGTATATTTAACAACACATTATAACACTAATCAATAAAGCAGATATTTACTATATTCAAATGACATTCTCATTGGTAAAAATAACCAAGTCTCCTCTACAATATGTGCCCGACAAAAATCAACATTGACATTGAGACGCCATCTTTGTTAACTAGCTGCTATCTGTGTTAACTAGCTGCTAAAACGTATCTCTTTTGTCAAAGTCTACTCAATTTTTTCTGCTGGAAAAATACTCTTAGTAAATTATTGGAGAATTTAACCTTGAAATTAAGTAAAAAATACTTTTAAGTTCTTTTGTCAATTTTCAAACATTTTGTGTAAACAGAACTTCATGTGACACATTTCTAAAAGACGAAATGCAAGAACTTGGATAATTTGTTTGTCAGACAATTCACATGTAAACATTTCAAAATAATAACATAAGAACTTGGATAATTTGTTTGTCAGACAATTTACATGTAAACATTTCAAAATAATAACATAGATAATGAGGATAATAATAATGATAGTATTACAAATCTTGTTAAAAACCTCAAAACTTCTAATGTTATAATAAGGATAATAATAACGAAAGTATTAAAAAAATTCTCAAAATCTCAAAACTTCTTAACATTAGCACTGAATATAGTCAAAAAACAGGTTCAGATAGTAATAAAGAAAAAGAATAATAATAAGAATCTCAAAAATCATCATGAAAAATAACTGATAATCAATAACAATAAATAAATAATAATAATAATAATCATTATTAACATCATTATTAATTGGGACAAATTTTTAACTTTTGAATAAAAGAAGAACAAAACATATTGCCAGGAATACAGAAATAGTGTTTTCTTAAAAAAAAAAACCAGATTACAGTGTCTATTGCAGCCAAGGGATATAACTCTGGATGAAAGTTTATGGGATAACAGTCTCATAGTTCAAAGCAGGTTCATTTTTGCAATAATTACAGGAATAATCAAGGATCTTAAGCTTATAGAATTTGGTAGGGATCATAAGGCATATATGTCATGTAAGTTTGGTTGATGTCAGCAGTAAACCTGGCTGAAAATGATGTTCTTCAATGTCAATTTCAAGGGTGACAGTGTAAGTCCCAAACAACTGACCACAAATAGCAGGATTTCAAAGTGATCATGAAAAAATTGAAAGCAAAATACTGAAAATTTAAAATACTTTATGAAAAGAGTACAGGTGATATTTGGCATTGTTTTGTATGCTTTTCATAATAAAAAAATATGACAATTTCAGACATTTCAAATTTTGAGTTCCTCTAATATTCTGGATGTCAGAGAACTTGATCATGTTGATAAGAGGATTATTGCCAATGATAAGATGGAAGAACAAACATACATTAAGATGACTAAATCACAAAAGGACGTAGAAAACATGACTAGTACCTTACGGTGGTGTTTAGGTTTATGAAAAAAAGACATATACAGTGGAACCTCGTTATCTCAAAACTCACGGGACCGCCCATATTACTTCGAGATATCCAGATTACAAGATAGATGAAATTTTAATTGATACATTATTCTATCTATAAAAATTGGGACCGTACTTTCAATTTTGAGTTATCCAGAATTTCGACTAAACCCATTTCCACATAACGAGATTTCACTGTATTTGTAAAATTATTATATGGCATACCAACTATAAATTGAGGTATTATTTGTATACAATTACAATAAAACATCTTGTAACTATGTATAAAATTTGTATATGTACAATGACGTATTTAGATTTTACATCACATAGAAAATAATTGCTATCTTTGGATGGCTTTTTAAATAAAGCAAAACTTCATATATATATATAGATTAACTTGGAATAGACTGTTTACACAGAGATTAAATGTGCATATATTGCAATTATAATTAGACTCAAGGTCTTTTAGTCACATGTACTACGTAACAAATAATGTATAAAAGATATTTCGTAGTCTGACTCAGAAGTCTATTACCGGTAATCTAGAAGTATGCAATAGCTATTCATAGAATGAAACATGATATACACCCTTTACTGTGCTTGTGGTTAACGGGAGATAACTCGCATTCATGGCACGCAAATTTGAAGTTTTGGTGGGGGTAAGCGGCATGTTATGAGGGAGCAGTCATTAATGTTGAATTTGACAGATATTTGTTTACAAGATGCTGTCAACCTTGCTATAGACTGTCAATGTTGAGATATGGGAATGAAGCTGCATATTGCTGAAGGAGACGATTGAAGCGCTCTTCATCATGTTTTGACCACTATGGGATATCTTGAGCAATTTCTTGGCCAAATAGATGACATATGCGGCCTGATTCAACATGTCTGACTGTGATGTGATAGTGGGCGCTGCGTCATTTGACCTTACAGAGTCATGTTACTTTATATAGCAATTTACATCAGCAGAAGGGTAGCGATCATGAATAGTACAGTTTCATACTTCTAGATTAATAGACTTCTGTCTGACTCTATACAATAATTGTGATCACAGAATTGTTAAAAAAAAATTACTCTCAGCAGTGGTTATGACTTAACCTATAACTTGACATGTGATTCAACAATTTTTCAGTTATATGGTGGCAGCCAGTTACAATGTACCCGAGAAGAGATCACAGGCCTTCTGCAAGTAAACTGGCAAGCTTTCTTACAAAAATCAGCGTAGCTTCCAGTGGGGCACGAACCTCTGCTCACGAGAAGTGAGAGACTTCATGGTTCAAAGCGCGTCTGCTCTAGCAGTGGTAATGTGATGTAGCACTATGATGAATGAGGATATATAAAAATCACAAATACAGTGGAACCTGTCAAGAGAGACCACCCCATCTGCCACTGACATGTGGTCCCTCAAGACAGGTGGTATCTTAAAAGAGGTTTAATATTGAGAACTATTTAACCAATTGGTTTTCAGGATGTGGTCTTAAAAGACAGGTGGTCTTTCACGAAAGTGACCTCTCAAGACAGGTTACACTGTACCCAAGTATTAATCGAAAGAAGGTTCATGAAACAATATACATATCAGGTGAAAGTTGGACACACATGGACCACTGAAAATCCAGAGGTGGGATCAGGTGCCATGGAGAAGTAAGCATCTCACATAGATTTAATCATTTTTCAATTGGTTTGATCCAGGCAACCACCATACCTGAATCATTTAAATTTGATGATTTTCATTGTATTAACTGCTAGCTAAAAATGTCAACAAAATGCAGAATTAGAATTGCACATGAATCTAAGTAGATATCTTTGAAAATGTAATGCATGTGTACAAATCACACAGAAAATAGTTCATTCTTGGCATGTAAATAAAACTTGACTAGATCAGTAATTACCGTCAAAAGTGTATATAAATCTTGTCAGAATACACATTAAAATTAAAAAATGTCACAAACATTTTTTTTTTTTTTACTTTCATTCCCAATAACAGTTTGAGATTTATCTGAGGATAAACAAGTATGAACTGTTAATTAAGAGGAATCAAGTTATAGAAATTGTATTGATAAATCTGTCCATCAATCCATCTAATATATACCACAAACAATTGAACTATCATTGACTAAGTCTAAAAGAACTTAAATATCAGGTTTAAAAATACGGCAAATACTATGACTAGGACAGCGTATACTAGCATTTTTCCTGTCTTTGATTCCTCGAATCCTAGTGGCCTCGTTTTCAGGGAATAGTAGATCCTGTCCCACTGTGTCAGGATGGCTTCCCGTGCTCCGTTCCATTTTCCAGGACCATCAAGTCTGTACTGGTAGGGACATGCCGGCCCAAAGAAACAGGTCAGGGCGAGTTTTGGGTCACTCATCATCAATTTTCCTGGGGAAAACAATTGTAAATTTAATCATACAGATCTTACTTACCTATATACATAACCATATTCAGATGTTCAAAACAAACAACCCACAGAATATAAAATTCATTTATTGTTGCTAAATTTATCAAATGGACAGAGCTAGACAAAAACTGAACCTAGATATAAATTATAGCTGTAAGTCGTCAACACTTTGCTTCAATACTTCAGGCCGTAATAGACTGGTCTACTGGATACTAAGGGGGTGGAAGGGTTAGTTAGTGTAGCAGATCAATACTTTTGCATATACTGTTTGCCCACAATATACCACCACCTTTTGTTTTCCTGAATTATGGCAGTATAACAGGTTTGGCAATATGTCGAGGTTTACTATTTTCGAGGTTTGGTCATTTTCATCTTGACATGTCTTAAATCCCTGTTGTATATCATATACTGTTTAAAACTCAATATTGTAAATTCGGATATATTGTCTATTGTTTAAGTTTGGACAATTTGGCCACCCTAGTAAAATGGCCAAAATTAAACCGCCCTAAATATGTAGCAGTACATGTTCGACGGCTGGGAAATCTAGATTTGTTTCTAACATTAGTCCGGAAACATTTCTAATGGTTCACTTTCATCGTTTCTGTTTAAAATAACTCTTTGACATGCCAGCAATACAAAGGCTTTAAGTTTATATATCTCATCTACTTATAATTATTTCTTGACGTGTGATAATTGCTGTGTAAACACATGACATGTTGATTTTTTCCAACTCTCACAAAAGTGTGACATTCGTAAACTGGTTCCCGTCTGACTTCTACACTTTGTTCATACAACAGGATACCAGTTTATGACACACAATATTCGAGTTATCTCCCTTCCAGTCAAAGTATGACGTAAACAAGCAACCATCGGCAAACAGTTTTTTCCATCTGGTCTGGCGATATGTTTGAGCGATTTAACAAGTATAAATGACCATTTGTACTGGAGAATTGGCGGTGGATGGCAGTATGTGGATTTTGGCATTAGAATGAGGGAATTATATGGAAGGAAATCCGTTTCTTAAAAAATAGTGGCGATATAACAGATGACGTTATCAAACTTTGTCTTGGACATTGATCAGATACATTTCATGATTGTTTATCTGTCTGTCCTGTTTCGAGATATTTTTTTTATCCTTATTCTTTTTTTTTGACAAAATAATGTGTAGACCTGTACAATGATACTTTGCCTAAATATGCTATGATAAATATAGAATCAGCCAAGAGTTTCAATTCATATCACATTTCTGATACAAGTTTTCAATTTTCCCTTTTGCGAGCCTTTTGGGTTGAGCAAAAATGGAAAAATAATAAAAAATAAAAAATCATAAATATGATATAGATAGAAACGCATGACAAATTCTTTTTATCATATGATATATATATTTTAAACGGGATATTCTGATCACTGGGATGAAAATTTATATTCGCCATTCTGCCGAGTTGACCAAACTGTTCCAACCAGGTCAAATACTTGTGCAGAAGAAAGTGCATAAAACATATTGCAAATATTGTGTTTTAATATCTACATTTAGGCCTACATTTTATTTATTATAAACATCAGGGCACAATTTATCAGATATTGAATTTAGCCAAATTGCTGAAAAATAAATCTGCACAACATGTTTTATTCGGTTGTCCCCAATCAAGTTCAAGCTTTATAATTCCCCCTTAATAATGCCAAACCCACATTCTGCCATCCGCCATTGATTCTCCAGTACAAAACTCATATATGCTTGTTAAATCCCTCGACTGTATTGCCAGACCAGGTAAAAAACAGGTGTAAGTAAATATCATTCAGTACAGGTAGGTAATCAATGTTGGAAAATCATTGCATCTCCAAGTGTCGGTAATCAAATTTATAGGTGATATGTTTGGTATTGTGAATTTTAAATAGGGTATCATATAATGCGGGGATTATAGAGAATGGCAACACCTAAAAAATGGTAAACCAAGATTTATCCCCAAATCTGTTATACCACCAAAATGAAAGTAAAAAAAAAGTGGCAGTATAACGAGGGATAACTGTACATGTTACATTTAACATATTTATGTAATCTATTATGAAACTGCATAGCGGACAGGTCATCTGATAAAACATAATCTGTGTATACGATATTATGTGAAACTACTAGCCAGTTACTTCATACATCTACTTAAACAATACCTAAATCTGGTTTGTTTCCGTTCAGTTCAGCCAGTTCATCCATGATATTGACATAGTCCACTTGAATCGTATGTCTTTGACTTTTAACATATCTTTGGGCCATCGCAGTTTCTTTGCGTTTCATGTCTGCCCACATTTCCTCTCGGGTTGGAAGTTTGACATCACCCTGAAATAAAATCAATTATGTGGATTGCAGAAAGTAAAAATAATGTCATAAACATTGGCAAACACTGACCGATACGTTGTTGCCTCAAAGATATTGGGAATTTCATTGAATGTCAATATCACACAAATTTTTCAGTCAATATAGTGATCTTGTTTGCAATGTCCATGTTTCACTAACTGACATGTTCCGTTCGACCTGTACATGCTGTCACCTTTATTTAGCAGTCACCTCTATATGTGGTCAGTTTTAACTCACCCCAAACAATTTCTTTGTACAATTACACCCTAATAAGCAATCACCTTCATAACATGGTCAACGGTCACTCCTTTCACTGTCCAAAGTTACCAAGTTAACCCAATTAAATGGTCATTCCAATAGTCATTGTCAACTTTTTTGAATGAGTGGCTACATCTTGCAAAATCACCTTTTTGTAGTTCTTTTTATACTAGTACTATTACATTTTTGTTTTTGTTATGCATTTCCATTTGTCCAGAGATGGTTACGTGTGATCGCACTGTAAAAATCACACCGTAAACCGGATAATTTATTATGTTGCACTGCAATGATGTCACGAAACTCTTTTAGCTGAATTTCATTTAGCGCCAACTTCTCTGACTGCATGGAAATGTGAAGACAAACCAGAGGGATTGATAGAACTTGCCATATCTTTTTCAATGGTCGATGGTTTGTTAAATTAAGATGCAATAAAATGATCACTGCACTACTTTTTGTTCGATATGAGAATTTATGGAGTACAAAAACAATTATAGCAATTCTCAATATCAAACTAAAAATAGTGCAATAATTGTATAATATTTCTATTTCTGTCTTTCAAGTTTAGTTTTCAAGATCTTACATGACAACACTGACGAGTGTTACTATTAAAGTGATAGAAATTTTAGTCCGCGGGTTACTTTTATTGAGGTATGATAAAAAGACACCCATCTGCCCATATTTTAGAAGGAAATTATTATGCATACCACACTGGACCTGACCTTATTTTCACAAAGGATATAGGAATATAAGAGTTTTTGTCTATGTATAGCTCATATTTGTTATTGCACATCATGTACAAGTAGTAAAAGTTAAAAAAAAAATTGAATTTTTTTTTTGTTCGTAAACACAGTTAATGCCCCTTTAAATGTGAGTGAATCAACAATTTACCTTTAGTACTCTTGTAAACAACCTGCACTGCTGTTCTGATATTGGCATTATAGCACCTAGCGGCTGTATACAACCAATCACTGCTAACGTCTGCTTCCGAAGGTCTGGTGGAAAAACGTATTTATAGAGGTCAACACGATTATTTTCAACTTTGATGACAGACTCGTCTAAGAAAGGAAAGCCAAATTTATAACCAGTACACAATAAAACAACATCGATGTCTTCCTCGATACTTCCGTCCTCAAATTCGATGCCAGTGCTTGTAAACCGTTTAATGTCTGGTTTTACTGTTAACATTCCACTGACGATTCGGTTTGGAAGGTCATCATTGACTGTGGGATGTTGTGCAAAAAACATGTGTTTCGGTTTCAAGGAATAGGCAGCATGGTCAAATTTACGATTTAGTTGGGATTCAACAAAGAAGCTGACCAATTTAGTGGGAATGATCGCCTGTAAAAACCTGAAACACAAATGTACATAACTTTATTTACCCATTGATTAAACAGAATCCACAGCTTCCAACACCTCAAGTAAAAATTCTGAACAAACTTGCATTTTAGTAGACAAAATCGTGGGATACAATGATGCTAACATATCCCATCCGATATATTATCCACAATTTTTATTCAAAGAATGTGTTTTTAATGGAATTGATGAATGGTACTGTAATTAAGTTCATGCAAAATTCAAATCAACGTCATTCCATCTATTGTCTACTTATCACAATATCTACAGTCACACCTGCCTTAAAGGCCACCTGTTTTCAGCAGTCACTCGTCTTAAACAGCCAGTTTCTGTCCCCCCAATCAATTTTACTATATAAACATACCTAAACCAGCAGCCACCAGTCTAACGTGGCTAATGGCCAGTAATATTCATGACAAAATGCTTGGTCACACTGTTTTCAGCAGCCATTTTTTGAGGACGGTTGATGGCATGATCTATTTTTAGAAAACCTGTTAACAGGTAAGCTGGGCAGTACTGTAATGTACATGATTTTGACACCTGATCATCTGAACATCAACTATCATGTGTTTGTATATGAATATACATGTGTTGCTATACACTGCATAATGGAGACAGATTTTCTTGTGATTTTTATCAACCTGGAACCAAAGGCCACCTGTCTAATGCAGCCACTTTTCCAATCTCCCTTAATTGGCTGCTGAAAACAGGTTTGACTGTATTTCTATTTTTAGTCACAGTCTAATGACGTGTCTATTGCGACACGATTTTTTATAAGAGCAAATTCCACTCTAAAGAATGAACATAGTCTTTACAAAGAGGGTTCAATGTTTTTTTTGTTTCCTATCATAATTTTCTGAAAAGTAAACAAAGTGCTCCCTTAATTTCTTACCAAGTAAATCTTGTAGTGTTAATCATGTCAACTGGCAAACCATTGTCCACAATCCTGTGTATTACCCATGATCCTCTCCTGGTGCTCAAGTAAACCTTAAAATTAGAAGGAAAATCATACGATTTAACATGTTACTTTGTAACCTTGGCTTCACCAGGAAATCTCCATCACCTGTCAGATATCAGTATACCAAGTCTGATGTCATTTGCTTCAAATTTTGAACCTAGGTAGAGTAAAATCATGTTTTCTTGAAATTCAGGGGGACCACACCTATTACTTCTGGATCTCCAAAATTTGAGATAACAGAAGTTTTAGACATTTTTCTATCCATAATTTTCAGGACAGGCCATTCAACTTTGACATAACCAGAATTTCGACTCATCTGACTCTGACATAATAAGATTCCACTGTGTATAAATAAAATAAGTTAGTGCACAGCGGTCAATACAAATTGACTACAGCTGATGAAATCAACATACATGTATCTATACAGTTACCAGTATACTGATCAATTTCTCTTTTCACAATGATAAACAACAACACTCAACAGCAACAAATTTAAAACATCTAGATGAGCATGATTTTTTATTGTGGTCTAAGTACATTTATACATAAAATGCACTTCTTCAAAGATTGTCAGAAATCTAAGTTAGGTCAAAATTTTATTTTCATGTTAAGCTTACGCATTTAGTATTTACTGGTTGAGTTAAAGGTAGAAGTAAACGACATTTACGTGATTATCAAAAAGGCTTTGAAGATGTTTTTAATTCAGGATAAATCATATTTTCACAACAATCAATCACAAAAGCTTTTTTTTTTATTTTCCATCAGTTTATGTATTTTGCATCAACAATAACAAAACCTCTAAGATGCTACAGCTCTTTCTTTCTCTTTTCTCCCAGAACCACAACGAATTACGTAGGAACCCGAAACAGTGCTATGGGGAATGTATTTTTAAGAATAATGCAAAGAATGACACTTTACAGCTAGTACAAATAGTTTATGATAAAATAAAAAAGAAACAGAACTTCATGAAATTCTGTGAAAGAGCAGCTATAAAACAGCCAATCACAAAAAAGTGAATATTCGCTGTATTCTGAATTTTGAATAGCGTTCAACACCACACTCAACAATTTCTCAGTTATATGGTGACGGCCAGTTTTGATTGGTGGAGGAAGAGACCACCGGCCTTCCTCAAGTAAACTGGCAAACTTTCTACCAAAAAATCTGCTTAGGTTCCAGCGGGACTCGAACCTGCGCTGACCAGAAGTGAGAGACTTCACGGTTCAAAGTGTGATGCTCTAACCACTCCGCCACAGAGGCCCCGCTGTATCACATGGACTGCCTACATAATGGGTACATACTAAATTAATGAATTGCAAGTCTGAAAATAAAGAAATGAGTGTTGAATCCCAATCTACCAATAAATCCTATTAACATTTATTTTTCATGAACACAAAATTTAAATATAACATATTTTTCAGGACTTTATCACCATAATCTAAATATCCAAGCCCCCACCCTTAAAACATGAACTTACTTATTTACAATTTTGGGATCGCAACGTAATTTACTTTGCCATCCCAAAATTGTAAATAAGTAATAATTCTTTACGGTAAAGAATGTACATTTAAAATGATCTTTGTTCATGTGACTTTAATGATCTGCAATAAATATGTTTTTTTCATCTAAACTACACTCACATGACTTGCTACTCTACTCAGCTCCACAGCAGCATCTCCACCAGAGTTACCAATACCCACGATCACAATTCTTTTATTTTCGTAACCACGAATGTCTTTATAGTCATGTGAATGGAGAACTTTCCCTCTGAACTTGTCCATACCTAAAAACAATGTACATAAGATATATTTCTGGAGAAACTGGAACTCTTTTGTTTTAGAGATTCATTTAGTGATACTATAGGATATGAATTATGTGGATGAAGTCCCTAACATTTAGTCAGTGCAGGTTGGAGCCCTGCTGGAACCTAAGCTGATTTTGTGAGAAAGTTTACCAGTTACCTTCCAGAAAGCCAGTGTGGTCCCTTCCTGGGTACATTGTCAACGGGTTCTCTCCCCACCATTAAAAATTGGTAGTCAATATACAGTAAAAGTTGCTTTAGCGATCACCTGTGTATAAAGACCATCTGGTCATAAAGAATGCTTTTTTGCGGTCCCCAGTAGTGCCATTTGTGTACAAATCAACCTCTATATAAAGACCACCTCCCTATAAAGACTGGTTTTGTTGTGTCCCTAAGAGGGTCTTAAAATACAAGTTTCACTGTATACAGGGTACCAGTATCTGAAAAATTTTTGCATATAGCATAAAAGATCATCCCTACCAACAAAAAAGGAGTTACAGGTCTACCGAGGTAAAGAGGCACATCCGGGTTCTGTTATAAATCAATACAATATGGTCTATTTTCCAAAAATAAGTTGTACAGATAAAACGTATTGCCTTGCATGGATTCCATGCATTACTGAATCTCTAATATCTTAGTGACAACAAGAAGCCTGTTATGACTTAATTTAGACTCGTTGTGTTTGTAAACAAGTAAACATGTGCCAATTTAACTTGGTAGATCTGTACGTGGAATTATAGAGTTCAAATTCAGAGTGTTTTTGACATTTTTGATTTGTAAGCGCTCTAGTGCCAAGAATTACAGTGGAACCTGTCTTGAAATACCACACTTAATTAAAGACCACCTGTCTTCTCAGACCACGTTCTGAGAACCACAAAGTTAATTGTTCCTTTAAAGAAAACCTCTTGTGAGAGATTACCTGTCTTGGGAGACCACATTTCAGTGGCAGATGGGGTGGTCTCTCACGACAGGTTTCACTGTACTGAAATGACTTTTGACCATATCACTAACTGTAAGTGTGTGTATACAATATTAAGTGTTATACAGTAAAACCTGCTTTAGCAACCACCTGTGTATAGAGACCACCTGGTCATAAACACTGTTTTTTTTTTGCTGTGCCCAATAGTACCGTTTGTGTACAAATCAACCTCCCTAAAAGTACCATCTCCCTATAAAGACTAACAGGTTTTGTTGTATCACTAAGGGGGTCTTTATATACAAGTTTCGCTGTATATCTAACAAAAATTAATTGGCTCCTACCTGGAAATGTGGCGACATTTTTCTCTGCATGATGCCCAGAACACAACATTACTCCATCAAAAACTAAATCTTCTGTCTTGTTTGAATGTTTGTCTTTGATTCTTACATCCCACTGACCAGTTTCATCAAAGTCTGGTCTTTTCTTCACATGTAAAACCTGAAAAAAAAATTTGAAAATAAAAATACAGTGCAACCTGTCTTGACGGACCACTCTAATGAAAGACCACCTGTCTTCAAGTGACGACAACATGTTCAAATGAAACCTCTTCTGAGAGACCACCTGCCTTGGCAGATAACATCTCAGTGGTAGATGGGGTGGTCTCTCAAGACAGCTTCCACTTTAATGACTAAGAGTTATATAACATATAGATAACTTGTCACCTCCAAGTTGTTTGAATGTGAAAATCTTTTTTAAGATAAACCGCGTACATGTATCGGGATACAGAAAATGAATCTGGTAAGAAACCTATCTTAATTAATTCACCCTTAAATATGCACTTGGACAAAGACAGCTTTTCTACAAGACAATTTTTCTATGAGATATTACCCAGGTACAAATGTAACATCATTTACTACAGCTAGGTACAGTGTGTAATAACATTTTGATCCCCATTCCAACCATGTGTTTCAGTTTTGTCCATGACTTTAAGATGTAATTGCCAGCTTGAGGGCCTGGAACACCAATGCATTGTCAACTTTACGTTTTGGCATTCAGACCAGTTAATTTCAACATCATGTTGAATATGATGGGGCTTTACACAATTCCCTTTTGTGTACATTATTCATACAGTCCCTTCTACATGTATACATGTATGTATACATACTGCAGTTGCTTTTATTCGCAGGGGATTTAATTTCGCTATATCCGCGGTCAGAGAATATACCCTGAAATTCAATACCCGTAAATATAACACCTTACATTTATGAAGTATCAGAAAGACAATACGTTAACAATCAAAATTCTAAAAGTTATTTCTTATCAAAGTGTATTCATATATAGCCAGGCATCATATACACGAATCACAAAAAGTTTATAAGCTTCATTTCCACTCCTATTACACTTCATTTTTGGAAATGGTAAAGCGCGAAATTTAATGCCCGTGAATAAGTTACTTTCAGAAAAACACGAAATTTTCTACCTGTGAAATTAAACAACTATACAGTATACATGTAGAGGGGACTACACAAACCTCATTCTCTGTGGAAGGGGACTACACAAACCTCTTTCTCTGTATATATTTATACATGTAGAGGGGACTACACAAACCTCATTCTCTGTATATATTTATACATGTAGAGGGGACTACACAAACCTCATTCTCTGTATATATTTATACATGTAGAGGGGACTACACAAACCTCATTCTCTGTATATATTTATACATGTAGAGGGGACTACACAAACCTCTTTCTCTGTATATATTTATACATGTAGAGGGGACTACACAAACCTCATTCTCTGTATATATTTATACATTCCCCTATACATGTTCGTGTCTTTTCATTAATGGGGGCATCATGGCTGAGCGGTTTAAAATAATTCCACTTGAAAACATGAAGACTTTTACCTCTAGACAGCAGAGGTTCAAGCTCTGATGGAACATTAGCTGAGCTTAGTGAGAAAGTTTGCTGATTTACTTGCAAAGGTCGTAGGACTTTTCCTGGCCACATTGTACATGTACATGTTGTAAACGGCTTGATTCAACATGGGACCTCGGTTTTAAGTCCCACCTGAAAGACTTGTGACTTTCACTTTGAATGCCGAGTGCCTGGCGAAGGAACAGTCATTACCATTTTTAAAGTCTTTGGTATGACTTGGTCCGGGAATCGAACCTGGGACCTTCTGCTTGCGAGTTGACCGCTCTATCACTAGACCACCACATGCGGTGAAAAATTGTTGAGAGTGGTGTAAAACACCAGACAAACAAAGAGAAAACAAAACTTTTCATAATCTATTTATCAGGAAATTAAAATAATCGTCTGCATACCTCAGTGTTAAATTTGATGTACTTCCGTAAATTGTATTTGTCGGCATACATATTAAAATATTTCTGTACGTAGGTATTATGCATAAACATGGGATATTCCTTGGGTATGGGGAAATCACTGTATGACATCATTTCTTTACTCGTGTTGATCACGGTTGATTTCATAACGCAGCCTTGACCTTCTCGGACATCCTCTGTGTAGTTCCATAAGCCACCTGCAATTTATTTAGTGCAATAATTATAAACTGGTTAGTCCTTACTTCTTCTCAAATTGTTATTCAGACATCTAAACTGCTTTCATTTAAAATGAGTAGTGATACTATCATTGAGAACCACAAACAGGGGTCAATGAATTATGAGAAACAACAGGCTCAGAGGAGCATCTTCCCAGTAATAACTTTTCTGCATATATTTACAAAAATAACTCTCGTGAGCATCCATTTGACAATTTCAGCCATTTAATTTGTTTTTTTAGAAATCTTTGCATGTTGAAAATGTCTGTAACAATATTCAAGATAACAGACCAAAACAGTGAAAAAAAAAATGAAAGGAGCAAATAAATCCCATAAACAGCCATCTGACAACTTCAGCTCTATTGAATTTTGTTGTAAATCATTCTTTTCTGCATCTTTTGTCCGTTTTTTGCTTTCTCACTGTTTATTACACTTCTTCTCTTATTCAACTGACATCATGGTTTTCATCTAGCTTAAGACTTTGAAGTGAAGTTCATATATGTACTAAATTCTTATTCTGATCATTGTTTAATACCGAATGTGAATGACATGGTGAATGTAATTGGGCAATTTTTGCTCAAAATTGGGAAAAAAATAGTAGATTTTGCATTGGGAATGGGTCCTTTTACTGGACCCACATGTTGATGATTATTAACCCTGAAATCCTCTAGCTAGAATACTACATGTACATGTATACATGGATATCATTTATTTGATGGTAAGTACATACATGTATGTACCATGTTATTAGGGGGGGGAGGGAGAGAGAGAGAGAGAGAGAGAGAGAGAGAGAGAGAGAGAGAGAGAGAGAGAGAGAGAGAGAGAGAGAGAGAGAGAGAGAGAGAGAGAGAGAGAGAGAGAGAGAGAGAGAGAGAGAGAGAGAGAGAGAGAGAGAGAGAGAGAGAGAGAGAGAGAGAGAGAGAGAGAGAGAGAGAGAGATTGATTTTACCAATTTCATCTGTCCTTTCAAAGCATATTGGCTCCAACTCCTCATCCAGACAGCATTTAATCGCTGTTAGACCACTAGCACCAGCTCCAATGATCAGTACTTTTTTGGTTGCAGACATCTTTGTCGATGTTTCTCAGTGTATGTATCTCATCTGAAATATATTTTTATTATTATCTTATATCAAATTATCTACTTCCTGACTACACCAAATCTAGGATATATAAAACACAACTCAGATCCTGTACACAAAATTTAGGATATTATATGAAATGTTTTGCAACGGTAGATCCTGTTTACAAAAGCTACAATCAGGACAATGGAGGATGTACATCATATGTATAAAATACAAGTATAAATTAAATCCTGTAGATATAGCAGAGCCGGTCTTGGGAGGCCACCCTTCTGTCACACAAATGTGGTCTCTCCAAAGAGGTTTTATTCCTCACTTGTTTCATTTGAATTTTATTGCATCGGATGTGTCCAGTCAACAGGGGATGCTGACTCCTCCATGGCACCTGATCCCTCCTCCGGATTTCCAGGTCTGTGTTAGTCCAATGTTCACCAAATTTGTATATTGTCTCCTGGACATCCCCCACTCCCTGGAAGACCCCGATTGAGACCTCCTGTAGATCTTCTCACAAACAACTTTATCAGGAAGATATGAAAACTGATTACACGATACATGTACTTGATTGTCGGCATCTACTTTAGACTAAATGAATGTTAAGTCACATAGAAAATAGCGGTAGCTTATAGATCCAGAGATATATGTTAGACTTTATATAATTGCTGATAGCTCTAAAATAAAAATAATAACTGGGTAGAAAATAAATAATTCAGCTATTAAGAATGATACTCTAGAAAGAAAGAAGAAAATTACAGTATATTTAGGCCTTTAATCTTATAATATCAAGCTTCGCACCCGACTAGCTATATATACAGTTTTTATCTTAATACCGCTGACCATCACATGTACATCACTTCCTGTTTAGCAGACCTAGTGGAGTATTTAGTAAAGGGAAACTACTTCTTCTAACCTAACATTTTGTTACCTTTTTCCACCTGGTATGTGTAAACGGAGGGATAAAAAAAAATTTCTTTGTACATAATACATGTACTTTGGTTTTATGTATGTAATAAAATCAACATTGACTTTCATGTCAGTTGACCTTTAAACATTATTGCTTGTCGTGACACCATACCAAATTTGAAAGGAATTAAAGGAAATACAAAATAGTTTAAATTTCACGATTTATGGACTCGTCCAAATGGTTCATGCAATGACGCATCCTACCAAGTTTGATAAAAATTAGGCCATAATTGTTTGAGTTATCGTATAAAACAACCAGACAGACAGACGGACAATGCCAAATCATAATACATGTACGACGTCTTTGACGGACATATAAAAAAATGACATATACATATTATATTTATATGTACATGTATATGAATTTGTACATGTTACAATGCACTAACCTAATAATATTAAGTACATTGTTACTAATATCAAGAACAAATTTACTACGATGATATCAATTTCTCCTGTTACATGTATGCTATTTACAAGCTAGTAATAGATTGTCAAATGAATGTGTGTTTGTAGTATAATGTAAAATGCAGTTTCTACACAGCTGAATGATTTACATGCATGTACATGTATACAGTAAACCCTCTTTACAACGACCATGTTTGTTATAACGTTGAATGACATTATATCGAATTTGTCGCTGTTACGAATTTGATGTGGTAGGCATTTCATAGTTAAAATACTTAAATGTAGCTCCCTTGAGTATCATTTACACATATACGTACCGGTACTTGTAAATAGATATGTCAAAGTCATGATAATGAGCCTGCTCAGTGTCAAAGATTGTTATTTCAATAACCACTTCTTACAATCATCAATATAATAATTGGGCCCTAATTATCATTAACCGCTAGATCTACCCCTACTTGAAAAGTGTAAATGATACCACATTATTTTTACCTCACTAGATCTAGGTGTGCTTGGGATCATTCTTTACACAAAGTAAAAACAAAAAGTCCATCACAACAGTTCATATTATTTTATTTCATACTATTTTCACCCTTTTAATTGTCATATTTATGCAAGTTAATCTTGCAAACATCGCTGCACAATTATTTTTTCGGTCGCATATCGTAAACTGGTGATGTCGTAAAATGAACGGATCACGTACAAAATGCCCGAATGTAATAGCATATCTCCTGATTCCGAATTAGATTTTTTATTGCTTCAATGAAAGGCGCAGAGATTGCTGATACAGTTCTCTTAAAAATACACTTCATAAATAAAGCTTTACTAAAATGTCTACAGCTATCGCAAGTATTGAAGTACATGTAATTTAAAAATCTGCCATCGTAACCTCATCGGTACAGACATGTAGCCTAATGGAACTTGTCAACTATGCGTATTCTTTATTATTTATTTACATGTGTTTATCCATTTTTTTCAATTTGTACACATGTAGCTTGTATTTCTCTTCCTGTCAGTTCAGTTCTAACAAAACCTACTGAAGGTTTTATATTACATGTATGTATAATTATTTATATTCTACCCAGTTATTATTTTTATTTTAGAGCTATAAGCAATATATAAAGCCTAACATATATCTCTGGATCTATAGGCTACCGCTATTTTCTATGTGACTTAAACATTCAAAGAAAATTTTTTTAGTTTACGCATACCTAATGTAGAAAGATAGTTTCCCTGATAATCAAGTGTAATTTTTCAAAACTGTATATACCCTGATAAAGTTATTTGTGAGAAGATCTACTTTCAGAATATCATTCTTAACGTCTTACTCAGGCAATATATAAAGCCTCATATTCCGGATCTATAAGCCACCGCTGTGTGTTCTTTGAAGTGAACTCTTGTGCTACAGGTAGTAAGATATGTTGTCTGTGTATAAATATCTTTGTGTGTGGACATACATATATATGTTATCTGTGTATAAAGAAGGAGAAATATAATATCTCGACAGGAATTTGTCATCCACAACTTAAAATTTCCCCGATGAAATATAATACATATAATAAAACAACAACAATAAATTAAAAACATATTAGTCTTAAATATCCAAATGAAGTCAACTTTGATGTGCACATAACAAATGTATGGTATATTTCTTTAATTATCAGTTTGTATACCATTAGTTACTGCCTTAAATTACGCATAAATTTATGAAACTGAATTTATTTTAAAACTTTCAATAAAATAGAAACACCGATTTAAGACAAGAAGCGATATATAATTGCCTATGCAAGTGGTATGTTTTTATTCACTTTTTTTGTTCAGTTTTCTACATTACAAACTCTTTCTATTTGAATAAAACTGTATTATGTATACAGTTTTTGTAATTAGATCTACTTAACTTTAGTCTCATTTCTGAAATAAAACTTCATGATTTATTATTATTATTTTTTTTAGTTTTACCTGGGGCGTCACTGGTTTTATGCACTATCACAATGTCCATCCAACTTGCGTGTTTACCACGGCTTTTGAAACGATTAAAACTCAGTCATTATACAAGTATGTAACTTATGTAGATGATAAAATAGACAGCGTAAAATAATAATGACTCGAAATTATACATGAAATTCAGAAATATTATCTTTATTTATTAAAACCGATATCGAGAGAATATTTTTGAAATTAATTCTCTTTCTTTCAAGCCCAGTCCCAGCAATACTGGCGAAATGTGCCATTTACATTGTAATTTTCTTCAAAACTTTGTCTATTTGAAACTTTTTTATCAAATTAATATCTCATTTTAGTCTTATTTCTGAAGCAAAACTTGACAATTTTTTATCATTTAGTTTTACCAGTCCCTGGTTTTAAACTGTACATCCAACCTGTATGTTTACCATGGGTTTTGATACGAGTAAAACTAAGCCCCTGTGTTCACAGATGATAAAATAAGACTGCGTAAAATGATTATATTTTGAAATTATACATTTTATTCAGAAATATGAATATATTTAAAATGATATCAATTATCAAGAGAATAAGATATAAAAAGCCAAACATTTTAGTTTGATATATCGCTGCTAAAATCATTATCAAAACACCAAAATACATGTAGTAGATAAAATGGACATACATGAGTGCTATATTTTCTCACTTGACTGAACAGACAGGTGTCCCACAGAGCATACATACTAAAGCTAATTGAATTAAAATGGTGATTGACAGGTGATTAACTGTGGAACTGATTAACAGTTACCTGTACAGGTAAGAGGTGGCCCTTAAAAGTTCCCATTTAAGTCTGGAAAGGATATCATGGTAAATACAATGTAATAAGTGACAAAATAAATCATGGCATACGGTGACATAGGAAATTCTCTATGTGCCTAGTGTGTTTTAAGGACAATATAATAATGCATTTACCGTATCTATTGTCACTTATCAAACTTGAGAAACTTGAATAATTTTGGAAAGAATAAACACCTCTTTTTTATCCATCAATTTTTCTTACATCTAAATGCTATGCTGTAAACAATTATGCATTTCACATACATAAGTCTGTATTAATATTTTGACACTGATAAGAATAGCGGACACCACCACACTTACGTCACACTCCAAGCGCTCCGAGATTTGCCAATAGTTACCGTCAATCGGGGCATGGGTATTTTTAGTCGTTTAAAGGTAAATATCTCGATACCTGTGTGGTTTTTGACATTATGGTTTTTTAATTTATATTGGTTATATGGGTCATATAAAAGTATATACGAAAAAAAATTTATTCATGTCCATTGACCTTTAAGTCATTGAAAAGAGTTTAAATTATTTCAGAGCCGGCCTGGCTCAGTCGGTAGCGCGCTCGACTCTTGATCGTGAGGTCGTGAGTTCGAGTCCAGCTGGTGGCATATTGGTTTCCTAGTCTTTGGATGAGACAGTAAAACTCAAGGTCCTGTGTTGCAGTAGGTGTCGGCACGTTAAAGAACCCTCACTGCTCAATGGCCGTAAGTGACAAGCACAGGCCAAAATTTGAAGCCCTTCACCGGCATTTGGTGACGTCTCCATATGAGTGAAATATTCTTGAGTGGTATGTTAAACAACAATAAACAAACTAACAAACATTAAATTATTTACATTGAGTTTTGTACATTTGTTCCCCGAATCTAATGTCGAAGTCGGATACCGAAGATTCCGTTGTAATGAGTACTTTTTATGTAGGCCTACATGTACATTTGATCTTGATGGATACCGAATGTTCCGTTATAATGATTTGGTTGTAAAGCGAGTTCACTGTAATATGAAATTGGTCTGATATGTTAATGTTTTGATATAAATGTGTAGGAAGTTTAAAATGTTATATGATATTAAGTGAGCATCTAATCTCAGTTAAGTTTAAAAGTTTAAAAGCGGACAGATTTTTATTAATTTTTATAGACCCTTTAACGATAACTGCGTTCCTACTAATTTCACCTGCACACAAACACTTCCGCATGGTATCAAGATGTTTCGTGCTCAAAACATTTCAAACCCATGGCAATTGGCACCCAATTAAAGACGTTCCCTGTGTATGATTTGAATTTCATTGGGCACGAAACTTCTAATTATCACCTGGAAGTGTTAAGTGCACAGGTGAGATGAGTAGGAAGGCAGTTATCATGAAAGGGTCTATAGAAATAACACCAAATTTTATAATTAATGAAGCAGTGTTTCTGATTTGATGTCAATTAATTTAAAATGGTAAGTTGGGGTGGAATGAAGATAACATACAGCCTACGTATGTATGTGTTAAGGCACCGACATGTTGCACGTCCGCAGCCAAAGCTTACACTGTGATTTATCTATATCATTCAAGATTGATATTTGAAGAGGTCCAACAAAGTTTGACTCCGGTACAGTTATAATAACGTAAATATCATAAAATGATAAATGCTTCACCTACTTTAATACCCTTTAATCAGCGATATATAAAGCGATATATCGCTGCTTTAATATACCTCATTTTAAAATATATCATTTTTTTCAGACATGGATAGTAAGCTTACCTGTTAATTACGATTTGTATTAAATCACCGGCATATGAGTTATATCAGGGCCTATAGCAGTGTTTATCAACAATCATACCTTTTGCCTTTTAACCCCGTTTATCACAATTAGGTAACCTGGTTCTCGTGTCTTGTTGTAAAACACATGCAACGGAAGCCAGGTTATTTTCTAGAATCAGCTTCATACTTCCGGTGTATTTTGGAGGACATGCAGGGCAACATTAATTTGTAATTCTGCGCCAATGGCTCTCCATGTTCGATGTCTGAACCCAACCAGACTAAAGATTAATAGTTTTCGATCAGTGGCACACTCCGTGCAGACGGAACACCGGACAGATTCCAGATGTCATGCCATCAATGACAGTGTGGGTTTATTATGAAATCTGAAATCATGTGTCGTCAGCCCTTACATGAACTTGGCTCGGGCGATTTACCGAAACATAATAATAATAATAATAAAAGCTTTATGTAAAGTCGGCATGTTCAGTAACAATAACATAAGCTCTAAAGAATTTTTAACTTTAAGACCGACAATGAACATACAATGATTAATACATAAGTCCTGTTACAAAATACATTTTACATAACTATTTAAACATTTTTTATCTTGCTATGGTCATTGTGCCTTTGTCGTGTGTTTCGGTACTGTTTCTGTCTGTTTGAAATATTTCGATAACTGTAGTTTGTTTTTGATCTTGTTTTGGAAATTTATTCAGGATTAATCCATAATTATTCATAAATCGGGTTACAAATTACATTTTTAAAATAATCGACAACATTTATTATGGCTGATTCTCATGAAGTCGTGGATTCTCATGATTCATGGGGACTTAAATTGTAGGGCAGCATGATTTACCCAAAACTACCCAAAACATCAAATATCCTTGGAAGCCCAAATTCTGTCCATCTAACGAGTTTTTTCTATCGCTATTAAAAATAAAGCGTGTGGATAACATCCTTATTCTACAAATATCTACAATATAAAAATACACTAAAATCAACATCAAGTTCGATTGTATATATGTTAATTTTATCTGTTGTAGTAACTTTCCTTGTAACGCATTCAAGTGCCAGTAACTTTCAAAGATGGAGCCCTAACTGCATCCCAGGATGTAATGTCATGTGATATGCAAGCCAGACCAAACAAATTTTTTGTGTACAGTGTACAGTGGATATTAGTTAAAGTATCAAAATTAAAATAATAGAAAATAGAAAAAATTAACTAAAGAAAAAATAATGTTTTGTTTCTATATATCTTGACAATGAACACATTTTTTAGCTCACCTGAGCCAAGGCTCAAGTGAGCTATTGTGATCACTCCCTGTCCGGCGTCCGACCGTAAACTTTTCATATTTTCAACTTCTTTTGTGAAATTGCTGAAGGGATTTTGACGAAACTTGACAGAAAGCAAGTGCTCAAGGTCCTTTACCAAGTTTGTAGTTTTCAGCCAGATTGGCATAGGGGTGGATCCAGGGCGGGGCAGAATAAGTCCCAAAAAGTATCCCTCTTTAAAATCTTCTTCTCCACAACCGCTGCATGAATTGAAAAATGGATTGTTTCTGAGTGATCTACATGGATGTATGACTCAAGTTTGTATTTTTCATAAAAATTGGAATATTAATTTTTGGTGCATTTTTGAGGTCTTTTCAGCCTTTGAATTTTCATTCATTTTTGCATGATTTCCTCAGTTATCTCCTCTTGCATTCACTTTGATGGATTCATTTAATGTGTTTTACTTGTAATTAGGTGAAGAAAGGTCCTTTACCAAGTTTGTAGTTTTTGCCTGATTGGCCCAGGGGTGGATCCAGGGCGGGGCAGAATAGGTCCCCAAAGGTACCCTCTTTAAAAATCTTCTTCTCCAGAACCACTACATGAATTGTAAAAATGGATTGTTTCTGAGTGATCTACATGGATGTATGATTCAAGTTTCTATTTCTCATAGAAATCGCAATATTAATTTTTTACGCGTTTTTTAGGTTGTCATTTTCATTTATTTTTGCATGATTTCATCAGTTATCTCCCCTTGCATTCACAATGATGCAGTAAAGTGTTTTACTTGTATATAGTTGCAAAAATGTTTTTGTGCAAGAATTTTGCTGAAATTTGATTTCTAGAATTTTTGATGAATTTCTTAAAACAGCAATATTTATGTTTCTTGGCCAGATCATCCTATATGTACATATTCTTCTTGGTCTTCTTTCTACATTTGTAGATGGTTCTCAGGTGAGCGATTGAGGCTCTCTTGGGCCTCTTGTTTAATTATAACTATTGTTTAGCAAATTCATATTTATTTTAAAAGTGTTTTTTTTTACATTTGGAGATTAAACTATCACTGAAAAAATAAAAACATCACCTTAAAATGTGGCACCAGTCCTTGAAAAACACAGAACTTGTCTCTTACTCATGATGGAAATGACATCATTTTTAATAGACAATTAAAAAAGGCAAGAAAATGACATAAGAAATGGTTCTAAAAAAGTAACAGAAAATTTGTTTTTTGTGTCCTGAAAACTTTTTTTTGTTATACGTCATCAGAATGGAATGTAAACAGAACACCATTTTCTTGAAAAGCTGATCAGAGATGAACTTGTTGAAATAACAAGGGTTTGAAGGCAGATAACAAAAATATATTAGCTGTAAAAAGAGATCTTCTAATATTTTCCATTTCCAGAATATTTATCTGTTTAAATCTCATTTTCAACTTTGATTTTGCTTAGCAAAAGAAAATTGCGATCCCCAGAATGCACTTGCTCTGAAAAGTGTGACGTCACGCATGATACGCGTGACTTCAATGTAAATAAACACGGCGGACAGAGTTAAGGCTTCCAATGATAATTATGTCTAATACTGTGAATATGAATAGAGATTTTTATTTCTGATAACAGTTATGGAAATAATCATTTTGAATTATATTTTGGCATAAAAATGATGGTTTAACAGGTATATGTAAAAAGTCAGTACAGTAAGAAGTTGTGTATCAATAAAGAACGTAGGCCTCCAGGATGTGTGCAAGCACATGACACTTTGAACAACAAACCTTATATTACAGAAATATTTCCTGTAAATGATATCCAATAATATAATAAAGATTTACTTGAAATATTATGACACTAATGTAGAATAAGAACTGAGGAGGAAATCTAACTTTAATATTTACGTTGGAATCTGCCATTTCTCGACTTCTGGAATTACATGTAGCTCTATATGTATTGTATGTCATGTTTTTTTTTTATCAAATCAGTTATCTTCCTTCATCTATTTTAATTGAAATGCACAAATAATAACTTCCTAATTCAATATCATAATAATGTTTACACAGCATATGTAATTTGATAAAATTTAGAATCTAGCCATCAAGACATTTAAAGAAAAAAATCTATGGCAAAATTTTAGATATTTCATTCATATTCTATTCCTGATTAAAAATACATATTATATTATTAAACAATACAAACTTACATTTGCTTTTAAAAATGCAAAAATTTTAAAAATGCAATAATTTCATGTGACCTAGACTGTAGGCCAATTCTCTTCCAAGTTAACATGCACTGATGTACAAAATGTAGCATTTCAACAAAATGTACAAAAAAAGTATTGAAATTTATATGCCCCTCACCACTGCTGGTGCTGGGTTTTGTAGATTGGATAGGGGTTTATATGACTGACAAAGCCCTTTAATTTAAAAGTTGAATCCTGCTGTTCATATTATATAGGCTATCAGTTTTCCAGTGTTCTTATTCCGTGTACCACATTTTCTAATCCACACATTACAACTGCACATACGTGTAGGAAAAAATGTTGAGTGTAACACAAAATACAACATACTATTATACAGGTGACTCTTGATACCTCGAAGTCCAAGGGACCACCAAAAAAAACTAAGAGGTTTCAAGAGTTCCGAAAATCAACATTTTGACCGATGCACATTCTTAATACAATACAAAATAAGGAATGTTTGGGAACTTGTTTTCCTAATTTGTATTGATTTTGTCAAAAGCAATCCTCTTACCTAGTTTTCAGACCTAAAAAATTGTGTAAATACTTTACCGGTATCTTTATTATGTATCCGATTAGGATATAAGCGGTCGTCGACATATAAGGCCTATAATGATTCAGTAGCCTACAGTACCGCTTGATCTTAAAGTTAAAATACCACTTGGCAGTGACACTTCTACTCAAAATTGTGGTCTATGACACATATTTATACAGTTCTTCTGTTTTGATGGATCTGAATTAATTATCGATTCTGTCAATCACTACTCGATCAGGTCAAGACCTACTTGTCATCCATTTATCAAAACACCTTTTGTTTAATCTTCCAGGTAAGAATCCTGGTGTTGTTCTGGCTTACGGCATTGACATTTTATAAATTCTCCAATAATTACTTGAACTTCGAGGTTTTGAGAGTGAAATATAAAGGAATCTAAAAATCGGGACTTCGAATCAGCCTCAAAGGTTCAATAACTTTGAGGTTTCGACATTCGAGAGATCGCGAGTTAATTTATTTAATTTATGAAGGAAAAAAATTGGGACCTGTACGAAATCTCGAGGTTTCGATGTTCAAGCGATCAAGAATCACAGGTCTCTACTACCAAAATAAACAAACAAAAAAAGTTCTGATATTTTGAAACATTGATTTATGGTCTGATTTTTGTCTTGTTTTTATTTATAGATCAGATCAACAGACAAACATGCAAGTTTGGCAATACAGCATGGAAAATCTCTATGTCGGCAATCCGTTACCGGCAACAGCCTGGAACTGATAACACAACAACAAACTCAAGTTCTGGTAGCCATTGCTAATGCTGCTTTACAAGAGCTGATTCCCACTGATAAAGACAAAGTGAAAAATGATACTTTAATACCTGCTAAAAATGGCGGAAGTCCTACGGATCTATGGAACGAGTTTGCTAAATTTAGAAACATTCGAAAACTTAACTGCAAACAGTCTGAAGATTTTATACCAACATGTGATAAACCATATGAACAAGTGACTTCAGATAAACAAACGAATCACATTAAAAACAAAAAGTTTGTGCATCCCTTGGAAAATCTGTTGGATGATATGTCATTTGTTAGATTTAATGATAAAGATGAAATTTTTAACAAAAGGTTGCCACAAAAGAGAGACACTACCTCTGTCGCATTTAAGGAATCGTTGCCTAGCAACGACTGGACTCTATACTATTGTTTTCAGAGTGACAATAAAACTTCTGCAGACAAAGCGAAAGTCCCAAGACAAGGTCCAACTGAAGAACAACTTGAGAAAGCGACAGAAAATATTAAAAAACAGGTAAAAGGTCAGATGTTGAAAGTCATGTCAAAGTAGCATTAAAGGCCGACTCTACATAAAGGGCACCTGCTTATAAAAGCCATTCAAACATAACTTTATTTTTTAGAATGAATAAAAACTCTTTATAAATGTCACCTGTCTATATATAATGACTTCTTTTGCCTGCTTCCTTGACAGTACTGTATAGGCAAGTTTGACTGTGTACTGGAGCAGAATATTGCAAAGAATGTAAGTCCAACAGGCAAATCCGGTAAAAATTTGGTCAGTCTGGTAAAAATTCTAGCACTGTTGGACAAGATGTGTAGTATCTTAATTTGACCCTAATATATGACCTATTTAAATCAAGTTTGTTTGTTGTCCAGCTTGAGTAAACAAAATCCTTTAGCTGTTGTTTCCTGTGATGATCTGAAGGATTGTCGTAATAAAATGAATTTGGTCGGACATTAAACATGGTCAACAATTCCAGGTTTGAGTGAAGCTTAGACAGCATTTTAAAACATTTCACATTATACTTAATTATCAAATTTAAAAAAAATATATTTACAGTTATAACAATATAATGTGATCTGGAAAAAATCAAATGTGAAATTAGAAAAGAACACTCAAAAAACCTAAACCACAGTCTTGTTATAAAAAAATGCAATTTTCTTTTTTTTTTCTATAAAAAAAAATTACTTCTACATGTAATATAACTCTAAATGAACCTGACAGTCATTTCTTGCTAATTTTTTTTTTTTACAAATAACTTCCATTAATGTTGAAAATAATGTAATTGTTTTATTTATTCCACAAAGATTTACCTTTGAATACATGTACATTGCTACTAAAAGTATAATCATGAAAGTTTAACATAAACTGCTTAACAGTTCAGAGGCAGCATTCTCCAAAATTTATAGCTTATTTCTCACCATCGCCAGTCACTTCTAGGTCACCTTAATCTTCTCTGTTACAAGACTGTTAAGATACTGCAGAACTGGAAAGTTTTGCTCCCATTTATAATTAACTTCTCACAGTAGGTGTCTGCATGTTAAAGAACCCTCACTGCTCAATGGCCATAAGTGCCAAGCATAGATGAGAAGGTGAATTTAAGATGAAAGGGAAATTTTCAAGCTAGGTAATTGAATTACGGACATATATGTTATTGTCATCCAAGACACTGGTGATTTAGGGCAGATTTAAGGCAGGATGAATATGTTTTCTGTCGTAAAAATGTAAAGGGGCGAAAATTTCCAGGTACACGGTTAAGCATTTTTCCTGTTACATTGGATTATGCAGATTGCAGCAGATCATGACCTTTGAACCCAAACTTTGAAGTATCTCAGTCAGGATAAGAAGTTTGCATGCCGTCTGGTAAATTTCTGTTTTTCGTCTTGTAAACATTGAATGTTTATTAGGACTCTTAAGTTAAGTGTCAGGTAAAATGTTTTTAGCATCATCACATACTCTGCCAACAGTTTAGGTGTTTGTAAAGAACACTAGCCAGGAAAAAAATCAGTTGGAATTCTAATGAGAATTTAATGTAATCGTTGTTAACTTGTAATAAAACACCGTTTTAGGTGATGACATGTCTGTTTTCTAATTTGTTTTTTTTCTATTTCAGATGACAATGTTTGCTACATCATTTTCATTTGATTACTCTTTTCTTCATCCAGAAATTATGTTTATAAATAATTTTAGTGGAAAAAGTAAAACTTACAGGTAAGTATGTTGTACCGAAACAATTTCTAACATTTTTATGTCCCTTAAGTTAGATATAGCCAAATCCATATAACCTGACAAGATGGTGTCTTTTGAACCCTTCCTTGTTCTGGACAAGTTTAAATTTTAGCATAACTACATTAAACTACCACAGGCAAGAGTAATTGTTCTTACCTGTCACTATATCCACGAGTATCCCGTGAGTAAGGAATAAAACGTTTTTCCTGTGAAGTGAGTCGTAACGGAAAAGTCGTATGATAATCAAAAGGTTACTCTGCCCCGCCAGATTACGTGTATTGGATTATACTTGATAGTGAGCACAATGACGTTTGCTATGTCTGGTTGCCACCAACCTTGCACAATTGTTGTCCATTACCAAATGTGTGTCGTGACCTTGAACCAAGGTCAGATTATCAAGGTCACTACACACTGACAAAATTCTTGTCCGGGAAATAACTTCTTCATGTTCCTTGGAAGAGGTACCCTACAACACTATAAAAATCACTCTTTATTTGGCCAGTGAGTGATTTCAGTAACAATCGGTTGTCATGTGGGGATGGGGGAGTGGGCGTGGGGTGAGTTGGATTTGTGACATTAGGACAGCTCTATTTTTTTTTTTTTTGATATTTAAGTTGTATCAATTTATTTATTTTTTTATTTTTCAGGGGTTGGAATTCGTACATCCAACAGGTTTCCAAATTTAAAGCCATGTGTCTACTTAGGTTCGTGTATTTTGAACTGAAAGCATTGAATATAACAGTAAAGAAAGAAGAAGGCATAATTCAGGTTCGCTGGACATTGTGTACTCTGCCTTTGTGGTATGTTGCTAAGTTTTGGAAGTACTCCTCAATGCTGAAGGAAACACACAGGTTAGTCCAAACATCTTGTGAAGACAATTATTTACTAGTTCATAACTTGATGTTCCTTCAGATGAGACAGTAAAAACTGAGGTCCCGTGTCACAGTAGGTGTCGGCACATTAAAGAACCCTCAAGAGCTGCTCAATGGCCGTAAGTGCCGAGCATAGGCCAATATTTGAAGCCCTTCACCAGCATTTGGTGACATGTCCATATGAGTGAAAGATTCTTGAGTGGGACTTTAAATAACAATACAACAACAACAACAACATAACTTGAAGTTGACGCCATACACAGCGGAACCTCAATATTAAGACAACCTAACTAACCAACTCAAAGTGGTCTGATTAGCAAAGTGGCCCCAGAAGTGGTGGTCTGAACTTATTCAATTCTGATTAAGAAATTTTTAAGAGACTGAATATTTATGGTCTGAAGTTAAAGGCGATCTCCTAAGCGAGGTGGTCTTTAGGTGAATATTTATGGTCTGAAGTCAAAGGCGATCTCCTAAGCGAGGTGGTCTTTAGGTGAATATTTATGGTCTGAAGTCAAAGGCGATCTCCTAAGCGAGGTGGTCTTTAGGTGAGGTTCTGCAATATTGTATACCTGAATATTTTTGCCCTTGGTTATTTTCGCCTTTTTATGACAGAAAACATATTCATCCCGTCTCAGATTCGCCCTAAATCACCATAGTCTCATGGATGGCATGCATTTACATGCTGCAGTTACTTAGCTTTAAACTTTTGTTCACATTTTAAATTTGCCCTCTCATCTGAGGGCGAAAAATCTTCAGGTATACAGTATATCTAAGATAAACATGTAACATACAATTTCTACCACTGCATGCACTGTACAACTATCCTCGTACATCATGTTTGAAGTAAAACTGTCCATTTCTTTTTAAAAAAAGAGAAAACTAAGGACAGGTTAGATAAAAGTGGTAGCTACAAAAAGAAGTTTTGCAAAAAATAAAAATTTATCTTCTTACAGAAAACCTTCTGATATTTTGTTTTGTTTTCGGTCACTCAAGCTTATGTTTTGCAGCTTGGGGGAATGGTGATTTCCTTCACAGGGACATAGGGGCAAGGGCTTTAAGTTGTCACACTTCTCATTAAATCACAGACACACAAAGTTTACAAGTACATGTGTCCCTTTTAGCTTGCTGGGACAAAAGTCCAGAGAGCTAATGTCTGTAGACAAAACTTTAACCTGGCCTATAACTTTTTAATTGCAAGGGACAGGGCTCTGATATTTCAATAAATTTATTTGGTACTACTTTTGACCTAGACCTTGACCTTGACAGTGTACTTTGACCTACTCTTGAAAAACTTTAACCTTAGCTATAGCTTTTAAACCATGAGAGATAGGGCTTTGATATTTCGTATATACAGTCAAACTTGCCTTAGCGACCCCCCTCATATAACGACTTCCTGTCCATAACGACCGTATTTTGACTGCCCCTTGAGAATTACTATATATTTGCCCTCTATATAGCGACCACCTGCCTTACGCGACCGCTGTATTTTGTCCGCCGGTGGTTGTCCTACTTGCGTATAGCGACTGCTTATACACTTACTACTCTTGAAAGGGAGATAACTCGTACATAGCGGGACAATTCGAGACTTAAGGGCGAAATACACGTGGCTTCGACAGTCACAACTTCTCAGGTTCAATCGACCCGGATAGTAATTAGGCACACGTGCTCTATGACAGGGTGTTTTTACAACCAGGAACTATCAATAATCGCTGATGTTGATCTTTTGTTTTCGACCATCAATTTATGACCAAAGTTTCCGGTGATGATTACTTAATCGGCGAAAGACTAAGAGTAAGACCAGAAGGACACGCTTGTGACAAGGTGTTTGTTACGAACAGAGCATTTAAATATCATCGCTGAATGATTGATTATTTGTTTTTCCGTATTCTGGAATGCTGTAACTAATCGAACATCACTTGATTAGCAAGTCAACATCTCAATCAAAGAGTAAAATCGCCGGCGCTCGTAGATTGGATTACGTCTAATAAAATGATAATTAAATAAAATTCCTACCTACATTTTCTGTATATTCTTACACTTCTGACTCGTGTGACTTAACAACACAACCACCGACTTTGAGCACATTTAAGATATTTGTTTCAGTTTTAATAATGTGCCATATCCTCGATGTACATGTATAATTCAATTACATCATAAATTAATTTAAATTTATTAAAACATTGAATTATTTCATTGTTATAATTTTTTTTATTATTTACATGTTATGCATGTTTAACAGGGATTTTCTATGACTATTTTTTTGGTTACAGGACCCTTCCCAATGCAAAAATGGCTTGTATTTTCCCGAAAAGATGCAAATATTCCAAATTTGGATTTTTTTAAAAAAAAATGAATATTTTCCAGACCCTGGAGTTAAGCCCTTTAGTATTTAAATACAATATCCATTTAATCACTAAATGAAATATCTAACCATGGAAGAAATTTTAGTTGGAAATAATAATAAGCCATCTCCTTGGATTTCATATCTCATGTGACCCTGTATATAAAGACCACCTGTCTATAAAGACCGTTTTTGTCATTTCCCCTGAGCGGTCTTTATATACAAGTTTGACTGTATGTTTCTTATGACCAGAGCTTTCATTTGTTACCTTGGCTTTTGACTTAGAGTCCTTGACCTTGGACTTTGACCTACTTTACAAAAATTTTAACCTTGGCTATATCTATCAAACCATGAGGGATGATATTTCACATACATGTATACATTTCTTATGACCAGAGCCTTCATTTGATGCCTTGACTTTTGACCTAGTGAACTTGACCTTGGACTTTGACCTACTTTTCAAAAATTTTAACCTGAGTTGAAGGAATCAAAATTTTACCAGTCGTATGACCTTAAAACCCTACAGCTGTGGGTCAAATATCTGTTTTGAAAATGTACGCCCATTTCAGTGAGCTTTATTGTCTTCTGACAACTCTTGTTGATAAGATAACTCATGATGACCAAACAATATTGACAGGCAACCATTTCTTACCAGGACTATGGAGTGATGACTGTTTTGCAATTTTTTAAGCATGTATGACCATTTATTCAGCATGTATGACCATTTAAAAGATAAAAAAAGATGTTTATTCAACATACTTCTGCAAAATGTTGAGATACCAAAATGTGAGATACCAGTCACAAAATTAAAATTTGTTGTCAAACATTAAATATACCATAGCCCTGACAAAAATCTTCAAACAGTTATGTTTGCCTTGCAAATTGAGGAAAATAGGTTCAAATCTTGGTCAGATCTGAAACTATGGCTATAACAGTATAAGTATGACTCTGGCTCTGCATATAAGTAGTGATAGTGACAGATCTCTCAGATGATACTTGAAACTACTATTTGACTGCTAGGTTAACGTCAGAGGGATAGTGTCGTTTTGAGGGTGTTCTTTTTAACCAGATTTCCTGTCCCACCCCCAACTAGAGAAAAATCAAGCAGGCACCTTATAACTGAAAATGGTTGCATCATTTAAATACAATTAATTTATTGATGTGTACTGCATCATTTAAATGAACTTTTTGGAGGAAATTGGATTTTATTGAAATATAATGTAATTAAATATAACTTACCTTTTTGATGGTGTATCATATCAACACGATATATACTAAGCAGCAAAACTTGATTTAGTACACAAGAAAGCTGTAGTAGACAGGGGATTTTTAGCTGTAGTAGACAGGGAGCATTAAATGTCTACATCAATGCATTAAATGTTTTCAGCTGTAGTAAAATATTAAGAGTAATTCTCTGTATTGGTCCTCGCAAATTTTGAAGGGACATATGAGAGATAAAACTTGTACCATAACATATGGTTTCCATAGCCATATCGTAAATTTCAGTGTTTTGACAGCAAGATTATTGATCTTAAACATCGGGGATCGTAATGCCTCCGTTTTTAAAAAAGGACCAGTTGAAAGTTGGTTTTTTTAGAGTGAGTTTAGTAACATTAGTAGAAACGAACAGCAAAATATCTCAGTGGGTATTTTTGTTACTAATTAATAATTCATTAAGCAAAAAGAGAAACCCTTTAATAAAATTGGAAATGAACAGCTTATGTGAACTCGGTTACTACATGTGGATGATCCTGTAATCATTAGTACACGGAATTTGAATGTTTTCCGTTTCCACTCTGTCAATATAGCCGAAAGGGAGCATTAGTATTCGGAATGTCTTTACTTATCAAAGAATACACTAATAATTGTAGTATATCTTTATTGTGGCTGTATACAAAATTAGACTCGATTTACGTGACATTGGCACACTAAAATTTAGTAGCATAAAACTTTAAGTAAAGTCTACATCATGATAATATAAACTATACCATTAAAGACTTATTTTTCGTTAGGGAGCATTAAATGTCGGATTTGATAATATCAAATAAATAATCGTTGTAGTCTAATTGTATTTAAGTAATCTTTTAAATGATAATTAATGACATCTTTCTGAATTATTTTCAGTAAAAATTACTCTCGTTTTAGATTTCCTAACAGCACACTAAAATTAGTTGTCAGATTTAGTGGCATTTAAAAGCTGAAGCAGTAGACATCAAATAGGGAGCATTAAATGCTTTTTATCAGCTGATTTGAAGTACGCGGACATCTGGGGGGGAGCATTAAATATTGTTTACATATAATGAAATTATAGTAGACAGGCAATTGCTATATTAAAGTTGATTTTATTATCAGCTGTAGTAGAAAATTTGGGAACTATATACGTTTAAAAATTCTTTACATTTGCTATAGCTAAGACAGCTGGATTTTATTAAATGTTTACTTATTCAAAGCTTTAGGTATAGTACTTAAAATATGCTGCGTTTTTGGGGGGGGGGGGGGGGGTCTTGCAAAAAATCATAAAATTCGTTAATGTTTATCATTAGCGACAATATCACTTTAGGGGAAGGGGCATTTTTTAATGTGTACATCAGCTGTAGTACACAGTGGGGAAAACTATGCATGCCTTTTTTTAAATTAAGAGGACAAATCTTGTACACTCTCTGTTGCCATGGTATTACATCAATATTATGGGGAGCATCAAATAGTAAATTTACAGACTACCATTTCTGTAGATAACTTTGGGAGCATTACTCTTAAATGTTTACACATCAGTAGACTGTAGAAATGTTTTTATCAGCTGTAGTAGACAGGGGAGCATTAAATGTTTACATCAGCTGTAGTAGACTGGGAACATTAAATGTTTACATCAGCTGTAGTACACAGGGGAGCATTAAATGTTTACATCAGCTGTAGTACACAGGGGAGCATTAAATGTTTACATAAGCTGTAGTACATAGGGGAGCATTAATGTTTACATTAGCGACAATACACAGGGGAGGGGCATTAAATGTGTACATCAGCTGTAGTACACAGGGGAGCATTAAATTATTACATCAGCTGTATTACACACATCAAATGTTTACAGCTGCTGTAGTAACATGGGGGCATTAAATATTTACATCAGCTGTAGTAGACAGGGGAGCATTAAATGTTTACATCAGCTGTAGTACACAGGGGGGGAGGGTTAAATATTTACATAGCTGAGGTACACAGGGGAGCATTAAATGATTACATCAGCTGTAGTAGACAGGGGAGCAAAAAATGTTTACAGCAGCTGTAGTAGATAGGGAAACATCAAATATAGACAGTGGAGCATTAAGCTATATTATTTTCTAGTGCAGGTAGATGTATTTCACACTAAACACTAATCAGTTGTTGTATTTGTTTAGGCAGAATGAATATTACGTGTTTACTTCTGTTGCCATGTAGATGTAAATAGAGTTGAAAGTGATTTTGACTTTCTACAGGTGTGTCTTTTACCTACTTTCGATAGTGTGCAGGTTTGTCAATTGGCAAGATATTTAAGAGCCCTCTAAGGCCAAAAAAAAAATGGAATTGGTTCTCAGGCCCTGTCGCATGTACTTTTTACTCCTCGCATTTGATTTTTTTTAACCACTATATCTTAAAAAAAAATGTTTCTTGTATTTGCCAAATTTTGTGTCCGCTTACATTCTGAACTGTACTATGTACATAGTCTTGATCTTTCAAGCGGTTTTGTTCATAGGTCACATCTTGTGGTAAGATAAGTTTGATTTCAACATTGATGAGTGACATTAGTGCATCGTTTTTACATTTGTAGTCATGTGACATGGTATTTTGATTTAAAAAAACCTGCCTGTCGCATTGGATTTGAAAAATATTGGCTTGAGAACCTATTCTTTTTGTTTTTTCGCTTGGCCTAAGCTGTATAATTATATGTACCAGTGGGAAATATCCTAATGTCTTACAATGTCTCCTGTTGCCTAGATACAATGCCACTAATCTTTTGCATTTTGACAGATAATGCCGGATGAAGAACTTAAAGATGCAGCTACGAATGTTGTAAGCAAACTTGCGGTTCTAATGGGTATGAGACCAAGCATGAATAACTTTTCAAATTGTCTATCTCGGAAGACAAGACCCAATCCAATGGAAACAACAATATGTCATACCTCTCAGTAATTTATAGATACTGATCTACTGCAGATTTCTGGTGAGATTCATGTCATATTAAGTGGGTGACTTGTAATATTTTATTAATCTTATTCATAATTATCGTGTTTCATAAACTTGTATATTGATGACAAAAATAAAAGCACTTTGGTAGCATTTCTTTGATACTATGGATAAATTGTCATAAAAATCAATTTAGTAATATATAATGGTAAAATATACATGTAGTTGTATATACACTCAGAAACTCTTATGTTTGGTAATCTATTACAGATGGCTGTGGTGATGACCGATTGTCAACAACAACTGGCACATACGGTGGAGCTCATTAATTCATGGCAATGTGATCTTTCATTCATATCGACAGAGTCTGTTTACTTAAACCTCAAAAAAGCTTAAAGTGCTAACATTTTTTTACAATGACATCTAACTTGGTGATTTTTATTTGTAATGCCGTGTAGATCTTTCACATGGTATCGGCTTGTTTGTAGGCACATCTGTGTAAACATTTACCTGGCGTACCTGTTCAATAATTATGTTTATTTTGTAATGGAAAAAAAAAAGCGTCATAATAAACAAATTTTTGCCTCTAATATTCTAAATAATTTTTGTGCTTTTATCAGAAATCTGCTTCATTAATGAACACTGTATATGGTATATTCATACATTGAAAATGAAATAAAACATTGAGTTGAAGTTCAAAGGACCACCTACAGTCACTTGCCAAAAGTTTATAGACATTGTCAGTTTTTACTATATATTTCATATAAAACCACATTTTTTAAAAAAAAATATTGTGAAGCCATTTTCTATCGGAATTCAATAGAATTTTTAGTCAAAAAGAGAATTGGATAGTATTATTATATATTTTTATTTCAATTTTCCGAATTAAAAATTAAAAAATTCATTCATTTAAACAGTTTTATTTTTGTGATGAAAATTCCTTCTTTGTGTAAGTAAAATTGTGTTATCTAATTTTTACCTTTTGTCTAAATTTTCATATTTTTGAAATTACATCCAAATAATTGGTGAAACTTAAAAAAAATTCTCTGTTTAACAGTGAAAATTCTGTTCAGATGCAATAAGAAATGGCTTCACAATATTTTGTTTTTTATTAAAATGTGGTTTTATATGAAATATATAGTAAAAAATGATGATGGCTGTACAAGTGGCTGTACATATGTAAATTTTGACATCCAATTATTTGTTGGAATTTTCAATGTTTTTATTGAAATTGGCTTAAAAAATATTTGAAACGTCGAGAAATTTGACTCATAAAAGTCAAGTAGCATTAAATAACAAAGTTATTTGTAACTTTGTCAGTAGTTCAAAAGATAGAGAAATTTGACTCGATAAGTTCAACTCATTGAAGTTCTTCTATAGTTTTTCTGTATGGAAGCTCGTAGATGCCAGGTTTGAAATATTTCATCTGCAGACTGCGAGATAATTATGTGTCAACTGCCAGATAATTATGTTTCAGTCGCTAGTTAATTATGTGGCGAATGCCAGATAAAATATATTTCAAAGGTATCACCTATGGGCTTCCATACTTTTCTGATTCTAAAATAAAAAGTTCAATTGAGTTTAGACAGTTTAACTTGATTCTGGCAGTCAGAAACCCAAGTATTACGTAGCTTTAAACATCCTTATATTTTGGGTGTTTTATAGTTAAATTGGGTATATAAACTTTAAGAATATTACTGTAATCACTCGCTGTGTATATCAATCAGTTGGTCTGTATATTCTAGATTTAGTTTTATATATTTCTCCATCTATGTAAGTTTCATTACCAGTACGTGTAAATTTGACCTATTTTATTGTGCTTTTGTTGATCAGTATTAACCAAGGTGGCTTTCCTCTTTGTGGACAATGTTACTATATTTGATGTAGATATAGTTATCATGTTGATATATAACCCAAGGGAAAATTTTTATATCACTGTACAGGACTTTAATTAAACATTTTTTTTACCCCCAAGTGCCCCAAAAGGCAAGTAGCATAAAAAATTTAGCCCCATCAGATATCTAGTGGCCCACAAATAGCTCAAAAGAAATAATTTTAGATGAAGAATAATCAACTTTAACATGCGAGGACAAGACAGAATATTTTAAGTTTGAGTATGATTTACATATGCATAACAATTATTGAAAAGAGAACTTACACTCTACTTTTATTTATTTTACTGAACAATGGAGCCAAATCTACTGGCCTGTCCTATTACTTACCGGCCATGGGTCAGTGGACCAGAGCTAATTTTGAGCCCTGTCAAAACAAAAAATATGAATACTGTATGAGTAGGAATTTTAGCATTTTGTCCTAATAATATGGTATATAATTTTAGTGAGAAGAAAATTTAGTGAGTTTATGATTTAAAAAATGATAACTCTTACCTACGATGAGGAATGAATGGTTAGCGATATTCAAACTATTCAATTTTAGCAATCTCAACAACCTTGCTAATAATGCCACAATTGAATCCTTCCTAAATGTTCTGTTTATATGGTATTTTACTATTATGGTATTATCTTGTCAAGTCACAAAAATAAGTAAGAGTATGAATTATTAAACCCATTGAATTTTTAGCACAATACTGTGGTAATATAATTGGTTACAATGCTTTTCATGATTTTCTCGAAGGTTTATCTGATTTTTAAATTAATCTTCATCTGATATTCCTAAAGGGTTATATATAGTCGACTACCTCATTTGTCGTATAAAACAATAAAGTTACAAAAAGAAAACTGAAGGTGGATTGGATGTGTTCCCGAGGCCTGTCGCATAAAGATTCTTGAGTCATAAATAATAAGTTTGAAGTGTATTTTAAAAGTAAATTGACCTTAAAACAAAATTTAGGGCTGTTTTATCAGCCCAACCAGACTAAAGTCACCAAGAAAACCTTGGTAGTTTATAAATACCTATACACTTTACATTTACAAACATATATTTACTCATCAACCCCTGAAAAGCAATGGACTCTTCTGTATATTAATGACTTAGACCAGTCCAAATGTGTCTTTAGGGGTAAATGGGTTGAGACACTTACAGCAATAATCTAGGTCTATGTCTTGTTGTAAAACAGGATATGCTATTGTTAAATTTCCCCAATTCTTTGTAAAATGATTTCCTGGAGTTTTTAAACTTTCTAAGGTTCATGCAAACCAAAATAAAAATTTCAAGAAAAGCGGTAACAACTCAAGACTGTACTACTGATGTCAAAAGTACAAAGGAAAAAGAAACCCAGTTCATCATAGAATTTCTTTAATCTCTTATAGTTGTAATTATTGATACACAAAAGATCCTTTTTTATCATGGCTGCTTTAGATATGTCTCTTGACTTTTGTTTTTATAAAAGTTGACATTTTACTGTTGGTACGTTGTACTTTCTGCTTTGAGATAAATAAACAAGATTTATGGTATGTACAGACAAACCTGACTCGGAAAGCCATGCAAGGGAACAGGCAAAAGTGGCAATTATAGACAGGTGGCCTTTATAAAGAGGTGCATTCATTATAAAAAATTGACAAAGGTTATGTTTGAATAGCCTTTATAGGCAGGTGCCCTTTATATGAAGGTGATCTTTAATGCAAGTTTGACTGTGCATTATAACACTCTCTTTTGCATACCATAGCGGACTCGACATAATGGAACTTCAATCTCAAAGTCAAGAGTTAAACTGATGGAGCAACATGTAAAATAGTTCACTCCTTCAAGACACATTTTGACTGGTGTAAGACATTGATTTACAGAAGAGTCCATTATTTTCAGGGGTTAAGATAATCAGTTATTACAGTTTAGCATTGATGATGGATTACTACTGGTATTCTTCAGCATCTTTCTCTTGCTCTTTGGCATATATCTATTTCAATGTCTTTCAATGAATTTATAAATACATGTACAAATATTTGTGTATACATATACAGGTCTACCAAGGTAAAATGGCACATGTTTACATACACAACAAGTCTAAATCAAATCATAACAGGGGTGACAAGCCACTGGTCGTCGCAAAAGTATTACAGATTCAGTAATACATGGAGTCCGTGCAAGGCAATTATGTTTTACCTGTACAACCTATTTTTGGAAAGTATCGTTTTGGTTTTTTATTCTACCCGGATGTGCAACTTTTACCTTGGTACACCTATACTTGGTAGAATAAAAGAAAAGGTTTTTTGTATCCAGCTTCTTCTTATTTGCTTTGAATATGAGTTAAATTAAAATATATAAATAATTCACAAGTGATTTTAGTTCTGTTTTGAATTACTTTTTGTAGTTTTGAAGTTTAAATCTAAATATCTAATTCTTGGGTCACTTGAGGTTGCTCAGGAAGTTAAGAGTTTGCCATGCATGTAGATGGACCCTACTGTGTATGAGAGGCTTGTATGGCCGAGTGGTTAGAGCATCTGTCATTAAACCATGGTGTCTCTCACCTCTAGTCAGCACGGATTAGAGCCCCACTGGGTGATTTTGTGAAATAGTTTACCAGTTTGTATCCGGAAGGCTGTTTGTCTCTTCCCGGGTACATTGCAACTAGTATCTAACAACTAGTACTGGCTTTTCTCCACCAATAAAAAGTGGCTGTCGTGGTTTAACTGAAAAATTGTTGAGTACGGTGTAAACACCATTTAAAGAAAAAAAAGTCAAAAGAGTTCAATTCTTGGATATTTGGTCATACCTGAGAATTTTCTTAAACAGGAAGTGTCTCTTCCTATGACATGTCTTCTGAAGAAGAAGTGAAAGTGGCGGGACTTTCAGATTTCGATTAAAGCCAGTGTCCTTTGTCACAGTGGGCTTGGGCACATTAAGGCAGGTGACATATCCACATACATATTATTGGTTGGATATAAAACAATAATAAGGCAAACTTTTTTGCCAATAGAAATTACTGTATAGCTGGAAATTTTTGCCCCAGGTTATTTTCGCCCTTCTACGACAGAAAGCGTATTCACCCCATCTTAAATTCGCCCTAAATCTCGAAAGTCTTGTGAATGGTATACATGTATGTGCTTCAGTTATCTAGCTTGGAACATTTCACTTTCATATTCTAATTCAATTCGCCCTCCTATCTCAGGGCGAAAATTAAAGGGGGAGTGAAAACTCCCAGGTATACAGTCGTTGCTTATGTAATACACAGTATTATAAATATCACATTCTGTACAGACTGCCGAATTCCTAGTCGGATTTAAATGCTGTCTACATCAGGACTGGGCTGGTGATAGTTGTACACCATGTGTATCTATAATGATAGGTGAAACTTGGATAGACGGCTTGTGGTGATCTAGTGGTTGAGGGTCTGACTCCAAAAGCTGAAGGTCCTGGGTTTGATTCCTTGTACCAAGTCATAATATAGACTTAAAAAAAAAATGGTAGTGACTATTCCATCACCAAGTGCTTGGCATACAAAGTGAAAGTCACAGGTCTTTTGGATGAGAATTAAAACTCAGGTCCTGAGTCATGGCACGAAAAAGAACCCTCACTGGCTTCAGTCCATAGAACAGGTCAAAATTTGTGACTTTCACATCTTGTGCCGAGCATTGGAGAAGGAACATTAACTACCTTTTTTCTAGGTAAGACCGGGTACCGGGAATCAAACCTGAAACCTTACGCTTGTAAGTCTAATGCTGTACCAGTAGAACTCCGCCAACAGTCCAATAAAGATTTAAAGATGATAAATAACAACAAAGAAACACATCTGAGAACAATCTATAACAATTGTATTGTGTGCGTTCCGCAAAAATGTATAACTCGTCTCATCTGTTGTATAGTTACAGCTTGGAGAGGTAAGCGCAGTGTTCCAGTGAATTTCCAGATACTTGATACAAGTGTTAGAGAAGTATTTGTGTTGGATAATCTCTCCCAATAACAAGATGCCTTCTACATCCAGTAAAATCATACCACTTTCCACTGGACCACTCAAACCGTGTGACATACACCAGTTAATTTTTATTTAGTGTTCTGGTTAATACAAGAGGAACTCAAGATTTCAAAACATCTGCTGTTCATGTTACCGTCCTTTGAACAGGAAAAACTACTGGTTTACACTCGTCCACTTTGCCGGTTTGAAAATGAAATGCTGGCGCCACCCATGCTCCACACGGACACCTTTCACCTGTAAAATGGTCATTTAATATTACTATTAGTAACACTGACTTTATACTGTTAAACTGCATACCTGGAAATTTTTGCCCTTAGTTATTTTCGCCCCTGGAAACTTTCGCCCCTAGTTATTTTCGCCCCTGGAAATTTTCGCCCTTTTACAAAAGAAAACATTCATCCCATCTTAAATTTGCCTTAAATCACCAGTCTCCTGAATGAATGCCCGTGCTTCAATTATTTAGCTGGAATATTACACTTTCATCTTAAATTTGCCCTCTCACAAAAATTTGCAGGAAGCAAAAATTTCTAGGTATAAATATATATACATTGTATATATGTTTTTTACATTTTCTATAGCTACCTGGTACCATTTACCATAATCTGAAAAAGAACATGAAACATATATTTAATTGAGCAGAATAATGGCTAACTAAATAGTTACTCCACCCTGTCAATTTATGTGAATTGGACAATAGTTGTTGTCTAGTAACAGAGTTATCGCCCCTGAAAAACTCTTGTGTCACTTCATTTGAATAAACTAATGACACCAAGAAAGAGTTTGAAGAAAAGCTTTCGTATTTTTTACTTGAGAGAACTACTTTTTATGAATAGATTTTTCATTGTAAATATGACTTGTCCTGTTGAACAAGTGTTAACTAACTTTCATTTGTCTGTGTGCAAAAAGCGGAGCTAACAGACAACTAGACAAGTGTGTTTGCTGAGCCTTATAAGAAGGCCTAAAAATGGAAAATGCCCCTTGTAACAGACTTACATATTGAATAAAAATGGGACCCCCTTGTAGTGGGCTTATATAAAGAAAATGAGAAAACACCTGATAGAGAGCTAAAATTATGAAAATTAAATTTAAGCTGTATATAACATAAGTGCTACATACCATACCAAATGAAGGATCCAATCTTTGCCTGACATTTAGGACAAAATATCTGGAAAGAATAAAATCAAGATTTGTACATCACTGTAATGAACGCTACTGTCTTTAACCTACAGGTATTTGTTTCGCAAAGGTCAAAGGTCAAATGGTGTCGTTAGAAAAGAACAATGTGCCTGGTCATCATCAGTTGTCTCCCTTAAATATAAATACAATGTACATGCATTCTTCTTTTGCCCTTTCAAAATGGGGTCAAATACAAATGTACTTTGTTTGTTTAAACAGTATTTTACACCACACTCAACAATTTTCAGTTATACAGTGGCAGCCACTTTTAATTGGTGGAGGAGAGAACCCAGTTACAATTGTACCCAGGAAGAGACCTCCTGTCGTCTGTGAGTAAATTGACAAACTCTCTAACAAAATCAGCCCAGGTTCCAGCTCTCACCAAAGATAACCTGTTTTCTGAAACCACATTCTGAAAATCATATGGTTAACTATTCCTTTAGAAAAAAAAAAATGTTTTGAGAGACCACCTGTCTTGAGAGACCACATTTCAGTGGCAGATGGGATGGTCTCTCAGGAAAGGTTCAAATGTAAAACAAATTAGTAGCCTCAAGTATAGAAGTGTATGGCTTTATTATATACCAAAAATATTGTTAGTTCTCAGAGTGAGAAAAAATGCATGACCTATAACTGTATTAGGTAATCTAATGCCATACAATTGTCAATTTGTATCAGTAAATGAAACTTTTACAAAAATTTATATATGTAACAACCTGCTATTTATGTCTAGGACAGAATATTTTCACTTTCACGTTAGTCTGAATCTAATTCATTTTGACACAAAAATATCAGTTGCAATGCCAGTTATTAGCATCATTTATATATTCATTAATATGTACATTAAATTAGTAAATTAATGAACTCTCCCTTTGCAGAAAATGTATGGGGCTTCTATTACAAAATATATGGTAATTTTAAATACAGTCACAAGAAATAAAACCTGTTAACAGCTCAACTTAAAAAAATTTGAAACAAATACCTTTCCTTCAGGAACTTGTATCATTTCTTCCATCCATTTCACTGGTTCTATAAATATGGACCTATCACAGACTTCTTCTCTTGAATCATCTGGTACGTTGGTAGGCTCTCTTTGATTGGATGGGACTTTCCCTCTCCAGCCAAAAGCTGCATTGCCAGCTCCTACTGTATGTTTGATAAATCCTGAATGCTTGAATAATGGCTTTCTGTCAAATAAAAAGAATATACAAATATCATTGCTTCAAAGTATAGTAGCTACAATTTCCACTGAAATAAGATTTTATATAATACTGATGATTTGTAAATTAAAAAGAGAGAGAACATTATAAAGAAACCAATTTCTGACTGCTTTTTCTTAAAAGGTATTTCAAAAAGATTTTTAATGCTTAATTTTACAATCATATTGAATTGCTCTCTGGTAGACAAGGGTCAATTGTTAGGACCATCCCATATTCATATGACCTACATGTTATGCTAACCCTATTTTGACAAGTACTCACTGTGCAATCTGTACATGAAAAGCATCTGAAATGTTATTCTATTTAAAATATTTTATCAAAAGTTTTTTAAAAAAAAGACACAACAATGTAGTAAAAATATAATATATATATATATATATATATATATATATATATCAGACTGGTGCCCTAGATATACTTCTGTCATACATCTAATTCTAGACTGTTTCCCTGCTTAAAGTTCTGGTTTACACCATTTCTAAGCAAGTTTAAACAACAAATCATAAGTGGAAAGAAGTATAAAACTTAAAGAAAATACAGGTATAGGTATCTACTTACCTGCATTTTCTACATTTGTAAATAGTATCATTCTTGCTTGATGACTCAGGATTATCTTGTAAATGACCGGCTAACAATTCCCCTTCTTCTCCTAAATGATTCCAAATCAAAGTACTTTAGTACCCAATGAAAATGTAAAGAACTTTTTAAACAAATCAACTGACCAACATGATATCTTTAAGCTTTAATATGATTTTAAATAAGCTTTACATGTTGTCAAACAACTGACCAAAATGACCATATCTGTATACCATATATAAAAAAAATCATAATTTTGTCAATTTGCTCTAAAGACGTTTCATACCAAACTTGAGGAGAAGTGGTCAAGTGTTTGGTAACTCTTTCAGCTCCAATATATGTATTGGTGTGTTCTTTTTCTATTGTTTTAGACTGGTCTTTTATAGTCTGTGGGGTCACAAGTTTATGCCCATACCGAAAAAACCTGCACAATGACAGATTGCAAATTATTGAGTTACTTGTTTGATACTTGTTTGATAGTTGTTGTAGAATTGTCTTTACCAATTGTGATGAGGATTCATTCATCAATTATTTCATTTGAATTTATCTGTGGACTCATGGCGGGTGTGACTGGTCAACAGAGTATGCTTACTGACCTCCATGGCACTTGATCCCACCTCTGGATTTTCAGAGGTCTGCGTGTGACTAATTGTCACCTGATTTGTGTAATGTCTAGTGAACCGTCTTTCAATTAATACTTTGGTATCTGTGATTTTCATATCTGAGTAACTTAGATGAGCTAAAAATAGCACAAACATAAAAAATATATGTTTGGTGTGACCTAAGCAACCTTCTTTAAAAATGCTGACCTAAACAATTATGGCAGTTTTGCTCCTTTATTATTTTTCATATTTAAAATTGGAAATCTTGCCTGACTTACATATCAAAATTTAAAACAGAATTAAAAATCAATTTTTTGGCCAATGGATTGATCCCCTTCTAAAACTACTGATCAGAGCACATCAAACAAATATAATTCTTTAACTCATCGACCTTTGAACAACAATGGATTCTTCTGTAAATCAATGACTTTGACCAGTCCAAATGTGTCTTTAGGGGGAATGAGTTTTGAGGGCCCCAACTGAAAACATACAGAATGCATTTACTCAGTGCATGAAAGCATGGTTTAAATCAGGAATGTGGAATATGTTTAACCCCAAAACATATCAGATGTTTATTTTGCAAAACATTGAGAAATCTCCATTCATTTAAGTTTCAATATGATTTTAATTACCCGCTGTATTCAGCATCCGGAGTGCCAACTTTTGTAACTTGTATATCCGATACTTTTCATTTGTATTGTCTATGGTACAACCCATATCTTCAAACAGCAGAAGCTGCTCCTTGAACCCATCATTTGGACTGTCGACAAGAAGAGATTATAAACAAATAAGAGGTGACAGGAATTTAACACACTGAAACAAACATAAATACATTTACAGTGGAATATCATTATGTCGAAATTGGATCAGTCGATATTCTGGATATATTAAAGTTTAATGGCCAGTCCCAATTTTTATGGATAGAAAAATATTCTCATTAAAATTTCGCTTATCTCAAATTCTGTATATCTTAAAGTAATAGAGGTGGCCCTGTGAATGTCGAAATAACGAGACTTCACTGTAAAGGGAAACCCGAATATAAAGATATTTGAAAAATATCAAGCAAACAAATAAATCAGTAAGACATGCTCCCTATCAGTTACTATCAACAAGCTTTTGAATTCCTGGTCTCAAAGGCTGGATCAACAAATGTCAGTATGGGAAATGATAGTGTTATCAATATCATATGATCAAAGTGTTTAAATCCATATCTAGAGCACTTTTTTCGTTAGTCCCTTATGAGTGAAACCAGAGGTTGGTTGGTAGGTTTTGTGTGTGGAATCTACAGGTTTCGTTGGTTTCTTTCCATCAGCCCATCCAGCATAAGTTCATGTTGGTTTCATTGGTAGGGGAACATGTATTGATTCATCGATACTCTCAGAATGTTTCCAAGTTCCCTACCAGGAAAACGGGTGGAATGGCGGGGGGTGGGGGATGGTTGTGTGTTCTGTTTTGTCCTAGTGTAACCACCAGTCGTTCGATCAGTACATTAGATTGAAGTTTTAATTAATGTTTAGTAATTATTCACCATTCACTACAGGTAATGATTTCACAGTTCGAGGACATGTATTCATCCACCATTATTCCCAAAATGACTTTTTTTTTTCAATTTTCAGATGATTTTCATCATTACAATGTGTACAGGATGTGACGAAAATAACGAGCTGATATCAGTGACATATCAATTCCATTGTTCTGTACAGACTTTCTCTTAATCAACGTAAACTTGATTTTGATTCCGAATACCGTAAATTGGGATATTTTGGCCATTGTTTAATTTTGGCCAATATGGCCACCCTATCGAAATGGCTAAAATTAAAACATCCAAAACATGTACACAATATTTCTACCGGTACTTTAAAATATTTGAGTGTTTTATAGATTAACAGACAAGGGGCTTAAAATAACACTGTGTGGACATTAATCTTAATTAAGTACCATTGTATGCATCAATTCTAATTATTCTATACCAGGACTTTTTAATATTGATGTTTCAAACACCTGGAATATTTGACACGACAAGACCGAGATCTGATGGTAGGCCAAATAAACATAAATGGCCAAAAATTTAACTGACCAAAAAATAACCCTTCATTTTATGACCAAAGTGGCCAAATTTTAGCAACGCCAAAATATCCCAATTTACAGAACTGTTTTATGCCATACTCAAAGGTTTTTCAGTTATATGATGAACCCACTGGCTTTCAGCAAGTAAACTGGCAAACTTTCTTACAAAATTAGCTTATGTTCCTTTGGGGCTGGGCCCTGTGCTGACAAGAGAGGTGAGACTTCCACAGAGGCCCAACACTGACTAGAGGTGAGAGACTTCCACAGAGGCCCAACACTGACTAGAGGTGAGAGACTTCCACAGAGGCCCAACACTGACTAGAGGTGAGAGACTTCCACAGAGGCCCAACACTGACTAGAGGTGAGAGATGCCCACAGAGCCCCAACACTGACTAGAGGTGAGAGATGCCCACAGAGGCCCAACACTGACTAGAGGTGAGAGACTTCAACACTGACTAGAGGTGAGAGACTTCCACAGAGGCCCAACACTGACTAGAGGTGAAAGACTTCCACAGAGGCCCAACACGGACTAGAGAGGTGAGAGACTTCCACAGAGGCCCAACACTGACTAGAGGTGAGAGACTTCCACAGAGGCCCAACACTGACTAGAGGTGAGAGACTTCCACAGAGGCCCAACACTGACTAGAGGTGAGAGACTTCCACAGAGGCCCAACACTGACTAGAGTGAGAGACTTCCACAAGAGGCCCAACACTGACTAGAGGTGAGAGACTTCCACAGAGGCCCAACACTGACTAGAGGTGAGAGACTTCCACAGAGGCCCAACACGGACTAGAGAGGTGAGAGACTTCCACAGAGGCCCAACACTGACTAGAGGTGAGAGACTTCCACAGAGGCCCAACACTGACTAGAGGTGAGAGACTTCCACAGAGGCCCAACACTAACTAGAGGTGAGAGACTTCCACAGAGGCCCAACACTGACTAGAGGTGAGAGACTTCCACAGAGGCCCAACACTGACTAGAGGTGAGAGACTTCCCACAGAGGCCCAACACTGACTAGAGAGGTGAGAGACTTCCACAGAGGCCCCAACACTGACTAGAGGTGAGAGACTTCCACAGAGGCCCAACACTGACTAGATGTGAGAGACTTCCACAGAGGCCCAACACTGACTAGAGGTGAGAGACTTCCACAGAGGCCCTACACTGACTAGAGGTGAGAGATGTCCACAGAGGCCCAACACTGACTAGAGGTGAGAGACTTCCACAGAGCCCAACACTGACTAGAGGAGAGAGACTTCCACAGAGGCCCCAACACTGACTAGGGGTAAGAGACTTCCACAGAGGCCCAACACTGACTAGAGGAGAGAGACTTCCACAGAGGCCCCAACACTGACTAGAGGTGAGAGATGCCCACAGAGGCCCAACACTGACTAGAGGTGAGAGACTTCCACAGAGCCCCAACACTGACTAGAGGTGAGAGATGCCCACAGAGGCCCAACACTGACTAGAGAAGTGAGAGACTTCCACAGAGGCCCAACACTGACTAGAGGTGAGAGACTTCCACAGAGGCCCAACACTGACTAGAGAGGTGAGAGACTTCCACAGAGGCCCAACACTGACTAGAGGTGAGAGACTTCCACAGAGGCCCAACACTGACTAGAGGTGAGAGACTTCCACAGAGGCCCAACACTGACTAGAGGTGAGAGACTTCCACAGAGGCCCAACACTGACTAGAGGTGAGAGACTTCCACAGAGGCCCAACACTGACTAGAGAGGTGAGAGACTTCCACATAGGCCCCAACACTGACTACTGAACTAGAGGTGAGAGACTTCCACAGAGGCCCAACACTGACTAGAGGTGAGAGAACTTCCACAGAGGCCCAATACTGACTAGAGGTGAGAGACTTCCACAGAGGCCCTACACTGACTAGAGGTGAGAGATGTCCACAGAGGCCCAACACTGACTAGAGGTGAGAGACTTCCACAGAGGCCCAACACTGACTAGAGGAGAGAGACTTCCACAGAGGCCCCAACACTGACTAGGGGTGAGAGACTTCCACAGAGGCCCAACACTGACTAGAGGAGAGAGACTTCCACAGAGGCCCCAACACTGACTAGAGGTGAGAGACTTCCACAGAGGCCCAACACTGACTAGAGGTGAGAGACTTCCACAGAGCCCCAACACTGACTAGAGGTGAGAGATGCTCACAGAGGTCCAACACTGACTAGAGGTGAGAGACTTCCACAGAGGCCCAACACTGACTAGAGAGGTGAGAGACTTCCACAGAGGCCCAACACTGACTAGAGGTGAGAGACTTCCACAGAGGCCCAACACTGACTAGAGAGGTGAGAGACTTCCACAGAGGCCCAACACTGACTAGAGGTGAGAGACTTCCACAGAGGCCCAACACTGACTAGAAGTGAGAGACTTCCACAGAGGCCCAACACTGATTAGAGGTGAGAGACTTCATGGTTTTAAGTGTGATGTTCTAACCACTCGGCCACAGAGGCCCCAACACTGGCTAGAGGTGAGAGACTTCATGGTTTAAAGTGTGATGCTCTAACCACTCGGCCACAGAGACCCAACACTGGCTAGAGGTGAGAGACTTCATGGTTTAAAGTGTGATGCTCTAACCACTCGGCCACAGAGACCCCAACACTGACTAGAGGTGAGAGACTTCATGGTTTAAAGTGTGATGTTCTAACCACTCGGCCACAGAGACCCAACACTGACTAGAGGTGAGAGACTTCATGGTTTAAAGTATGATGCTCTAACCCCTTGGCCAGAGAGGCCCCAACACTGACTAGAGGTGAGAGACTTCATGGTTTAAAGTGTGATGCTCTAACCACTCGGCCACAGAGGCCCCACCACTGACTAGAGGTGAGAGACTTCTTGGTTTAAAGTGTGATGTTCTAACCCCTCAGCCACGGAGGCCCCTAATCAATGTAGACTAAAACAGTAATAAAATATGTATACACACGATAATTACCAAACACAAGATCTTCTTTTTCTTACAAACCCGAGTGTTTCACCGTATCCTCGTTTGCTTTTATACATCAAGTAGGCTATAACCATTGTTGCACTCCTTGAACAACCAGCAATGCTAGATGAAATAAAGGGAGACAACTTAGAAAAGAAGCATGGTACTGTAAAATTGTAATAGTAATGTTTCTAAAAAAATCCTTGGATTAAAATTTGCAATTTGTAGAAATTGCTATATTTTATGTAATATACACAGGGAATATATACCAAAAGAGGTGTGCTTGCCAATACAATTATAAAGACACTTGCCAACAGTACAAAATTGTGTTAATTGGTTTGCCAACACTACAACATGTACATATGTGTTTAATGGATTTGCCAACACTACATGTGTTTTATAGGTTTTCAAACTCTACATGTGTTTAATGGGTTTGCCAACTTTACATGTGTTTTATAGGGTTTTCAAACTCTACATGTGTTTAATGGGTTTGCCAACTCTACATGTGTTTTATAGGTTTTCAAACTCTACATGTGTTTAATGGGTTTGCCAACTCTACATGTGTTTTATAGGTTTTCAAACTCTACATGTGTTTAATGGGTTTGCCAACTCTACATGTGTTTTATAGGTTTTCAAACTCTACATGTGTTTTATAGGTTTTCAAACTCTACATGTGTTTAATGGGTTTGCCAACTTTACATGTGTTTAATGGGTTTACCAACACTACATGTGTTTAATGGATTTGCCAACACTACATGTGTTTAATAGGTTTTCAAACTCTACAAGTGTTTAATTGGTTTGCCAACTTTACCTGTGTTAAATAGGTTTGCCAACAATACATGTATTTAATAATGGGTTTGCCAACACTACGTGTTTAATAGGTTTTCCAACTTTACATGTGTTAATTGGGTTTGCCAACACTATTACCTGTATTGAATTGGTTTGCCAACACTACTACCAGTGTTGAATGGGTTTGCCAACATGACATGTGTTTAATGGGTTTGCAAACACAACTGCCTGTGTTTAGTGGGTTTGCCAATACATGTACTACTACATGTGTTAATATATCTGTGTTTAGTGGGTTTGCCAACACCACTACATATACATGTGTTTATGGGTCTGCCAACACTAGTGCATACATTGTACATGCATACTTGTTTAGTGAATATGCCAACTCCAACCCTACATATACATGTGTTGAGTGGCATTGCCAACACCAATCGCATGTATACTAATCTTGAGTGGGTTTGCAACCACTTTAACACTTACTTGTGTCAGTTTTGTCAACGTCATGACTACATGTACGTATACATTTCTTCACTGCCAGCATTACACGTAATAATATAATTAAGGATTGTTTTTTTTTTAAAAAAACAATCCTTATATTTTATATATATTACATGTACCATTTTCTGTGAATTTGTAGTCAGCAAGATATGAAATTCATTCTATATAATTGACTTTTTAGGGGGAGGTTTTATATGATGTAACAGCTGAACAGCTGTGTGTCAAGCATTGAATATAAATGCAAACCGGTCTGTATACTTGCAATGAAGGAAATAACAGTCAGTATGTAAACATTGGTCTTTTTCAATCCATTTCTAAATCATCACGATGTCAAAGCATTAAAACCTTGCATTCATTTACTTAAGACATTACCGTACATGCATTCAAGGAGAATTGTGTAATACAAATGGAGGGCCTAATTTTACATTTATGTACATGTGTTATATTCATATCTTACCAATGAACTAAAATTCCACCCGCTTGGATCCCTTCCTCAATAAATGCAATACATTCCTCAAAGTAGGTCAACAGGTCGGTATCCTCAATGTCTAGTCCTGGGACAAACTTGTATTTGAATTCGCTGCTGATGCTTTTGTTCAGAGGACAATTATTCACAGTTAGAATATGTGTGATATTTTTGGCTTTCAGACATTCGACATTAGCTGCACTGACAGAACTCTTCGATCCCAAATGAAGATGATCAATGATTTCGTTCATATCTGCTACAGTCAAATTTGTGTTGGACATTTTTTTTCTTCTGTGTGGAAGGAAAAGAAGTATTAAACTATATAAAAAAAAAGTATATTTATATCAGTTATATAAACTATATAATATTTAACAATGGAAAACAAGCCCAGATGTGACATAGGATTGTGGCGTCATTAACATTTCTATATTTCAGGAGTCAGGACATGCAGGTACATGGTCTTCTCTGGGAAATCTAGTAATTTCCGTATCAAGTAATATCAGCACCGAGTAAATCTGGCACTTGTACAAGAAACTTTGGCACTTATCTTTTTACCATCAGGTATTTTTAGCAATTGAACAGGTAATATTGGCAGCTAGTATTATGAGATACATGTAAATCATTTAATATCTCATAATGAATATTATGTCAAATTATGTCAAAATAAAGTTCTGATGCATGTTTCTGAGAATTTGATTTTCAAAACAGAGTTGTTCATGTCAATATTTGGCTTAAAACTTAATGTTAGATTTTTTCTTAATATGTGTATCTGAAATTGATTATTTACCATATGAATGCTAAAAATAACTAATGCCAACACCAAAATTACTTGAAACAAGTGCTGAAAATATGTACTTGCTTACATATACCAAATTTCCAGACACCTTAAGCTTCTCTGGTCTCATTTCAGTAGTATAATACCGGTACCAATGTAAAACATATGAAATGATGGTAACATCTGTATACTTAATGGACAGACACAAGACAGTACATGTATGAACAAATGTCACACACAACATACAACACACATTTACTGGATCATGGTCACAATACCTGACACTGTGACCTGCTCATGAAGAAAACCCATGTCCACGGTTTTCCTGGGTATTTTGTGAAACTGTCGTCTATAAACTTGAATTCGGGACAAATTTACAACATATAACTTATATGGGAGCCCATGGAAATACCAAAAACATTGAAAACAACAAGGAATTACCAAAAACACCAGAAAAAGCACTGAAGACACCATTATAAATCTGACAAACAACTTAAATATTATAGATATAGATATCTGAATCCTTAATGTAAAGTTTTACAGAAATTGGATGCATTTGAAAGAAGTTATTACGATATTTTAATACACAAGTACTGCTGATAAACTCAATTTGCGTTTGACACAATAAACATAACTTCACACATTTTGTATTCAAATTTTGTTAGATGCATACTTGTATATCAACACAAAGTCTTGTTGTATTTCTGAGAAAAAATGCAAAAAATTAAAAGGATTTACATAATTCGAGTTGAATACGCATCTAGATGTCAGTTAGGATGTAAAACCGGAGCTCATGCACAGTGACACGTGTGACTTGTGTATCAGAAATAATATCGCAGATCTAATAACTTTGAAATGCATAAAATTATGTTAAACTTTACATTAGGGAGCCAAATATAAATATATTTAATAATTAAGTTGTTTGTCTGATTTATATTGGTGTTTTCAGTGCCTTTTCTGGTGTTTTTGGCAAATCGTTATGGTTTTCGGTGTTTTCAGTATTTTCATGGACCATTTATAAGGTCTTCACCATAAAAATTCAGCAACTTTCCTAACCAAACAAATGACACTGAAATTTTGGTTGCCAGCTGTCCACGTCAGGCATTTGTAATAATGATACTGTTGATTACTTTTCATTATTTATGTTTCTGTTGGATAGTATGACACGGATATTTCATGTAGATCTAGTTGGGTTACAATTTAGGCCGAACTTTCTGCCCCAATTTTAAGCGATTCTTATTATTATTATTTTTTGTTGTTGTTGGTAAAATCGTTTTAAATCGGGGCAGAAAGTTCAGCCTAGTTGGAATATAAAACCTAATTTTCATATATACTTACTTTTTGACAATCAAATATTCATTTATTTTGGAAGGAAAGAGTTCCTTCTGTACCCCCATTGAATTTAAAGAAGATAGTTTATCTGTTGCGTTCCTAATGGACATCTGAAGCGTAATGAATCAGGATAAAATAATTATGATTTGAGAGGGGGTACAAAAGGAACTCTTTGCTTATCCCTACTGTGATTATATAAGGAGAACATAAACGACCGTCTTTTAAATTAAATATCAGTTCAATAATTGTTTGGCTATCATGGATTTTAAAACAACTTATTTACCTAAAACATCGGACGATAAACAAAAGCAGACGATCGTGTAAACACCGCGGTCAGCGATGTCGACAAGAGGAGGTACAATGTTGTGAAATGTCAATTTCCCACGTGGGTTTGTTTCGACAGGAAGTCTTTTAGCCAATACTAATGACCCCTGAGTTGCTCTGACGATGTTAAAATAATATTTGCGTTTAATTTGCTATTTATATCTGATTTTATTTATTTGAAATTATAAAGGATATCAAATATAGTATGAAAATAAGAAAAAAAATTGATTTGATGATATATTTCAATAAAACTGTAACCTAAACTAAGGAGACAAATAACTTAATAGGGAATCGGTATTTTGTTTTGTTTGGTGACTGACTTAGTCCGTAGTTCCTTGTTTATTTATCATTGGCTACTTATTTTTAATTCAAAATTGTTATTAATAAAAGAGAATGTAATAAATTCGTTTTAATGGCAAATGAAATGCAATTTGTTTATTATACTTATTTTTGCATTTGTAAGAGATTTAGTGTGACCCAAGAGTTGATTCTTAGTCATCGAAACGTTTAATATAACATGTTCATGTTTTCAAATTTTAATGTTGTTAATTGACATTGAACACGCAAGCATGGAAGTAGATATTCGTCTGGCAGGTGCTCGGGAAAGAGCGAAACCTGCTCTTTCTGATGAATTAAACAACCTTGTCTCCCCTGGTGATATCATAACAACTGATACAGGTTTCATGCGGTACAAGAATTTTATTTGCAGAGAGAGAGAGAGAGCCACATTAATATATGTAACTGAAAGAGAGAGAGAGAGAGATTCCAATTATTGAAACTGATGTCATGGTTGGTTATACAGTGGAACTTGTCTTGAGAGATTACTCTCATAAAAGACCACCTGTCTCCTGATACCACTTTATGAAAAACATTTGGTCTCTTTAAACAGGTTCCACTGTAGTAAAATCCATAATATGAACAAAGGCAATACCTTGATTGGCTTGAAAGAGAGCGCAGCTCCTTGTTTTACACACGCGGGAAAAAAAACATTCATAGGGAATCTAAACGACCTCAGTAAGACAACACCTTTCCTGCAAAATGACGTAACAGTTAAATTATCATGCCAAACATTTAGAATAGGAGAATCAAACCGGGGTCTATGAGAAGTTTGTTTAGGGTAATGCATTTTTGAAATCTTGATTTTTGGTATGTCCTGGAGAAAGAAAATAAAACGATAGTAAATTGATGCATTTTGAGTAATTTCTAAACAATAAGTTTGGCCTTTGGCAGTTCGAGCTGCGCTCTCTATAATGTGGCGGGGTGGAGTATACAAAGTATAATTACAGTAAAACCTGTCACAACACATACTAATTCAGCGGACACCCTCCGATAACGGACAGTTTGTCTAGGTCTCGATTTACATTGTTATATAAGACTATTTTAAACATCTGTTTTAGATAAACCAAAACCTCCCTTACCTGGACAACAGACAAAGTTGTTGGCTCCAATATGCATGATTTTTGTATTTTTAGCCCTGAATTAGCAAACAGACTTCCTATGATCAACTTCCATTACCACAGGCAATTTTTCACTAAACCGTATGGCCCGACGTCTATCTTGAGAAACGCTCCTACAATCTTTTATTTTGTGTTTTTTCTTGATATTTGTTTCCTAGCATTGCACTGTAACAGTTGATTACAAGAACGATTGTGTTGATTATTTAGGAAAATCCATATAACCTGGCTGGGGGGGGGGTGGGGGGGGGGGTGGAGGGAATGGAGTCTTGTGAACCCTTTCTTGACCTGGACAAGTTTAAATTTTAGGTAATAAAACATATCATTAAAAATCCACTGAGTAGAGTAATCTTCATACTTGTCGCCAAACATAAGAGAGTATCCAGTGAGGAATAAAACGTTTTTCTAGTGAAGCTTGTCATAACCGAAAAGTGAGTAGAATCATCCATATGATAATCAAAAGGTTACTCTGCCTGGCCATCTTAAGAATGTGAATTGGACAATACGTATGAATGTTTTTGCAGTGAATGGTCATCGTTCATTCAGCAGACACCTCTCTATAATTGACAACTTGATTAGTCCGGCTAAACGCAGGTTTTACTGTACATTAGAATTACACCGGAAAGAGTAATTGTCCCTACTTGTCACCATACTTAAGAGTATTCCACGTTGAATAAAATGCATTTTCCACGAAACTTGTCCTAACCAAAAAATTGATCGTACAGCTATCACAGTTTTGTGTTTGAGAAATATCTACAATTACTTCACTATGTCACTTTTAACTAAGATGGAGCCTCGCCTAAAGACCACGTCACATTTCAAACCACAAGTTTTCAGTCTCTTGATAAACTTTTAATAAAAACAGTGATACTTGTATATAAAGACCTTCTTTAGGGACACAAAATAACTGGTCTTTATAGGGAGGTGGTCTTTATATAGAGGTTGATTTGTACACAAATGGTACTACCGGTATGGGGACAGCAAAAACAAAAAAAAAACCAAAAAAACATGGCCTTTGTGACCAGGTGCTCTTTATACACAGGTGGTCGCTAAAGCAGTTTTTAATATAAGAGACCACCTCTCTAATTGAGTCAGTCAGGTGGTCTTAATAGGGAGGTTCCACTCTACGTGTATGACTTGATATAAGCAGATTCAGAGATTTTGTTATATATTATATGCGGCCAGTACAGCTGTTCACTGATAAATACATGTACATGTTTATATATATTTCTTTCATCTTTACAGTGGACATGGGACGTACATGGAAGATGAGAAACTTTATGCATCAGTGGCTGGTGTAGTAGAGCGAGTCAACAAACTAATTTGTGTAAAGCCTCTCAAAACTAGGTTTGTAATTCAATTTTCAATGCTGATATATTGTCTTGAAATGTGTATAGATAACACATATAAATGTGACTCCTGAAGCTTAGAATGACACTCTTATAAATGGTGAAATGTCTAGATCTTCAGTCAAAATCAAAAGCAAAAATGCATTTTGAGAGTATTTGATGTCAGATTCAATACATGTCCACTACCTGTGAAACCATTAGTAATACGGTGTATCTGAGTTACGGAACAGTTTCAGAAAATACAGCACACTGATCATGTAACTTTGAGAAAATTAATGACACTTTTGTCTTGGAAAATATGAAGTAAACCATGGTGGGGAGATGAAATCCAAAGAATTTAAAAAGCATGTGCTGATATGTGGTGCCATGTTGTAAATCAGATCCCAGAGAGAAAAATATGCCAGATAAATATCGGTTTCATTTCATTTAAACAATTCCCCCCCCCCCAAAATATGAACCCACACCTGAAGCATATGTAGGTCTACATGTATGATACGCCATCACCACTCACTGACACTGATGTAAACTTTGAATCAAGCCAGGAATATACACCTATCAAGCAGCTCTTAGATATATAAAAATGTTTAGGAGTTAAAATATTGTTTGTACATGTATTAATCCGAACTTTATCATTTTATCAGCTGATATGAGGACTACTACATATATATATAATATATATATATATATATATATATATATATATATATATATTATATATATATATATCATATAATATATATATATATATATATAATATATATATAGGTATCTGCCATTTTGTTCAAAATGTGCCTTAAATTTTCTCACGTGGTGATGAAAGTCACGTGACAGAGAGAGGTCTGTTGATGAATCTCGGAAACGATGTATTGAATAATGGGCAAGTACAAATCTTTAACCAAACATAAATGAAAACATTAAGCAGACAGACTGGCGTATAGATGGATGCATACAAAACTTTTTGTAACTCCTGGTTTTACTGGTGGGGAACTAAGAGTTGTCTCTATAATATATGTATATGTACACTTTTATATGAAGATTCAACATTTGAACTAGTCAGGTCTTTTAGATAAGTCTGTGAAATAGATGCCACCACTTGCTGTTGTATATTTGTGGAGCATTGGTCACTCATGAGGGATTATCAGATTCAAATCTGGATCTCGTCAAATCGGAGATGGAGGTATTGACTCTACTGTTAAAACGTTTGACATAAAAAGTGAAAGTCACAGATTTTCGAGTCGAGGTTAAAAACAGAAATACACATTGCTATGAAAGGCATGAAGTTTAACTTAAATTATCATAGCATCAACGTAAGTTGATAGTAGAGATAAAAATTTATGACACTTCCCTTACAGGTAAAATTTCTTTGCATAGCATTAAAACAACATCAAACTTAGTTAAAACATCATGCATCAAGATAGGCAGTAGCAGGGCATTAGATGCTCATGCCATTAATTTTTCAGAGATTTTTGAATTTTAGACATTTTTTCAATCTTATGAATTTAATTTCTTTTATAGATATAATGGTGAGATTGGAGATGTGATAATTGGTCGAATTATAGAAGTTCAACAAAGACGATGGAAAGTGGAAACACACGCCAAACTGGATTCTGTGTTAATGCTATCATCGGTTAATCTACCAGGAGGTGAACTGGTTAGTATTTATATATCAGTAGCATAAATCTGTCAGGTAGGGAGGGGGAGTCTGATAAATATTTTGAATTAATTCATTTTGATGCCCACTCTGGTAACTTCTTATTTTGGCTATGTATACTGGTATTCATTTTTAAAGTTAAGAAATAGAAAATGACTTATAAATAAAGTACTGTAAATCTGGGAAAAAAATGTCCTACACAACTTCTAGATTTATATGCAAGATGATAGCTTCACGATTTTGAATGTCCATTTCATCATACTATTATCATACATCATTACGTGGTAATTTTATTTTCGTGAGCTCTCATCTCGCAAATAAAATCAGATTTACAGTATATAAATGGTGGAACCACCTAACTGACTCAAAGTGGTCTGATTAGTGAGGTAGTATCAAGAGACTGAAAATTTATGGTCTGAAATGTGAGGTGGTCCTCTATTAAGCAAGGTACCGCTTGTGGTAGTCTAGTGGTAAAGCGTTTAACTAGCAACCCCAGCTCGTATCGATAACGCACTAGAATTAATCAAATTTTTATGTTTGTTGTTTAAAAGTCTCAACTTCAGGCATCATTTATTTCAGAATATTTATATATTATATACCATCTGAAAGAGAAATAAATGTACTTTCCAATGATATGTATTCTGTTGGTTTTCATTAGTGTAAATGTGATGATTTTGCGAGTTAAAAATAAAAATCGGCACATTTTCATCGATACCACTTTGGCTGCAGTGACGGCAACACCCAGTTAGTTCTTATAACATTGTACTATCAATTTGACTTTGAGTTGTGTTTTACGCCACACTCGACAATTTTTGTTATAAGGTGGCGGCCAGTTTTTATTGGTGGAGGAGAGAACCTGGTTACAGTGTACCTGGGAAGAGACCACCGGCCTTCTGCAAGTAAACTGGCAAACTTTCTCACAAAAACCAGTTTAGGTTTCAGCAGGGCTCGAACCTGTTGTACAATTAAAAAGGTGATCTGTTTTTAAAGATACATTTCAGCTTTGGTGAAAGCTGTCATCATTTGTCAAAAGTTTCTACCTATGTCAGTGTATGTGGTTTATCATAGCTGATTGATATTTGTTGATTAAGTCCTGAGGTGGCAGTCCATAATACACGGATTAAATTTTGTGTCCTGTATTGAAGATTATTTGATAAAATACCTACTTTGTGAGATTTTACTTTTTGTAAATACACACACAACTACGAAGATTTTAATTACAGGTAAGTTTTTGGCAGGGAATATTTAGTGTTATACAGATTGTATTTGTCTATTACAAGCGGCCTCCATGGCCGAGTGATTAGCATGATTAGAGGAGCATGCTCTAAACCATGAAGTCTCTCGCCTCTAGTCAGTGTTGGGGCCGAGTGATAAGAGGAGCATGCTCTAAACCATGAAGTCTCTCACCTCTAGTCAGTGTTGGGGCCGAGTGATAAGAGGAGCTCACTCTAAACCATGAAGTCTCTCGCCTCTAGTCAGTGTTGGGGCCGAGTGATAAGAGGAGCTCACTCTAAACCATGAAGTCTCTCGCCTCTAGTCAGTGTTGGGGCCGAGTGATAAGAGGAGCTCACTCTAAACCATGAAGTCTCTCACCTCTAGTCAGTGTTGGGGCCAAGTGATAAGAGGAGCTCACTCTAAACCATGAAGTCTCTCACCTCTAGTCAGTGTTGGGGCCGAGTGATAAGAGGAGCTCACTCTAAACCATGAAGTCTCTCACCTCTAGTCAGTGTTGGGGCCGAGTGATAAGAGGAGCTCACTCTAAACCATAAAGTCTCTCACCTCTAGTCAGTGTTGGGGCCGAGTGATAAGAGGAGCATGCTCTAAACCATGAAGTCTCTCACCTCTAGTCAGTGTTGGGGCCGAGTGATAAGAGGAGCTCACTCTAAACCATAAAGTCTCTCACCTCTAGTCAGTGTTGGGGCCGAGTGATAAGAGGATCTCACTCTAAACCATGAAGTCTCTCACCTCTAGTCAGTGTTGGGGGCCGAGTGATAAAGAGGAGCTCACTCTAAACCATGAAGTCTCTCACCTCTAGTCAGTGTTGGGGCCGAGTGATAAGAGGAGCTCACTCTAAACCATGAAGTCTCTCACCTCTAGTCAGTGTTGGGGCCGAGTGATAAGAGGAGCTCACTCTAAACCATGAAGTCTCTCACCTCTAGTCAGTGTTGGGGCCGAGTGATAAGAGGAGCTCACTCTAAACCATGAAGTCTCTCGCCTCTAGTCAGTGTGGGTTTGAATTTCACTGGAACCATTGCCTGATTTTATGAGAAAAAGTTTACTTGTGGAAGGCTGGTGGTTCTTCTGACCGGGTTCTCTCCTCCACCACTAAAAACTGACAGTCACCTTATAACTGAAAAGTTGTTCTGTGTGGAGTAAGACAACATTCAAATTCAAATTTGTCTATTACAGATTGAGGTGTATTTTATATGAACTAAATTTTACGTTTTTTGATTTATAATTTGTATATTTTGAATTACAATTATCATACTGTATTATAAATGTACTCGTCTATATTACAGAGAAGACGTTCAGAGGAAGATGAGAAGATGATGAGACTGTACTTGAAGGAAGGAGATTTGATTAGTGTATCCTTCGTATGATAAATTTCAATCATCCTAGTTCAGTTGTACTGCATGATATAAAAATACCATATATGGTAAACAGTATAATAGAACCTGTCTTGTAAGACAACTGTCATAGAAGACAGATGTCTTGTGAGACCACTGTCATAGAAGACCACCTGTCTTGTTAGACCACTGTCATAGGTGACAGATGTCTTGTGAGAACATGGTCATAGAAGACCACCTGTCTTGTGAGACCACTGTCATAGAAGATCACCTGTCTTGGGAGATCACTGTCATAGAAGACAGATGTCTTGTGAGACCACTTTCATAGAAGACCTTCTGTTTTATGAGACCACTGTCATAGAAGACCACCTGTCTTGTGAGACCACAGTCATAGAAGACAGATGTCTTGTGAGATCACTGTCATTGAAGACCTTCTGTCTTATGAAGCCACTCTCATAGAAGACCACCTGCCCTTTAAGACCACATTTTAGTGGCAGAGGGGTGGACTTTCATGACCGATTCCACTGTATATTTGTCATTGATTTGTGGAAATTTATCCCAATATAATTTGCAATGTCAGTTATCTGAATCTTTAACTCATCAACCCCTGAAAAACAATGGACTCTTCTGTAAATCAATGATTTAGGCCAGTCCCAATGTGTCTTCAGCGGTGAATGAGTTAAGTTACAGCAGTACAGTGTTTATGAAGCTGCTAACTCTATCAGTTGAAATGTCTTCTGTATTTTGAAATGTTTTGGCATTCTCAGATAAAATTAGACATTCTTTTTAGGTAAACTAACACAACAATTTAAAAAAAAAAAAATACTAAGCTCAAACAAACAGAAAAACACAATATTGGAATGTCAAGAAGAGTTATCTCTCTTTGTAAGAGATTATATCCTTGACAATAAAACCAGGCAGAAGTGCAGTCAGTGTTTTCAGACGGATCACTATCACTGCACACCAGAAGTCTTAAATACGGGAAAGTAAGTAGACCTAAACAATAAGGGTTGGAAGCTGGACAACAAGTAGGGATCAATTTGTCTGTCATCTTTGCTGGAAATATGGGACTGTTTAAAGCGTCAAAATAGGAAATTTTGGCATTTTTATCAATCTTCCAGCAGATTTAAGCAAAATGGCAGTTCTTATTGATGTGAGAATTCCACTTATGTTGGACTTCAAGTGACATGTAATAATTCAAAAGAATCCTTGTGTTTATTTATAGGCGTACACTTCAAAGTCAGAATCTATTTACATCAATTTTACTGAAATCTAATGTTACACTTATTTCAACTTACATGAATATGAAGAAAAATTGCTTGTGTAGAATGGATTTCTAGAAAATTTTGGTGTAATGGAGCTTTAAGCTACGAAACTACAGATAATTATATAAGCTTGAGTCAGGTTCAGTATCAGATTGTTCACATGAGGTTCTAGATCGGAATTGTCTGGGTCACTTGTGAGTCTTTCAGAGCAGGTAGTGAATGTTAGGTTGCTAAGATAAGCCAATTACAGATCTTTCAGATGAGAACTAAATTCCTGATTTTGTGTCACACTGAGCATGACACTCGGAGACTCTCAGTGAATTTGCATATGCTTATAGCATAGGTCTAATTTTGTGTCCCTAGTGCTCAAGACTTCTTTGAGAGACCACCTACATGAATGACCAACTGCCATATGAGGCCACAATCAGATCACAATTTTATTCCATGATACTTTAAATAGAACCTCTTTTGAGAGACCACCTGTCTGAAAAGACCACATTTCAGTGGCAGATGGGGGTGGTCTCTCAAGGCAGGTTTCATTGTATAAGTTAAAGATCCTTGAAAGGAAGAAAAGCAGCGATCGTGAAATGAAGATGTTTGACTTGACTTACAGTAGGGGACAAAAGTGTTGAGAAAAAAATGGTGGCGTGTTGCTAACACAAGAGGGATAAGTCGTATGAAAAACAATCTTGACAGCTGGCTGTCTTGAATAAAATAAAATAACTTACCTCAGTATTTTGTTAGGTGACCCTTCAATCTTATAACTTGTTGGATTCTCTGGGGAATAGAATTATAAAGTTTTTTTTACATAATTTAAGTTAATGTCCTGCCATATTCGAAGTGTTTGTTGAAAAAGTTTGTCAGCCGAATTTATGTTATGGATCTGTGTTTGGAGTTTCCTTTTAATATAAAGCCAAATATTTTCAATTATATTAATGTCTGGAGACTGTGCAGGCCAGCTCATGCTTTTTTATTTGATTTATCGTCTTGGAAAAGGTGACTCCCATCTTGAAAATGACGTACAAAAACTGGCCAAAGGTTCGTATCCAAGATGTCTGTATACTTTGCTGAATTAATATTCCCTTCAACTCTACTTTAAGTTCCCACACCATGATAATTAAGCATCCCCACACCGTAATGCTAAACTTACAGTTATTTTGTTGTGCTATGAGGTCAGGTCTCCAACCTTCTCTGGCTTTTTTCAACACATAAACACGGTTATTTTCGCCGACACATATCTGAGTTTCGTTGCTAACATGCTACATGTCATCTCGCTTTGCCTCCAATTTGTTTCTTTGACAGAATATAAACAAATACAAAGCAGATGATAAAAATTACGTCACGAGACACGTAACACATACAGACCTATTTATATCTCATGGGGAATTCCATTACTCAAACTCTGAATGGAAATACACAACTTTTAATAGGTGTGGATTCAAGACTTGATATAGCAATGCCATTTTTTTCTCAACACTTCTGTCCCCCTACTGTACCTAGAAAAAGCTGGTAGAACAAGGTCAGCTGTAGTGTATATATCACAAAGGTGGCCACTTGTAGATGGTTTTAGTTTGTAATCAGCTAACTGATGTTTATTTCTTTCTGACCTTTGTAGTTGGGCCAGGGAACCTTGGTCCATGTGTCACCATCTCTAGTCAAAAGACGGAAAACACATTTCCACAATCTACCCTGTGGAGCAAGCATTATCTTGGGAAATAACGGATACGTATGGATTTCCCCGACCATAAATGAAGAGACCGATCAGACAGGTGGATATGAGCAAAACTTTGAGGTATTAAAATTTGACAAAATTTACTTTGTTGTGACGCACACACAATAACACAACACACATATACACATAATAGGTATGTCTTGAGAGAGCACTGTCATAAATTTTTTTTCAGAGAATCACTATTTTAAGAAATCTGCTGTCTTTAAAAACCACATTGTCTATTAAGCAACAGCACCGCTGAACATCATTTTTTTATTTTCGATATATGAAAATAGAACAGTCAGTGAAATATGAATTGCTACCTGATTCATGTTTTGATGAAGTTGTATTTTCAATGTGAGAGGGAGGTTCAGTAGCACAACATTTTCTTCTTTTTTATGAACTCATCAATCCCTGAAACACAATGGACTCTGCTGTAAATCAATGACTTAGACCAGTTCAAATGTGTCTCTAGGGGTGAATGAGTTAATTACTGGATACATGTGTGTAAATTTTCTTTTCTTTTCTTACAGCCAGTAGCAAGATCAGACAGAGAGGTTATTGCAAGATTACAAAACTGCATTTTAGCCATGGCAGAACATCGGATACAACTGTATGATACCAGCGTCCTGTATACATACGAAGCATCTCTTAACTTTGCGGTAACACTTTCATTTTAAAGGACATACCAATAATAGATTCACTAATAGTCTAAAAAAAAAGATACAAATCAAAACAAAAAAAAAGATATATAAAATCATGCTTAACCCTTACACTCCTGAAAATCAAGATGTTATGCTCTTTTCTATTGTTACAACAAGTTTATTATGGCCTGTAGCTACGGTTGGAAGGGTTAAAATTGGAAGCCATTATTTCTAGATTTGATTTGCTTTTTATGTCTTGTTCAATCTAATTTAAAAATTATCTGTCATTGCTGCCGTTTTTCTCATGTCCCGTAATGGATCTGTAAATCCTGCTATGGGGAAACCCACTCAAGGGGAATGTTAAGAGATTGGTTTTTAATTAGATCATATCTCATTGTTAAGAATTTACCTGCTTTTAGCTCACCTCTACAAAGTTGGGGCTTCAGCCTGTTCAGGTTAAGAAGACTGGTCGATGTCTGGTTTTTTACTGCTCATAGCTCAACTAAACTTACATGGCCATTTATGTCTTGGGGCCTCCGTGGCTGAGTGGTTAGAGCATCAAGCTTTAACACATTAACCCCTGGAAAATATTGGACTCTTCTGTAAATCAATGTCTTAGAACAGTCCAAATGTGTCTTTAGGGATAAATGGGTTAAACCATGAAGTCTCTGAATCCTAGTCAACGAAGGTATGATTCCGGCACGCAATCTAACATCGTGAGAAAATTTGCCAGTTTACTTGTGGAAGGTCAGTGGTCACTTTCCTGGTACATGGTAACCGAGTTCTCTCCTCCACCAGTAAAAACTGGCCGTCACCATATAACTGAAAAATTGATGAGTATGGCATAAAACGCCAATAAAATAAACAAATGTCTTATGATTGTTTACACATGCTCTCCTTTGGACGCTGGATACTTCTAGAGCTGCAGGGGTGTGGCAAAGGCTCTGAGTAGTCACAATACATGTAAAATTATCACTTAACTTATTGTAGATGTTTGATTCGTCCTGTATTTTTTTTACAAAAATGACATGGAAATGGATTCAGTCTATTTTCAATGAGAATGGGACTGAATCATGTACCACATGATAACCGATAATGTTTGTGCGGTACTAGTATCTCCAATGGTGATGGAAGGTAACTCTACGTGATATTCCTGCTGAAATGAATGAAACGTAGTCCCGCACAAACGTTATCGGGTATCATCTGGGATATCATCTGCTGGCGTCATTCCATCATGAATGGAAACAATAGTCCCGCACAAACATCAACATGTTAACGTTATCATCTGCTGGCGTCATTCACATGAATGGTACATGAATCACATAGTCCCTGGCGTCATTAATGAATGGAAACAATAGTGGGTTCACATGGGGGATGTTAGAAATTACGTATGGTATTGGGGGATGTAAAATACGTTGGTATGAGGTTTATGATCTTTGATTACTGTATGTTTATGACAGGTCAAGGATATTATGAAGCCAGAGATCATGACGGAAATCGTTGACATGGCCCAGCATAGACTAGAGAGAGAGGGTACGTGACCCACAAATAAATGGATACAACTTATCACCCTGGGAGACCTGAAGGATGAAGGTGCAAGATGGAATGACTAAAATGACTGATTATTATCACCAACAGGTGGTGTGTCTCTACGTGGACCACAAAATGTAACAGTGACCCACTATTATCACCAACAGGTGGTGTCTGTATGTGGACCACAAAATATAACAGAGACACACTGAATGGTAACAGTAACCACATATAAATTGTTCACATGTTCCAGCATGTTGGATGTGATACTTAACACAGGACTGTCTGACCACAAGTATTAACTTTCATTTTTACCAAAAAGTGGTACAAAAGATAACGGTCCTTAGAAAAATGTGGATAGGAACAATCTCATGTGTGGAAACTACCAGGATAGAATAGCTCAAATATAAATCATATGTATATTGGCAATTGAAATATTTTCTGTGCAGGATCAAAAAGGAATATTGTTTATGGTTTTTTTTTGTAAAATAAATATTAAGACTTTGCTTTCCTTCATTACATTTACAGTGAAACTTGTATATAACGACCTCCTTAGGGGCACAAGAAAACCAGTCTTTATAGGGAGGTGGTCTTTATGTAGAGATTGATTTGTACATAAAAGGTACTACTGGGAACAATAAAAATGGTCTTTGTGACCAGGTGGTCTTTATACACAGGTGGTTGGTAAAGCAGGTTTTACTGTATGCTTTTTTGTGTAACGTTTTGAGAGTATGATGATACAGATACCGTATATTTTTTAGATCAACGGAGGAAAGTATTTTCTCACATTCAAATACTGCTGTTTACTTTGGAATCCATAAGTAAAAAGATGAATTATAGTTGTTGAACTTAAATTTTATTGAATTTTTCAAATTTTAATTTAATGGTAGAAGACAAAAAATCCAGGAAAAAAAGTTTTATTCACCCTCCATTTCCACTGAAAATATTTAATCAATTCAACAAAGTAGCACTTTGTTAGATCACATTGAACCAGTTCTACAAAACAAAATACATGTATATTTATATATATATATATATATTAACTAAATATATTTGTGTAATAATCTTTCAGCCTAATTGTTTGTTTATTGTTGTTTAACGTCCCACTCAAGAATCTTTCACTCATATGGAGACGTCACCAAATGCCGGTGAAGGGCTTCAAATTTTGGCCTGTGCTCGGCACTTATGGCCATTAAGCAGTGAGGGTTCTTTAACGTGCCGACACCTACTGTGACACAGGACCTCGATTTTTACTGTCTCATCCCAAGGACAGGAAACCAACCTGCCGCCGACTGGACTCGAACTCATGATCAAGAGTCGAGCGCGCTACCAACTGAGCCAGGCCGGCTCTTCAGCCTAATTAAAAACTGATCTCTCTTCACTCCTGTTTTGATATGTAGCATTGGAGATCCACATGTGAGTGACCCCGTAGTTTTGTGCCCTGTTCAACCAATGAAAATGCGGCTTTTACAAGTAGAGAAAATCCCTTCGTGACCTTGGTTAGCATCGAATCACAAAAGATTCTCTGAATGAATTCTGCGGACTGACAATTTCTTCGGTATTAAAACACAACAAAATATTTAATTTTAAATTCTACTCTTAATGTACTGCAACAAAACATATATCATTCAACATTAGATTTGTTGTTCCACTACAACACTATGGCATCATTGATTGTACCTTTTGCATATGCCTGACACTATTTCATGTGTTTATACATGCAAGGATAAAAAAATATTTCCATGCGACACTTTGCTTTTTTGTAAGGAATCTACTCCAGATCTGCGTTTGCCACCATTACGATTGTAACACAATGTTCTTAAAGTGCTTACAGTTAGACAGTGCTGTATTTTAGTACACTTACAAACATTCATCTGATCGAGATTACTAAGGTTATGAAAGCGAAAATAATTTTTCAGTCGGTGTATATTTCCGTGAAAACAATTGAAGTTTGAGTTTTAATTTCCAGAAATTTCATTTAAACAAGAAGGAATGTTAAATCTATAATTTTTGGCAATATACCGGTACATTGTGCTGTATCGCAGTATCCTTATCGTGGAGCATTGTATTGCAACACACCGGTATATCGTGGAAGCCCTGCTACCAGGTCATTCTCATGTGACCCCTAGCCAGTTTCTGTTGATTCTCTCATGATAACAGGAGCACTGGTTCACTTCTGGTGAAACCAGGTTGAGGCAACTAGAGGTTTTGTTTGCATCCATCTGATTAAGGTTTTGGTAATAGTTTTGTAATTGCTTAGCCATCACTCGATGATGGTTGACAGGCAGAAAATGTGTATTAATTAATTAATATTCTCAGAATGCTCACGTATTGATTCATCGGTACTCTCAGAATGCATGTTGAAATAAGTTTTTTATTCTAAATCTGATGAAATATAACTAGACTTTGATTTAGGTAAAATGTTTTATTGGACATAAATGAACAATATGTATACACCTATATCAACAGAAGATACTGCAGCAGATCATGTAACTCGCATCAGAATTAAAAAAAAAATAAGTCATTCACGCTAACAACGCCCACTTTAGTTACATAATACAATAAAATGAAAGCCTTGTTCTTCTACTATTGTACCATTCACTCGTAACATTACACAAGTCAGACATACTTGTCTTCAAATTTCTACAACTGGAAAATTACATAGTTAATGGCAAACAAACAGAAAGCTTTGAAAATCACTCAGTTCCTCTCGGCAGTAGTATAAAAGTTAATATCGGTTTTGCTTGTAGGAAGGTTTGGAGTTGATTTTTTTAGACTGTCGGTACAGTTATATCGATAGAGCTGAAAACGACACAAATTTAATATGCATCCATAGTAATGTTTGCTATCGGTCAATAGGGGATGTTGCAATGTCTTGAATCACACAATGAATTCAGATCAATAACTAAAAATCGATGTCCATCTATGAATTTAATATGAACCAAAAACAAGTTAGAAAATATGGATACAAATCCCTAATTGAGGGATGAAAATTTAAATCTTGATTTGTGTTCAGAATTTGACATAAAATGTACCATGTCTAGCACAACCAGCTTTGAAATATGAAACAAACGAGATGGGTTTCTATGATGCAGTTGCCACAAGCTTTTGCCCCATTCAAACAGGAACACACTAGTTGATATACACATGTACAATTTCCCATGGATCTGTTTAACAATCACAATTTTCTTTCAAACTTTTATGTACACATAACCATGATTTTCAATGAGAACAAGTCTTAAATTCATACTTGACTGGTAATTTACTAATGTACTGTGTTCTCCAGTGGTATGTGACAAGGATCATCTTAATACTGTTGCTATTTTCATGCTAAATTTGAAATCTCCATAGTCTACTTTAGTTTATCTCCCAGAATATACAGCAGTTGAATAGATATTTTTCATCTTCATGTTTGAAGTTCTCAAAGTCAAGAAACTGCATGAAAATAATTTTGTTACTTTATGATTTATCGGAGACTAATTTTAAAAAAATATTTATAAATCGTAAAACTAAATTCTATTATACTTGCTACATGCATCCAGTTGTGTATATATATATATTTTCTAGAATGTTAATATTCATATATCCTGTTATGTTATGACTTTGACAGATATCACAATTAGAGTTGACATACAATTAGAGACAAGATAACATTTCTACAAAATACAAATTATTGAATAAAGCAGTTTGAGTTATCTCCCCTTATTGAACATTAATGAAAAGATCCTGTATTTCTCAAAAACACTAATGAAACTGCACTAGTTACAAATATTTTCAGGGTGATAAGATATATGAAATAAGGAAGAAGAAAAGGAAATATAGTTGTTCACAAATTATGTGTTTTATTGCACTTAAGATATGAAAGTTATTGGAGAAAAAGGATTTGGTAATATGGTCAAAGGTTTTAAAAATGTTTAAAGATCAAATATTAATATTTAACGCCTTTCTTATTTACCTCTTCTAAATTTCTTGATGGGGTGTTAGAAAAAATGATTCCGTTTATACAGAAATAATTGGTTTTACATACTGATGAAGTTTAAAACCACAACACTGGACATTAGAGGACATTCTTTTCACATGAATGACCACAAATGTCAATGATGTTTATTGATGAACATGAGAAGTTTAGGATAATTGTTTTGATAAAATGCTATGGTTGGAAATACATGTATTTTGAAAACCAAAGCTGACCATAAGTAACTTTATGGTATAAAGGGCAAGGAGCATCCCAAAATGGTCAAATGTCATCTGAAGTACATAGAGAATACTATAATAAACTTTCTACATTCTCAAAGATTTGTTCATCTATCATTGGTTCAAAAGAAATTATATGACATATAAATGAACAGCCCAGCTGTGCCAATCTGTCATGATATAACATTAGATGAAAAAATTCCAAATCTGTAAAAATAATCAGAAAGAGACCTTAGAGGTCAATGATAAGTTGGAACCATTCAAAAGCACTTCACATTTAACCCATCTTCCCCTAAAAAGCAATGAACTCTACTTAAAATAAATGATGTAGGTCAGTCCAAATGTGTCTTTAGGGAAGAATGAGTTAAAAAAAAAATTCCAGCAAAGTTAAAAGCTTTCTTGATGAAATGACGTCAAATAATTTCAATACAGAAATATAAACTATCCGCCCTGTGACCCTTCAGGTCAATGATGTTTCCTATTCAAGAACTTTATAAGTAGTACCGGTCTTGACAGATCACTCTCATGATCAACCACCTGTCTTATAAGATCAAAATCAGAAAAGAATTTTGTTAAATAATACTTTTGAATAAAACCCCTTTTGAGAGGCCACCTGCCTTGAGAGACCTGTGGCAGAAAGAGTGTTCTCTCAAGACAGGTTTCACCGTATTCCAAAGTCGGGGATAATGAATTGCACTCTCTTTCAACAAGGAACACAGATGGATCTTTTGTGTGTATAAAGTATTCAACCTGTCCACCCCTGAACAACAATGGACTATGCCTAGGTTCAATAATTCAGACAAATCCAAGTGTATTTATAGGGAGTGAATAGGTTAAAGTGCCACAGCAATATCTTAGTTTTATAAACTTCACTCGGTACAAATTTTACAAAATTTGAAAAAATCTCCACGTCAGTTTCTATGACTTTGTCTTCACGTTTGTCTGCCAAAATATAATTTAACCTGAACTAAACAACTAAACATATCTTTACCAATAAGCCCTATATCCATAAAGTAGACATCACTTAATTTGTTTTTATTGTAGTTCCCCCAGGATTTGTTAAATAAACATAAGATCTGGAATTTAGCATCAGCAAACCTGCTATGAGTTTACTTTGAGTGAGTGACTATACTTTTGCCTAAACCTGTAAATACTTTGTTAGTTTGACCTAGTTTCCAGTACTTGAGTACTTGACTATACAAAACTCCATACAGAACTGCTCTAAAACTAATTCACAGATTACATTTTTTTATTTCTCTTACAGATCAGCTGAAATAACCACTATCATACGATTGTTCAGTCAGTTAGTATAAATAACACATTATTTACATACTATATATAGATTTGATGATGATACAATTTTTGTACAAGGGGAGATAATTTTAATTTACAATTGGAACTTTTATATTGTTATCTCCCTTGTTCATAAATGTACAGAAAACACTGTTATACAACCTTAATATTGATTTACACACATAGTTGAGAAAATCTCACTTCCATTATTTGAATGCATTGTCGTCTTATCACTAACTAACCCTTTCACCCCCACAGATCATAAAAGACTGGTCTAATACAATAGAAAAGAGCATACCATTAAATTGCCTGGTGGTGAAAGGGTTAAGTTCATATTAGACTAGCCCAGACAACAGGAATGATCACCTTCATGTATGTCAGAAGATACCTAAAGAATGACAAAGTTATATAGATTTATAATTAGCATTAAGAGATGTCCATTGAAGTTTTGAAATGTGATATAGCAATACCATCTCTCTGCTCAAGTAGTAGTACCAAAGATGATGCCGAAAGTCAGTCATGCATAGATTGAGGATTTTATTAAAACATGATAATTATTGTACGTGTGTCTGAAGTTTAATTTCCTCTGAACCTCTTCCCAGCTTTATGATTCTCTGCATAAATATTTATTCAAAGAATCATTTTTAAAAACTGATGAAAAGACTAAAGTTTGTTTTTATATATATATATATATATATATCAAAATCCGACTAGATAACAAATATGTCCAATAAAAAGAAAAAAAAACTTCAGATTTTGTTTTTAAGTTATGCAGCATTTTTACAAAACTGTTACACAACAGACATATATCCTATGAGTGTTTCAAAACCTGACAATTTCTGTCTACACTGCAATTCATTTGTATACAACCACATTCATATTTATTTTCTACAGGTTATTCTGTTGCGGAAAAAATATACCGACTGAAAAGTTGAACAAAATCAAATTCATAAAACTTTATAAAATAGGTACTTCTGAGTGACAAAAAACTGCCGATATATTTAATTGTAAAAAGAAAATAATCCAAACCTTTCAAGAAAATGATACATTCTGAGGCATCCAGTTTAAAAATAATCAATTTTTTGATAAGACAAGACATGAACTATACAGGACTCCTAAGATTATTTCATTTGAAAAAAATTTCAGACATCTTTTATCACACTGCATTGTTTTTTTCCTTATGTTTATAAATGACGATGTCTTTTGTTCACTTTTTGGTAAAAAAAAAAAAAAAATCAACAAGTCGTCAAGTCCTTAGAACCATAATTCTTGACAAAATGTAAATCCATAAGAAAACATCAATTTCAACTATATGTCTGCGTATTTTTAAATACCTTAACTTTGTAACCTATACAAAATGTTTTACAGGTGAAAAAAAAGGACCTTGAGTGGTTTTTCAAAAGAAGAATACCAATACTTCTTCGAATTAATAAATATATCACAAAGACCTAGTTCATTTGGGAGGATCTAAAGGATATGGGGACACTAATACAACCAGGCTTGTAGTGTTAGATTGAAATTTTGGTTTTTTGTTTGTTTTTTTTTTAACCAAAATCAAAATCTTGGCAGTCATATGGTAGTGGGCAGGCATTGATATTGCAGAGTAGAAAAACCCAATCACAATGAAAGCTGGAAAGACTCAGTCTGTTAGAGGTAAATCAGCAAAATAGCATCAATATGAAAAAAATGATGAAGTAAAGCGATCATGTAGGTTCAATGGTAATTGTTAGAACCTCGTAAAAGTCTGCATCAAACAGGGGATAATGATACATATTAAATAGGGTACATTAATGCGTAAAGTTGATTGCACAAAATTTAATCTCAATCATAATCAATGACATCCTACATTTTTGTATATCAGAACCCTCTCGCTCAAAACGTTCAATTATTACTTAAGTCTGAGAGAATTTTACCCAACTTTGGCTAATCCTGAAACCTGATTGGCTGAACAGTCCACGTTTAGGATATTCTCAGACTTAAGAATATTCAGCACTTTTTTTAGCGAATGGGTCCAAATCATCTACCTCAAATTCATGGTGATTTTTCAATTGTCTACAATGAATTTTCTTTTTAATAGCAACAGGAAAAATATATAGATAGCTAGGAAGACTAGATGCATTGCAAAATTATTTCATAATTTATATATTTCCAGGATCATTTCTTCCTCACAATGGTAGAAAAATTCATTTCAACTTATCGCTTTGTTTTGCTTCCTGTCAGACACATATCAATCACAACAATCCTCTCCCAAGTCAACGCACCAAGTAACCAGCATAGCACAAATTTACGTCATGCATTTTGAATTTTCACCGTTATTTTCTGCAACCGTCTCTATCACACTTTGAACATACTAAGATACATCATTCTCGCAAATATACACAAAAAATTGGCTACATAAAACCACAGGATGATCTAGTCCCTTAGGAGAATTTTGCCACTGAACAGATCCAATTCTAAACATTCCTTCATTCCATGCGAGTCCTTTTGTGTTTAGATGCCGCCTACGAGAGTCGGACAGAAGGTATTTTTATAACAACCAATTATAATCTATATTACAGTGGAACATGTCTTGAAAGACCACTGTCGTGAAAGACTATCTGCCCATTTAGGCCACATTCTGAAAACCGCTTTGCTAATTAATCCTTTACCATATATAAAACCTCTTATAAGAGACCACATTTCAGTGGCAGATGGGGTGGTCTCTCAGGACAGGTTCCACATTTTATACAATGGGTATATCTCAGGTCAGTAATCATTGTGAAACTGGTATTTGCTTAAAACATTATTGTATATCTAACAGATATTTTGTTCAGGATAGCATGCACCCTTCTCAATCACAAACCATTCATCCTATGTAAAAGTCATTGTAAATTTGTTTCCAAAGGTCTGATTTTACATCAATAAGAATACTGATCTTAGAATTTCATGAACCTTTCAAATCCATCGTAAATGTGATGACAGATTTAAGTCTTGCTTTGTAATTTTAACTCCATCATCACATTTAAGATCAACAAAAAGGCTTTCGTTGGAATATAATCCTTTTTGGGTATTTGACCTAGAATTTCATAAATTAAATGAAAAATCCTGCTGAAGACACTACAAAGTATAGAGACAATAAATGTAATAAAATTATCAAATTAAGGTAATGTTCAAAATGTAACCTTCCATGACATGAGGAACCTATGATATATGTCATCCATAGAGAAAAAAAACATGGCAATGAAAAGGTTACACCACACTGTAAAACTTTTATCATTATTTTCCGATTTTCTATATTTCTCCTGAGATTTATTTTACAGAGACCCAAAAAGCCGAAGCTTGCTTTTTGACAATTATTGCAAAAATGAAAATCTGAGGATTAAACTCAAAGGTCCTGTATATCTATCTCACGCAGAGATGCCAACTTTAGATAATTGAAAAGCGGAGTCTTTACGTGTGTGCCAAAGGTGCGAGTCTGCTAGAGGAGGGGGTCCAAAGGCATGATCCCCAAGAAAATTTTGAAAAATGGGTGCTCACAGACGCATTCTCCTGGCTTAAATTAGTGTATCTGCAATTTCTAACCCATGAATATAATGACCCAGATTTTTTTTTTGAAAAATCAGAGAACTGAATAGGAAATCGGAGGTGTGGATTTTAACACAAGAAAAAGAGAAACTCCACCCAAAATGGAGAGATTGGCATCCCTGCTCATGGATGGTCACAAAATAAAGTTATGAATATTACAAAGAAAGTTTGGAGACATTATATGAGATTCACTCTAATTTTGTTCAGTCGAATTTTCAATTCAAAAACAAACTTTCTCAACCTCTTGAATTTCCCTTGGAGGTAACATGGATGAATTTGAAAATAATATGTTATTATGCAATAAATGTGCCGGTTTGTCCTTTATGAAGGATACAGGCCTCATAACCTCGGAGTGCTTAGAATGTATGAACAATATTGGGGGGGAGGGGTTTCAGAAGTTTCTGTCGCATGACACAGCAAGCTTTATAACAATTTTTTCCAAACCTGAATGATAACTATCATCTAACTGTAATTTGTAATTAAAAAGCTTTCAAAAAATGTCTGCCACAACAGAAAAATAAAAAAAAGATCCGATAAAAACTGGGTTATACCTTTATGAAAATTTGATATTGGAGTAGAGATGATCACATGAATGAATAAATTAAAAAAAATCAAAACATTATACAATGTAGTTTGCACTTGTTGTTCAATTAAATCAGATTTCTGAATGAACAAAGATTCTTAATGGGTCTTAACTTCTCTATTGGATAATGTATTTTTTTTTTTTTGTCCAGTGTAAAATTTTGATTTCCAGCAGAAGTGTATGTTTTTACATTACAAAATAAAACTGTACAGAAAATTCTGAACATGCATTACAAACTTATTACAAAGGTAACATAATATATATATATATATATATATCTATATAAAAATAACTATGTAAAAACGCATTAGTTATTGTTATCATTTAGTAAGAGGATTTCCTATGCTAAAAAAAAATCTTTTTTTTTTTTTTAAACAATGTCGGATACTAGGAATATGTTTGGTTTTAAAAAAACCATCACAAGTTTATAACATTTATTTAAAGAGCTGAGGAGGTTTTTCCTGATACACATTCTACTGTGAGTACATTTGTACTGAGCAATTTTCATATCACAACTACTGACTGATTTACAACACAAATAATTACTATCGCAGCCGATCAAGAGAGCTAGATTGAACAGAGGTGTCTCCCTTGTCTAATACCTTACGTTTAGGATTTACAAAATTGAAAGACTTAATCTCCCTGACGAACCCTCAAACAAATTTGACGATAAAAAACTTGAAAATGCTGATGAGTAAAATAAGTAATATGCTTTGATTTTATATCAATAGGCGGAGTAAAGTCAAAACAAAATAAATGAAAATACTCTAAATAACGTTTGTCAGTAAGCTGATACAAGTTTCTGCAGTACAAATTTATAAATTTCCCAAATCGACTCTACTGACAATCTTTTTGCCTTCTAACAACAAGCTCTGACCTGTAGAATACTGCTGAACATGGTAAGAACTCATTAACCTCTGTGTTCAAACCCGACATAGGTTACACTGGTCCAAATAAATTGTAGAAAATTCTGATCATCACTAATGTAGGAATGGTGATTTGACTGGAAGGGGGGGGGGACAGAGAAGATGAGTTTACATTTATCATGGCACACTCTAGCTGTACTACACAAAAATTTTATACAAAGCACTTTGTATGAGATAAAAAAGACAAGTTCTTGAGTAGTGGATTAATAATTCAAATTTCAGAAACTAGAACCTGGTCCAGAAAAATATGGGATAAACCCTTAATATCCCTGGTAAAGTACTTCCAGAATTAAACGCCTCGGATGCCACGGTCTTGGTCAGCGTGATCAAGATAACAATACTGTCTCATTCACTCCCACGATGCCTTGTTATGATGGCTGCATTACAGGGCATCATGGGATACTAACTATTGATTGCACATTATACCCATGACTCATGGATTCTGCAGACCTACAGAATTTTCTGAATGACTCCAGTAATTCTACAGGGTTTTCTGAATGACTCCAGTAATTCTACAGGGTTTTCTGAATGGCTCCAGTAATTCTACAGGGTTTTCTGAATGGCTCCAGTAATTCTACAGGGTTTTCTGAATGGCTCCAGTAATTCTACAGGGTTTTCTGAATGGCTCCAGTAATTCTACAGGGTTTTCTGAATGGCTCCAGTAATTTAAACTTTTTACCAGTATCATCAGACATAATATTCGCTTTCAAAAACCACAAGACAGCCCCCGCCCCCCTCCCACCTGTTTTTTTAAACAAATTCTGAAATCAACAAAATGTCATTGTAAGGGAATTCTTTTTTATTTCCTATTCTGAAACCTCATGAAGTCTTCTATAAGCATATCCTCTTAAAATTCTATCAATGAACCCTGTCACCCCTATAGACCGACTTGGACTGATCAAGCACTGTTACAAACAACATCTATTGTGGATTTTTTTAGGTTTGACAGGGATAACTCAATATTTATCAGTATTTCATTTATCATTCCACAGATAATTTGTTTTGTTAATATTTCAGTGGTTTCTTGAGACAGGTGTTTTTTACGATATATTCGATGTCATACGATAATGCAGACTAAAGATATCTCATATGGTAACTATCATGTTCATTAACTCATTCATCCCTAAAGTCAAATTTGGACTGGTCTAAGTCACTGATTTACAGAAGAGTCCATTGTTTTCCAGGGATTAATGAGTTAACATTTTCTTGCTTTCTAACTGGCACTCAAGTTTTTTTTTTATATAGATAATTAATTTTTCAAAATCTAACAAAAGATCAGAGAATTATTAAGAAGATTGACCTGTCTTGTATGGTTTATAGCAATCTTAAAAAATACATAGCACAAAGAAAAAAAAAAACCAAAAACCTCACAACATTGTGACCATTTCAATAACTTAAAAAATTGTAACTGGAATACAAAGCTCACATGGAAAAATGTCTAGAACACGAGGAATTACAGAATGACTTTTGATGTATAAAATGTTTCAGTGTCGTATCAAAGTTCTGAATAAGCAGACAGAAAACTGTGGAATTCTCATAGTTAGCATCAGAGCATTCGACCTGCAATTAACAGAGTACTAATTCGAATACATAGTCCTAGATTACATCACTTGTAATTCCACAACCTTAGCTACTATAGTCAATTTCACCTTTGTATAAGATCAACAATTTCCTGCACTGTAGATCTAACATCGTTGATAATTTTCATTCCTCCCGCGGGATTCGTGCCACAAAAAGTTTTGACACTTTCACAGTGTGATTGCAATCGTGAGAGTAGCTCCTTTGCATGGAATTTAGCATGAGGAGGCATGGAGTCAATGAAATTGGAACAAAGTTCATGAAAATGTAAAACTTTCTCCGACAACAACATAAAATTAGTACTAGATTTGTTTCCTGCTGAAGTTAATGACTCTATACAGGACTGAAGATCTGCCGCTACACTTAAAATTGTCTCCCTTGAAACCTTGGGGGTATCTGAATCTGAGTTTTGACTCTGCGAATAATTTTCAGGCACCGATTCAAGTGTTTCTATCATGGATTTTGACATTAATGACGGCTGTGGTGCGCCACCACCATGCCCGGTCATTTTTGGTAACACAGGTTTATAAATATTTTCCTCCTTTGACGAGGCTCTCATAACTTGATCTAAGTTAGAAGCTCGGTCATCACGTAAAGAGCTTCTGTCAGAATCACCTCTCACAAAAGGCTTGAAGGAGCCAAAGTCTGGCCCCGTGGATTGAAACATTGCCACTTTTGAAAGCACTGATGCTTTTTGTGCATCGTCTTGAAGTGCAGACACATTAGCGTTCCACTGGTTCACATTTTCATCCGTCGTAACCTCTTCATATAATGAATAATCTCCCGTGGAGGCTGACCTAGGTTTGGGGGCAAAAGGGGGTCTAGACGGGGGAACTTTATAGTCACTTTGTTTTCTTAAATCAATATGTGCATCAGGACTAACTACAGAGTCCGTGTTTGGACTTTGACTTGTTAAGGACTTGTACATCCCTTGCGGAATGGATGTTTGTGGATCAGTTGTGGTTACATCTTGCCTATTCTCTTGCTCAGAATGATCGGTAAACATTCGCGATAATCGTGGACTAGGTTTAGGTTTTTGAGGGTTTGGATCAGAATAATGCCGTAGATGAGGTGATGGATCTGTATGAGTTGTTGGATGAGAAAGGTCAGATTTATGTCTCTGTAACAGGGAGCTATAAGGAGAGTTTTGATTTTCTACTATCGTGTGTTGTGACTGAGATTTGACAAAGGCAGAGGGTTTGATATTAGGTTCTGGTTTGATCCCTTGCTCATTGCCTGACTGCTGAGGTTGAGAATTCTGAACCGTCTGGGACTTGCCGTGAGCATCCTCTGGTAACAGTACCGGACAGGATGAAATGCTTGCTGTATCCGTGCCCGAGTCGTGATCTTCAACTGTGGGTAAATCATGAACCTGCCTGTCTACACCACTCTCCATTGAAGCTAGATATGCCTCTATTCTTCTTCCTTTTGGAATGGTGCCATACCTGCTAATTGCTTTAGTTACATTATTAACATCTAGACGACCAATGGTTACATTCTCACTCTCAGCATCCATACTTCTCGAGGTCACTGTGCTAGGTCCATGAGTCGCATCAAACTGCTGCAGATTTTCGTGATATTTCCTGCGTTGAGCATGTTGTGGGAGAGGGAGGGCCTTTTTAGGGTACTGTTTACCTTTAAAACCAACGTTCACCGATTCCGTATTATCATCAAATGTGCTTGTGCTGGTTTCCTTATCAGATTTTTTCGTGTTTTCTACTTCTGAAGCAAGTCTAGTTTCCCTGTGATAGGGCAGTGAGAATTTCCTGCCACTACTTCTCTCTGCCGTGTGTTCAAACTGAGAAGATTTCATGGCATTTTCAGCATTTATCAAATACTTAGATTTGTCTATCTGAGCACGTTTGAGACTTTCAGTACTACTTTGTGAGATGCCACTATCTTCCATTTTACCATCCTTCATTCCTTCCTTCGAATCCATTCTCTGAAGAGTTTTAGGTGATCCCAGTTCAAACCTTTTTGATGGTTGTAATGTAATCGTAGGTCCAAATTCATTATTTACCGAGGATCTCTCATTATCATCCTCATGTTCGAGCAGTGTTGAGCTTTCTATTTTAGCTTTCTGTAGTTTCATTTTAGCTTTGAGTTCATTTTCCATCTCTTTTTGAGTGTCGGGTGGATCTCTACATGATGTGGTTCTACGCGGTGGTGCTGGAGCAGGAGCTCCTCTTTTCTTTACTGTCAAAGCCTTAGCGATTTGTCTTGCAGTAATCTCACTATCCTCTATGGGAAGAACTCGTCTTCCGGCTACTGGGGTTGACCCTGAAAGGGAAATTTACATCTCAGTGTAACAGACATAACACATGAGATACCAACTAAAAATATTTATCCTGTTACTATGACCAAAAGTGTTGTATATCAGTTGTCAAATACACCACAGCTGTATTCAGTCAGTGACAGATATAAAACTCGCAATTTTGTTCTAAACTTGTCTGGTGACATTGAATTGTTTATTGTTGGAATGACATCACACATCTTATAGCTTCTTACATATTTTGTTAAATATTCTTGGGTATAGTGGCGGCACCAATATTGCTTTCAATACATCGAAATTATGGCATAAATCAATTCAGTAGCAATTTTATGTTACAGGATAAACATAATAGATGGTTGGTGTCTTCAAACACAGGTTGTATTTGAACTCGTCAGATAAAACAAAACTGGCTTGACAAGTCTCACCAGTGTAGTTTTTTTAAACCTCGTCCAAATACAACCTGTATCTTAAGACACAAATCATCTATTCTCTATACTCCCACTAGCTATAATTGAGATACTACACAAAAGACCAATTCATTTGTAACTACATTACATAACACCGATGCCCGATGAAGCAAACATAGGGTGCGTTCAACACAAAATTGCAAAGATGACAAACTATGCAAGATATTCTCTACCAACGACTAAATCCTGTTTAACTGTTGCATTGTAATACAATTATTAATGTAAAAATCTGAGGCTCATTTTACTGAAGTCTGTATGTTTGAAGTTTGCAAAATTTCCAGTTATTTTTAGAGCTATAACTTTGTGAAAATTTGGTATTGTATATGCTTTGAATTTTTGAAGTTATTTCTGGAATAAATCAGATGATATCCAAATATCTAAGAATATTTGTTGACTCTACAAAATAACAGGATTTTACAGATTTTCGAACTTATGAGTTAAGACAATGTTACATGCAAGAACTTAAGTAAAACATCCTACCCGAAAGCGGCACAATAATTTGTCATTTTTCAAGAGGCTATATTCATAATACAAGGTTTGTTTTCCCTCATGTTTAATTTTTTTGGCTCTTTTCATCCTTAGATGAAAAGTTGAATTTAAAGTGAAAGCGAAATTTTCAAACAACTGAAACATGGACATACAAGCAATCCATGAGACTTAAATGATTCAGGGCGAATTTAAGATAGGGTAAATATGTTTTCTGTCATAAAAAGGCAAAAATAACCAAAGGCGAAAATTTTAGACATACAGCATCTTGATTTGATGTTCATACCTGCACTAATTCGTCCACTATCTGGTGGTATCGGGTCGGAATTATCCATGCTTTGAGCACTTCGTAATCTTCTACCAGAAGGTAAAATTGGAATTTTCTTGGAATCTGTTTTTTCTAATTCTTTCTCAACTTCTGCAAAATGAAAAGACATCATTGGACTAACAACATGAGATTTTGCGTAGGGGATATGGAAATAAGAATTGGGATGAGAACTAGACATTGTGAAATGAACAAATAAGCATTCACTAAGAAATGAATTTTGTCAAATTCAATGGTTAAAGAATCATTATAACAAAATTAATATGAGTAAACAAAGAAATGGAGACATTTTGTTTACAGATAAATAAGCAGACAAACTGTACATGGCTTCTCCTTACAGAAGGGGGGGGGGTAGGGCATGTAGGGGGTATAATTATTAGGTAGTTAGCTCAGGAGCATGACTTGAACACTTACTTACAAGGTGTCGGTCTCTTATCTAATTATATTAGGATGCTATGACCACTTGGATGCAGATGACCATTATACATTTCTTTTTGGTCATTTTGACCAAGAAGTGCTTAAGAAGTACCATATTTTACAACCTAAAATGTCTTTTTCTCCACTTCACTACATCTATAAATAGACTTCTATTAGAAAGGACCCTGTGTGTGCAAAATGCACTGTGTACATCTTCTACAGACAGCCGATGGTCTTTAGCAGTTATTATACATTTATATTTTTGTAATTAATTATCAATCCATATTTTCACCTCAGCTGACATCAAGCAACATATCTTCTAATTTTACCTTTCTAACACATAAATCTGAATTTTTTGCCTAAATCCGACCATTCAAACCATCCACCACATTGACTTAGAGGTCATAAAATGTGATAAGTCTTTTACCATATATTCAGCTTTTCCTTACAATATACTTAAACAGTCCAGTCTTACCTTCACTAATACTTGATTTTTCAAACATATGTTCTAATGCATTGTGTATTTCTTTAAATGTTGGTCTATCCTTAGCCTCCCACTGCCAGCCTGTAAGAAAAATATGAAAAGGATATAAATATCTATCTGACCTAAGGATGTTGATCCTGATGTCAAGAAACATGACCAATGTCTATTAAAATGTTTCATTCTCAAGTACCATTACTGAAACAGTGTATTTGATTGGTAGAAATACTGTAAAAGTTGTTTTGATTGGTTAAACAAAATGTAACATTGTCTTTGGTTTGGAAGAGATACCGTAACAGTGTATTTTACTGGTAGCAGAGATGTAACGGTAAATCTGATTGGCACAGATAATATAATAGTTTATCTGATTGGTTCAGCTACTATAGCAGTGTATCCGTTTGGTTCTGTAACTGTTCTGATGTATCTGAATGCCACATACTCTGCAAAATTCTGTATTTGAATGGACGCTTTCTGGTTAATTTTCTAATAATCAGATTCCTGTCCTTTTGATGAGACAGTAATAACTGAGGTTCCGTGTCACAGTAGGTGTCGGTATGTTAAAGAACCCTCACTGCTAAATGGCTGTAAGTGCCGAGCATAGACCAAAATTTGAAGCCATTTACTGGCCTTTGGTGACGTCTCCATATGAGTGAAAGATTTTTGAGTGGGACGTTAAAAAAAATACAATACAAATACAAGAGAAAGTGTGGTCAATCAAATTTCACTGATTTGTTAACATTTTCAGTTTGCTTCAATGAATTTAATTCAACTCTCACACAAAATTTGTATGAAAATATCTTCTGAATTATAGAAGTTTATTCCTTCGTCCTTCAAACTTACATTTCATCATTAATTCATACACATTAGCTGGACACCCAGCTGGCCTATCCATTCTGTATCCCCTCTCCAACAAATGATAAACTTCTGTTAATTCTACTCCAGGATAGGGGGACATTCCAAAAGTAGCAAGCTCCCATAGTAAGACTCCAAATGCTGAAATATAATATACAACTCAAAAGTCAAAATTTGTAGTTCTTTATCTGTTGCTAGTGGTAACACCATATGAGTTAAAACAGCAATAAAACAACAAAAATTTGGTGTAGTTTGAAACAAAAAAATTGTTGTAATCATGCATTACTAACTACTCTAACGCTACAAGTAAGCATGAGTTTCTTTGATAACAATTTTATCAATTTAGACTACAGGTGTAAAGGTTATCATAAAATGTGTGTATGGAAATATCAGACTGACATTCAAACTAATACATACCCCAAACATCAGACTTGGTAGAAAATCTGTTAAATGCTAACCCTTCCGGTGCCGTCCATTTGATGGGAAACTTAGCACCGGCATGAGCTGTGTAAGTATCGTCTTTCATTAAGCGCGCTAAACCAAAGTCAGCTACTTTGACTAAATGGTCAGGTCCTACTAAACAATTTCTAGCTGCTAAATCTCTGTAAAAGTACAAAAATATCTTTACATTTGTAACAGGGATATTTCATATTAATGGCAAAATGAAGTTTTCACTTTAAGCCCATTTGTTCTTTAAAATCATATTATTTATTCAAAGAAATCAAGAGATAAAAAAGAAAGCTGCTTTTTTTCACAATAAAACTGATGAAAAAAAAAATACAGTTAAATCCACTTATATTGAACCCTGATACACTGAAATCTCATTTAATTTGAAATGACTTTGATTCCCCGGCCAAATTTATTTATTACCTTTGTAAGCCATTTAAAGTGAAACTTATATATAAAGACCCTTTTAAGGACACAACAAAACCAGTCTATATAGGGAGGCAGTCTTTATATAGAGGTTGATTTGTACACAAATGGTACTATTGGGGACAGCAAAAAAACTGTACTTATGACCAGGTGGTCTTTATACACAGATGATCTCTAAAGCAAGTTTTACTCTATTATAAAAACCCCTTTTTATTTGAAAGAAGAATTAATTCCCCTTTGATTTCAATTTATCCAGGGTCCACTGTACATATAAGTATTCTGGAATCTGATGGGATTTACCAATTTTTACATACTGAATATAAAGCAAGTTTAAAGTGGTCAGTATTTTCTTGGAGTTATCTCCCTTTACTCTTCATACCATGTCAAAAGTACTGTTGTGAACTTTACAAGTTCAACAGACACACTCAAAATCATACAGAAAAATTCATTATATATTATTGTACTAAAGGAATATCATATTTTTTTTAGATCAGAATGTTTAACCTTTTATTGTCTTTGTGAAATTTTTTTGAATTTCCAAGTGTTCAAAGCCATAAAGTTGTAAAATAAAGTTGAGATTTTGATACAGAACAAGGTAACAAGTTTGGAGAGTAACAAAACAAAAAATTCAAAATAGGACTTCAATTCATTCTGGCTACATTAACCAGTGGAAATGATAAAGAAAAATACATGTCACTTATCTAAACAACATATTTATATAGAACCAAATTGATTTTATCAGTATGAAAAAAATAATCTTCAATATTAAAAATAATTCTGACATTACTAAAAATTGAAATATATTTTTCATATAGAGCAGGACAATATCTGGTGATTGCTTTATTATTATTCAAATTGGCTACATTAATTTAGACAAACTTTTTTATCCAATATGCAATACTTCTTGTCAGTCAATGAGTACAAACAGGACACTTCCTATATAATTTAATGTGAATGTGGAATGAGAGCCAGCCAATGCCACATACTCCCAAGCCAGGTGGAGATGTACAGAGGAGCGTTAAAATCATGGCTAAGTACTCGTGAATAAATGATTTATATGAAAAAAAAAAAACACTTCCCATCAGTAAAACATTAAATGTTTTTACCTGTGTATAAAACTTCTGACTTCTAAGTAAGCCATGCCAGAAGCAATTTGTGTAGCCATATACATAAGTACCGTGGGCCCCATGTCCTCTTTACTTGTACTGCGTAAAAAATCTAATAGGTTGCCTTGAGCCATAAACTCTGTTACGATATAAAATGGAGGCTCACGAGTACAAACACCTGAAAAGAGTTTAAAATGAAATAAAATTAAAATATATTATAATAATATTAAAATAATCAAGCTTCAAATGATGAAAAAGAATTCGGACCTTCACGTCCATGAATCTTGACTGCCTAGAGCTTACTGGAAACACTGTATACCTGGAAATTTTTGCTCCTGGTTATTTTCACCCTTTTACATTAGAACGCATTATCCCCCATCTTAAATACACCCTAACTCACCATAATCTCATGTGTGGCATGTATGTTCGTGCTTCAATTAACTAACAAGGTGTCAACACTAAGGTTTGCCAGAACAAGTCCATTTTGTATTCGGAAAGGACAAGTGAAATTGTGGAAGAAAAAAATTAATTAAAAAAAAAGATTCTTCTTCTTTAAACACTGTTACACTTGGTTTTGGACACATTATTTTTGCATTCCGACAAGTGGAAATTGGCATTATTGTTGACCCTGCAAACTTGAAATTTTCGCTTTCATTTTAGAATTGCCCTCTTGCAGAAATGCAAAACTTCAATGGAAGCGAAAATTTCCAGGTATGCAGTACAAACACCTGTAGTTCACTGTTTACCAAATGATGCAGTTTCCATAGCAACTACTACTTACCTAATAACTGGACAAGATTTGGGTGCTTCATTTCCTTCATGATAGCAGCTTCTTCAAGAAAGTCTTTCAGAGCCATGGTGTCCTCCTGAATAGAGAATTAGAGTGGTACAAAATTAATGATGTGTCAGCATAATTATTGAATTTTACGCATAGTGACACACTTATCCGGTTTATTGAATTTTGAATAGTGTTTTATGCCACACTCAAAAAAATTTTCAGTTATATGATGGCTGCCAGTTTTTAATGGTGGAGGAGACCACAGACTTTCCGCAAGTATTGACCTATCGCCACATGTCTGTCCATGTGCTTTTTTGACGTCATTCGACTGTGATGTCATAATGGAAAAGTTTGCCAAAAGGTGCCGTGTCGGGCATTTGGTGATACGTCAATCATCATTCATAAGTTGTACATCAGATTTGTATAATCACTGTCTCATGTAGTAATATAATTATGTTTCAGACACAGTCAGTCAGATCTTAGAATATGTTGATGTCAAGAATGTTCTGAGACTTGCATAAATCAGGTATTACCCAGATTAATTATAAGACATATATTTCATTTATTACTTTATCTTTTAGACTTTTCACTTCCGCTTAACTTTCCTTGTATTATCGGACAAGAGACAGGTGGAGCTAACAACTGAGCCTCATCATATCATATTGGAATAATGTGAAAACTTACTTTTCTGATCATGAGGAATACAGCTCAGGAGCAGACATCTTTAGAGCAATGTTCAGGGAAGGACTTATTGATGAATAGATAAAGGAATAAATTACTGGTCCTTCTTTGTGTTTTTTCTTTACTTTTTACAATAATATTTGTCCAAAATATTTGGGCCACATCTTTATCATTTGGGCCAGTAATCCTGAAATTTTACTTGCCCAAAACATTTTTGGGCCCTTTTTTCAGGCACCGTCTGCCTCATAAAGAACTGAAGTTTGCCACAGAGGCAAATATTATTTTTGAGCGGCTTTAATTTAAGAGTTTCCCCCGAGTTTACAGCAAACGGTTGTGGCTATACCTTGAGAGTTTTAACAGCTACAGTTTTATTGTATCTTTTCCAAATGGCTTCATAAACATCACCATACTGTCCTCCTCCTGCAATACAATATATATAAATCGTCATTATTACTAAGGAAGTATCAACAAGTCACATCTGAAATAAATTCAGAGTTTTGCTTCTTTTTTGTGTTTTTTATTTTTTAAAAAAGTTATATCTATACATACATTTTTCTTTGGTGTATTTTAAGCTAAGATGTTATATCTATACATACATTTTTCTTTGATGTATTTTTAAGATGCTATACATACATTTTTCTTTGGTGTATTTTAAGCTAAGATGTTATATCTATACATACATTTTTCTTTGGTGTATTTTAAGCTAAGATGTTATATCTATACATACATTTTTCTTTGGTGTATTTTAAGCTAAGATGTTATATCTATATATACATTTTTCTTTGGTGTATTTTAAGCTAAGATGTTATATCTATACATACATTTTTCTTTGGTGTATTTTAAGCTAAGATGTTATATCTATACATACATTTTTCTTTGGTGTATTTTAAGCTAAGATGTTATATCTATACATACATTCTTCTTTGGTGTATTTTAAGCTAAGATGTTATATCTATACATACATTCTTCTTTGGTGTATTTTAAGCTAAGGTATACAAACAAAATTGTACAAGACAGACACGAGAGACACGCTTACATGTAATTTTACTTATATATACATGTACTGACACATAATTGAATTATATAGTTAATATTATTGATCTTATATCTCTCTCTCTGTAATATATCTACATGCTATCCCATGAAGCTTGTTCCATACTTATTTCTATTCACTCTCTTATCTATCTGTTAGTTGTATATAAACTTGCCAAGTATGTTTCACCTGTCTCTCTCTTTCTGTCTCTCTATATATATACTCTCCCTCCCTCTTGCTACCTCTCCTCTATCCGCTCTTCCATCTCTCTGTCTGTCTGTCTCTCTCCCTCCCTCCCTTACTGTTTGTCTGTCTCTCCCTCTCTCTCCCACACTCCCTTCTTCCCACTCTCTCTCTCTCTCTCTCTACAACCTCCCTCCCCCTCTCACTCTCATCTTACCGAGTCTATGTTTCATGGCTATTTCTGTTCTCTCAATCTCCCATCTGTCTGGTTCTGGACTGAGACCAAACACAGTGGGCTTCTGACGTTTTGGGGCGGGGTACAAAAGTGTGGTCACTAGTCCATCAGAGTGTATAGAGTGATGATGGACTAGCTCAGCTAAGGTGTTAAATCTGTGTTCCGCTGTCACATATACCTACAAAATGGAAGATTTGTCATAGCGACGACAGTGCAGAAATTATTTCTTATTTCATTAATGCACATGTAACAACAATTTCAAGGGGCATTAGCTGTGTTTACCAAACAAAAATATTTCAATATTTTTCTTGTTTACTACTTGTACTTGATGTACAATTACAAATGATAGCTATACACAGACATAAACAATCTTATATTCCTGTATATTTTGTGAAAATAAGGTCAGGTCCAGTGTTGTATTTATACAGAAATAGTAAGTTTGAGTTAATCAATTGCATGTGAAAAAATCCCAAACCTGGGTTTCTCAAGCAATTTTTACAAAATGTATAGGAATTTAAGAACTCCTATATCTGTGTATATCTTTTTTTTTTTTTTTGTTATTGTATATCAATCTAAGTAGTGAAAAAGGAAATTGAAAATTCTGGAAAAAATACAGCTAATGCCCCTTTAAGTTTATGAAAAATATTTTCAAACCATGTACATTTGTAAATAGGTCAATTAGAAGTCTGAGCAGAATCGTGGATATCACTTCCCGTACATTTCCCCAGGATTTGTCATTTGATAAAATTGGGAGAAATAATAATGATACTTGATATGAAGGTCAACTGTTAACACATTTTAAGGAAGGGGTGGGTAGATGCTTTTCCGTATTTGTTTGCTTTTGATCATTTATTGTTTTTGTTTTCAATATGGTTTATTCAACCCACACTAAATGACTATCAATACTAACATTAATTCCTACATGGTACATGTACACTTATGTAACTGGGTAATATAGCTGAACACAGCTGAGAAGTAAAAGATTTTTCAATTTTTATTCCACCTGTGCTTGCATACTAAATCAATCAGACTTCACAACGGGTAATTTGTAAGACAACATGAGATCTAGATCTATAATGGTTCTAGCTTACAAGTTGTTTGACATAATTCTTAAATACAAACATTCAAACTTTACAGAATTGTAGTATACAAGTTTGTGATCTTTTTCAGAGTTCCTGTATACATTTTTATTAAGAACGTACATGTACTTTCCTTTTTCAAAGTTTCAAGATATTAAATTATAACCTTTATACTAGAACACAAGTTCTGAGAACAAAGTCCATGCAAGCTATCATTACAAATTGCAAGAATTTATGTACATGTCAAAATAATCATTACCGAGATATATTGTACTTGTATATATTGCAAATTAATGATATCAATATTAGCCTACATGTAAGTAGGAAATTATCATGTAAAATTGTCATTTCTAATTTCTATCACTTAATAGATGCATATGTTAACCGGAGTACCCTATTTACCATAAGGTCAAATGGGTTTTATCCAGTCCATCAAAATACCTAATGATATAATGATTCCCTGATGATCTGTATGATCTCTGATGATCTACAGAATCCCTGGTGATTTATAGGATTCCTGGTGATCTTCAGAGGCCCTAATAAGCCATAGGACCAATGATGATCAAAAGGATCCCTGATGAAATAAAGAATCCCAGATGATCTGCAGATGCACTAATGACCTAATAAAACCCCCAATTATCTATAGAATGCCTTATGATCTACAGAGGCACTGATGATCTAAGGAAACCTTGATGATTTATAGAATCCCCGATGATCTACAAAATCCCATGATGCTCTATAGAATCCTTGATGATCTAAAGAAGTCTTTATTATTTACAGAATGCCAGTCTAAAGAATCCCTGATGATTTAAATAATCCTGGATAATCTATAGAATCCTTGATGATCTAAAGAAGTCTTTATTATTTACAGAATCCCAGTCTAAAGAATCCCTGATGATTTAAATAATCCTGGATAATCTATAGAATCCCTGATGATTTATAGATTCCCTGCTTATCTACAGAATCCCTAATGATATAATGTATCCCAAATGATCTGAAGAATCCCTGATGATCTATAGAATCTCTGATGATCTAATGCATCCCTTACGATCTAATGCATCCCAGATGATGAATAGAAACCCTGATGGTCTATACAGAATCCCTGGGATCTGAGGTTATATATTTCAAAATTAACTGTTACCCTCACACAATAAAAGTCACATACCAAAGCCTTTTTTATTCCATTGATTGGTTGATGATTGTTTAATGTTGCTTCAAGAATTTTTCACATATTGCAAAAATTACTTTCATTTTACTTGCAAGTTCTACTGATAATCTGGAAAGAAAAGATTTCTCTCTAACTATTAAAAGTTTCTATATGTCCAGGGGTTTGACTATCCCCATTGCATGTAGTATGCCAGTAGGAGTGATACCAGAGACTCCTTTTAAACAGGAAGTGATTCTTCCTTTGTCATGTGCTTGACATAGGAGTATAACATCACAAGTCTTTTAGATGAGGTTTCAAACTGACAACTAGTGCCATGATAAGCAAGGAATTACACAGTACTGTCACTGTATTGTCATTTACATACATGTATAGACATTTAACTTTCACGGGTTGTTATTTCCCAATTTTTTCCTATTTCCTGACACGATCAGTGTTCGATGAATTCATGGATACAATGTACCATTAAAATAACATCAAGTCCTGCATATATACATGTGTATATGTATATATATATATATATATATATATATATATATATATATATATATATATGATTTTAACACGAACTAAGCCTTGATAATGAGCATGGCTCCTTGTTTTACTTAAATCGGGACATCACATATTTAGAACATACATGTAGGCACATCTGGCAAAACTTTTACCAGAAAAAAGTCTCCTAAACATTTGAATTGAATATGTTTTGTGAAGAGTGACTGGTGAAGTGTCAGGTTGATACGTTCCAGTCTGGAAAACTGGAGAATTTTTTTTAGGCTTTACAGTGTACAGCTTCCGACATAGTTCTGTTACTTTTCTATGTTATGTACACACATTATCTATACATACGAATTCACTGCTCAAACGGCTCAAGCTACTCTCTCTATTATAGACCTATTCACTGTTTTTAAATTGATGAACTTACCGACACTATGAACATAGCAAATATTAACATACCAAGTAATTATTCCCCACTCCTCCTTACAGTAACCCTTAAACTCATTGACCACTAAAGTCTCATTTGGTCCATCGTCGTAAAACCTCATTCTGGAGTCTTTATGCTCTTTCCTACCCATGGTCCAATGTGACCAAAATCTCTCGTAGCTAATGAATACTTATAAGGTGTAGGTGTTGTCTAAATTATCTGATCAGCAACAGAAGTTATATCATTGTCTATTTATTCAATACATTTCTAAAATAGTTTAAAAGCCTCGATCTGATTGGTTAAAGAATGCGAGCACTGTTTAATTGCATTAGCTGAGGCTTCATGAATAATAAAAATATGTACAAGTGATTTCGGTTGCATGAGAAAACGGGTAGGAAAGAGCTTAGTGATTCTGGACCGTGGTTTTACCACAATGTATTTGGTTTCAACCATTTCAAAGAATGGTTAAGTCCACTGTCAGAATTCAAGAGTGTATGCTTTGGAATAAAAATTCATCAATAATTTACTCAGTCCTAAAAAATGACAGCAGACTATTCTATTTATTCTATCTGGGTGAGTCTAAAACTAATATGTGCCCACAGGGGTTGATGAGTTGTATTTCAGTACTCAATTAAAGTCAATGTTGTTATAAGCAAACAATTCATGGTGCTTTGTAAAGCAACAATAACAGAGAAGCAAACATTAAAGAAAATTGCAGGGTCTTGTAAGTTGCATGTTCACTATTGTCCGATTCACGTAAGACGGCGGGGAGGAGTAACCTTTTGATTATCATACTCACTTTTTTGTATGGTGACAAATAGGAATGGTAACTGCAGTCAATGTAATTTTATCTAAATGTTATGCTTTATTTGCTAAAATTTAAACTCTCCGGGTCAAGAAAGGGTTCACAAGACTTCGACCTGCCAGGTTATATGGATTTTACTATACAGAGTAATCTATATGGCTATCTGTCTCCACAAAATACAAACAAAAATCTACAAACCTTTCCATCGGAGTCCTCACTGATCCTGTAGTGGTACACTCGTCCTTCAAAGCGCACTGAGATTGACCTCTGACCTGGACTACTTTCACTCTCTCGGACCAGAAAGCTACCATTGATGCCGCTGCTGAGTAGGTACTCTGAGGCGTTGCGGGATATCTGACCATGGTACCAGGAGAATTTGTCGAGACTGTTAACCGGAGCAATGTAGTTGCTAGGCACCCAGCCGATGTCGCCGGCTTTGTTCTTAACCTCGCACCACTCGCCACCCTTGTTGTAGCCCAAAATTGTGACTTGTTCCCCTTCAACAAAGTGCAAGTTGATAGAAAGATGTAGCGGATTTTGTGCATGCAAACAAAAAAGTACAAAGCAAGCATACTAACACAACAATAAGAATTACAACAACAAAATAATGGATGAAGAGTAAAATTTCAAAACATGAATCCATACAACGAAAGGATTACAGATTAAAGTGAAAATAAATGAAAGAACTATAAAACAGCGAAATCTATTCACAGCGATCGGTTTCACTACCACATGAATCATACAACAATAATAAAGATTGGTGCCTTCCATACAGAAAATAGATAAAATGTCTTTCAAAGACGTATAAAAATGAAAACTTGTTGATAACTGTTGCATGGAAATGAAATATTAATAGATATTTTGTGCTATCTGCAATGTGAAATGAACGTGATGATAGGATATTGACGACATTTGCATTACCATTACCATGTTATAAGTTGTGAATGAACTCCGACAGAATTCATCAAGCAAACATTTCAGTAGAAATTATCAGACAGAATAAACGGTGGTGGGACATGCTGTGGTGCACACGCATAGTTGCATTACAAGATTTGAAAAAAAGATGTACATGTATACTACATGACTTTTAAGTTTGTGAAAAATCCAAATTCTTTAAGACATTCATATATTTAGACTGAAGGTCATTCTATAAGGCTGATCTTTACTGATGATGACTTATAGAGAATGGGGAGATGCATGTTCTTCAATTGTCATCTGAATGAACCTAATAAAGGGGAGGTGGGTCCCGAAACCTGGACTTAGACTGCAAATTGGACTACACACCAATGTCACTGTACAGATATAATGTATGTCTTAAACAGAGTCCTTGTAAAATTTGAGTTCATTTTAAATCATTTATCACCTGTGATTTTCAGGAAATTACTATAAGTAATAGTCCACTTATAATGTCCATTTTTAGGTACATACACTTCACGATATATTTGTAAAACCAATAAAGGCTTAAGATTTAAAATTTAGTTATATACGGTACTGTCATCAAGAGTGCCTTTTTATTAATGTGATTATATCTGCAATGCATTTATAAGCAAGACACAAACACACACGGATGCATCCAAACACACACACTTGGATGCACTCACACACACACACCTGTTAAGAGTCTGTACATGTATGTATAAATATTCACAAATTTAGCGGGACATATGGGGAAAATAAGTATTATGATTTTCCCACTATATCAAAGAGCTAAAGTTTTCCAACATGTGTTTCTTTGTAAAATGGAATTCAGATCATATGTTTCTCTGATATGAAATTCATCTGAATCGTTAATATGTAAATTTTGCTGTGGCAGAGTGTGTCATGAAATTGACCTACTTATACATGTACATGGTGTGTAGGTACATGACCTTGAAATGTTTGTATACAGTGAAACTTGTATATACATTATTATGTAATAACCTCCTTAGGGACACAAGAAAACCAGTCTTTGTAGGAAGGTGGTATTTATATAGAGGTTGATTTGTACACAAATGGTACTATTGGGGACAGCAAAAAACGGTCTTTGTGACCAGGTGGTCTTTATACACAGGTGGTCATTAAAGCAGGTTTAATTGTGTTTTACAAAGACAACTACGTTGTACATGTACTTCTCATAAATTTTGTGAAACTCGTGTTTTCACAGATACATGTACAGTGGAACCTGTCCTCTGGGACAATGTTATAAACAATTACCTGTCTTTTGAGACCACATTTTGAAAACCACTTAGTTAAATAATCCTGGCTTTAGATAAGACCATCTGTCCTGTAACGTCACATTAAGACAGGTTTTACTGTACATCTGCATGTACATGTATGTTGTAACTCAATATACCGGTAAATCACGCGGATATGCATGTCAGTAGAAGTGTTCAACTACTGTATACAGTTTTAACTGTTCATATGTATAGTGTATACACAGTTCCATGTCTGTTGCATGCACATGGCATAGGTCAATTTTCCATGTGAAACCTACCGCTGCACAAAGGTATCTTACTTTTCTCGAAAACTATTTTTTAAATTTGGCAAATTTTATTTTTCAAAACTTTCTAAACTCAGGAGGAAGGGCCCCTTTTGGAAATTAAGAGGCACAAGGGGGTTGGGTCATAGCAATGGTACAGTTGGGCAACTTATTGGACAGTTATTAACACATACATTTACAGATTTACATCAAGTACATACAAAATGTACATGCATGTCTGTTCAGATCTCGATCTTTAACACATCTATACATGCTAGCCACATCAGCTTCACATGTAATACTTGTTTGAATCACGATCAGGCAATCAGGAAAACAGAATGTACAGAGTTTGGTGATGCATGCACAGAATTAATGTGTTAGTCAAGAGTCATGCAATTAAAAAGGAAGCATTAACTGAAATATATATACGTGACAGCAAAACATGCAGTGCTGCAACCATTCAACTTCTTGATGGGGCATTAGCTGCAGTATTTTTTCAAATTCCCCATTTTTACCTCTTAGATTGATATATGTATACATGTACAATAACAAAAAAGAGGTATATGCAAATATACAAATTATTATATTCCTATATATTTTATCAAAATTGCTTGAGAAACTCAGGTATAGCACTTTCACTTGCAATTGATTAACTCAAACTTACTATTTGTATATGAATACCACACTGGACCTGACCTTATTTTCACAAAATATATATAAGATTATAAGATTTTTTGTTGCCCGAGTATACTGAATAGCTCTTATTTGTACAAGGAGTAAAAGTAAAAAAAAATAAAATTGAAACATATATATATATTTTGTAAACACAGCTAATGCCCCATTTATACATTTTTAAGAACAACACATGCATTAACAGGAAATTTAAGGAAATCATATCTTTTTTAAAGATTTTAGCAATAGTTAGATAAGACTTTTTTCTGTTTTACGATAAAAAGCAGAAATCAAAATGACGACTTTGTTAAGTGATAAAAGATTTTTAAAACACAATTCTGTGTTACATGATACACAGCATTTTACAACCTGTGTTATATAATATAAACAGGTGTATTGTACCTGTCTTTGTTATATCATAATTAGCAGGTGAATAAACAACATGCCTTTGTTATATCAGGCGGCTGAATCAACAATACGTCTTTGTTATAACATAATATAAGGCAGGTTTGTTTGTTTGTTGTTGTTTAACATTCCACTCAAGAGTATTTCACTCATATGGAGACGTCACCATATGCCGCTGAAGGGCTTCAAATTTTGGCGTATGCTCAGCACTTACGCCCATTGAGCACTGAGGGTTCTTTAACGTGCCGACAACTACTGTGAAATGGGACTTCGGTTTTCACTGTCTCATCCAAAGGACAGGAAACCAACCTGCCGCTGGCTGGACTTGAACTCACGACCTTACGATCAAGAGTCGAGCATGCTACCGACTGAGCCAGGCCGACTCTAATATAAGGCGGTAAAAATCAGGCAGATGAATTAACAATATGTCTTTGTTACACATGTATAATATAAGGAAGGTGACTAAACAACTTGTCTTTGTTATATCAGGCAGCTGAATAAACAACCTGCCTTTGTTATATCAGGCAGCTGAATAAACAACCTATCTTTGTTATATCAGGCAATGGAATAAACAACCTATCTTTGTTATATCAGGCAATGGAATAAACAACCTATCTTTGTTATATCAGGCAGCTGAATTACAACCTATCTTTGTTATATCAGGCAGCTGAATTACAACCTATCTTTGTTATATCAGACAGCTGAATTACAACCTATCTTTGATATATCAGGCAGTTGAATTACAACCTATCTTTGATATATCAGGCAGTTGAATTACAACCTATCTTTGGTAAATGATTAAAATAGCTGTATTATTCATTGTTACTTTACACAAAAAATTTAAAAGCAACTTTTTGGTATGATAGATGGCAGATGTATATGCAATCATTCATTGTTATATGATACAAGCAGGTGTTATATAGTCTCTCTTGGATATATGTTATAAGGTAAGTGTATCAACAAGCTTTCCCTGTTGTGTGATATCACTGTGACTGTTATATGCTATAAGATATATAAATGACCTATCTCCAAACCTTTCTTTTGTTATATGTTATAAGATGAATAAATGACCTATCTCCAAACCTTTCTTTCATTATATGCTATAAGATATATAAATGACCTATCTCCAAACCTTTCTTTCATTATATGCTATAAGATATATAAATGACCTCCAAACCTTTCTTTCATTATATGCTATAAGATATATAAATGACCTATCTCCAAACCTTTCTTTCATTATATGCTATAAGATATATAAATGATCTCCAAACCTTTCTTTCATTATATGCTATAAGATATATAAATGACCTATCTCCAAACCTTTCTTTTGTAAAATATTATCTTTCTTTTGTTATATGTGCATTTCAAAGCAGCGAGCACATGTCTATTTCTTGTTAAAAAGTGAATACTTTTTAAAGAGATACAAATCTTTGATGACAAAAAAACATTAGCAAATAATCAAACTTAATTGATTTGTTGTCGCTAGGAAATTAGTCATCTGCCAATAACGATGAACTGCAGTTGTACAAACAACAGCATTCAAAGATATGAATGGTACCTTTGACAATACTAAGTTGATTATCTCCCCCTGACTGGAAATCATAGAGGGCGACAAACAAGTTGGGGTCATCTTCGTTCTGAGCAAGCAAATTTTCTTTGGACATCCATTTTGTATTCAGTAAGTCGCTTCCGAGTGGAGATGGAGTATCTGGTAGAGGTCGTGTTGGAAGCAGAGAGTCTGAAAATAGAAAACAGTTTGACATGAATATCAATAAAATATATATAATAGAGTTGAAAAGTAAAAGCAATCTTGTTTACAAAGGAGTTGCTTAAGCCATACAAAGACTGCCCCCCCCCCCATAAAAAAACAAAACAAAACAAAAAAACATAAAAACAAAAAAACAACATCAATATATGATGCCAAACTTGCATTAAAGGGCACCTGCCTGTTGATGGCATTCAAACAACCTTTGTTAACATTATAATAATGGATAAACCTCTTTATAAAGGCCACCTGTCCATCACAGCTGTAGTACTTTTGCCTGTTCCATAGATTGGCCTTTATAGACAAGTTTGACAACATGTACATGTATATATATAAATAAAAACGGAGATAAAACTAAAAAAAAAAGTTTCATACATTGATGATGAAAAGAGGACATTGTATATATGATGTCTTGACCAAGAATGCATGTAACTGTGCATTTATCATAGTCTAAAGATCATCTATTCGTCATTTTTATCAAATCTTTTCTAATTACATTCTGTAATGAATACTGATCATCCATTCTCTTTCTCTCAGAAGCAAATACACATCAAGTCAGCCAGTTAAACAGCATGCATGGTTTTTATATTTTTACAGATAATTCAAAATCTACATTTGGAACACTTTTATCTAGGCATTCAAATCCTCAGAGTTCTAATTACTCTATAAAACAATTACTGAACTGTATTCTACTACTTCCTATTGGAATTCCAATTTACTTGGTTACTAGGCATAACAGTTGTCATGGTGACAAGATCAAGTGCCTATATCAAGCATGAAACCCAATCTGTCTATCAAGATGCACTTTAGATATACACATTATTTAATTAAGCTCAAATCAATTTACAGACCACATCAGTTGCAGTTTGTATATCTAAAAACCATACATGTATTTATCACCAGTACAAATTTTAAGAAAGTCGATTGCAGCAGTCGGCTACTTCATGTACCAATACTGACTGATTCAAGGGTCACCACATGCACACTTTCAATATTAAGGGAGAAATCATGATTCCTTCGAATAAAGTTAGGGAGAAATCATTGATCACATGACATCTTTTTTTAATGATTCTTACTGGCATCTAAATTTGTGTGCTACCGGTAGATTTCAAAAGGTAAGGATGAGATAACTTCCTTTACCTTTGGAAGCCAACATGGGTTATGAAAAAGAGACACTCCCACTTGTACGTACGTAAATGCACATGTATATAAAATATGCAAGATCCACATAGGCAAACCTCGGTATGTTGGAGTATGGGTATGAATTGCAGACAGCTGCACTTTTAAAGTGTACTTTTCGCAATATGTTTGCTATAAAATAAATAAATAAAAAGATTGCTTGAATTTAACAAATTGAATTCCACCGACATCGTTCATATCATGCACAGGAAATATATATGAGTCTATGGGCTATAACTGTCCAGCTTCCCTCACATCAATTTCACTTTGGCATATACATGTATTTTGATAGCTTACATAATGATGAACACAGAACTATGGTGATGTATCTAAATTCATGCTGATTCAATTATAGCTTCATCCAATTATTCACTTTTCATGGCATTTTTAATATCATTTTTATTTTTTATCAAACGACAAATGAAAATCAACATAATACTGGCAGATAACAATATTCGACATTTTAAAACCAGGAAGTACTGGTAGTGTATTTCCGAAAATATCTACAAAAACAATATGATACACATATATGATCATCGTCTAAACAGACAGAAAAGACTTGCTGTTGATGCATGACAAATTGTATTCAGATCAAAACATGGCTCTTTTAACAACAATCAATATTTCAAATGATCCCTAATTTGTATCATTACAGTTGTGAGAGTCTTTGGTGATATGGGTCAAAGTCCTATACACATGCGATTACAGAAAGCTCCAAGAATCAAAGGTTTGGAACAGTGACTATATTGGACCATTTATTTCTTTGCCATCAAAGATCAAAGAACACAATGTTTTTTTGGTCTCTCTTAATTTTCTCTCTGTCAGCAACTACGTGCATTCAACATGGCAGATCATAATAGACAGGTCTAAGACAATAGAAAAGAGTGTATCTTTTAGATATCTAGGGGTGAAAGGATTAACCTCACTTTATATCTTTAAAACAAAACAAAAACTAATAGATTTTTGTTTTGCAAAAAAAAAATAAGAAAATTCCCAATGGTGATTTTAAAAATTTTTTCGACAAAGTCAATGAATGATCTTAATCATTTAACTACTGAAATACATGTATGTTGGAGGGAAACTATTACCCTGAGGCGTAAGCCATTTCGAAGATTGTGCAGTCCAATAATTTTGAAAAATATTGCAAAATTTTTGCCATCTTTTATCAAACCCATACTAGATTTTTATTGAAATAGTGTCTTAAGCTGTTTGACAGAATTTGGCTAAAAGACACTAAGACCAAAAACAAGATGTCCACCAATCTTCGATCTCCTGGGCATAAAATTGGTCGGAACTGCCATCTGCACAAAAATTAGATGCACTGACTATCAACGGGTTATACAGAAATTTTCATTGCATGTCCATGTAGATCGTTAGAAAATTTATCTAATTAGCAGAACCTGTATGCTTTGTTTATCATTGTCCTGATTATATAATCATTATCAATTTCCAAGTAAACAATAAACTGAGATAAGAATACATTTACAGTGTTCCTGTATTTTACGACACGACTTCTGTCCCCTTTTAATGGTGTTTTATGCCACAGTCAACAGTTGTTCATTTATACAGTGGCAGCCAGTTTTTAATGGCGAAGGAGAGAATGTGGTCGCAATGTACAATATACATGTATATGTACCTGGGAAGAGATCACTTCCGTAAGTTAACTGGTTTTTTTTCCCCACAAAATCAGCTTAGGTTACAGCAGGACTCAAACTCACGCTGACTAGAGGTAAGAGACCTCTTGGTTAACAAGGTTCCTACACCTTTAACAATACAAAATTCCCAAATTTTCCCTGACCTTACCCCCCCGACTTTCTCACCCTTTTCCCTTAGCTATTGCGATGTCCCAAAGGCGCGGTGCCATGAGCGCTGTAGTTGCCTCTAGGGAAATGTAGGCATGCCCCACCCCATCTCCCCCCCCAAGAAAATTTTGAAAATAGGAAGTCATTTGGTGGTCTGTAGTGCATTTCCTGGTGAAAATTGACTTGAAATTAAAGCCAGAAAAACATCATTTTTTTCAAAGATAAAAAATATTTTATTTCTCCCGGACTTTCCCCGACTCAGACTAAAATTTCCTGACTTTCCATGACCAAAAAACGTGCTTGTAAAATTCCCTGACTTTCCAGATATTCCCTAACCCATAGGAACCCTGTTTACATGTAAAGCAGAATGCTCTAACCACTCAGTCCTTTTGACCCCTCTTGGCTGGGTTCATGTTATTTCATATACTGTTTACCTCATTGTTTTTTTTTTTTACAAACATATAATTAATTTGTAAAATTTAACGTAGCATTTAGATTTTGGCCATTCTCTGTAGCATTTGTGTTTTTTAAACACATCTTAATCTTTAATTTTTGGTTTTTCATCCAGATACATGGACACAATCAATATAGTACAGGCAAGGAGGACCTGCTGATGATAATCACATGATATGAATGAATGATGAGCCAGCGACACATTGGCAGACAGATAATGATATAGAAGTGTGTGTGTTAGTAATTACAGTCCATTTACATTATATGTTGCTAACACTCCACTACAAAAAACATGTAATTTCTGTGAAAATGAATTGATCAGAAACTACAAGTGTGTGTGTATACATGTATGTATATCAGTCACTGTTGTTTTAGACCGGCATCTGACATGAACAATTTTCCTGAAATTCTAATCTAGGTCATCGAAGACTCAGGTTCAGATCTGAACAACATTATTCAATAAAAATGTTAACATACATGTACTTTGCCATTTTTGTTTTATAATATGAAGCATGTGAGAAGAGGGCACAATTTGTAGACTTTGCCCTCTCTCTATTTCTGTCGCTTGCTCAATTTTTCATGTACATGTATATAAACACATATATGTGTATGTTCATGTAATATAAATGATAAGAAAATAAATATATATTAAATTTTAATTCTTTTTTACATTTAATGAGGATTCCGTAAAGTGGTTTTACATGTATATGGTAGCAAATTAAATTACAATGTTCGCAGGAAGAGACCATTGATCTTCCAATAGTAAACTTTCTCAGAAAATCAGCTTAGGTTCCAGCAGGGAATCAAAGGCATGCTGACCAGAAAAGAGATATTTCATGGTTTAAGTGCCCAATGTTATTTTCTAACCACTCTATGACTGAGGCCCCTCCCGAAAGTGAAGCTTAAATGTAACAACATAGTAGAGTAAAGGAGAGAGTAAGTGTAAGGCCTCCCATATCTATTGTTTGAATGTGACACATTGAAATGATTGAAAATATGAAGTACTCCCTAATGTGATAAATATATATTTTCATTTAATGACTTCTCCCAGTGGCATACTTGGGATTCTATGACAGCTGACTTTGCCATTGATGTGTCATATCTGACGGAGCTGTTGTCGGAGAGATGAAAGTTAAACAAAACAGCTGTATCATATAAAGCCATCATCAATTTCATGATAGTAGATGTTCATTACATAAGATAAAAAAAAAATTACTACCTTGTGTCTCGTCTATATCGAAGGCATTAAGGAAGTATTTTCAGAACTTATCTACAGTGCACAAGACGAACAGTAATACCTAATGGTTCATCAAAATTATTTCTTTTCTGTGTGAACATCTGTTCATTCTATAGAGGATAAAAAACCTCTTCCTTCTAGGTACAGCTGTAGGTAGGTTCTCCTACGATGGAAGACTTGACCCTTTCATTCCTAAATGGTTCATTCTTTTCTGTTGTCTTCAACCAGTCTACAGTCTTTGGGATGTGACTGAAAACGGAGGTCCTGTGTTGCAGAAGGCATGGCACGTACAATAACCCTCACTGCATTGGCGTTAGTCCACAGCACAGGGCAAAATTTGTAGCACTTCACCTAATGCCGGTGACATCTTAATGTACATGTAAGTGAAAAATTCTTGACAGGATGCAAAACAACAAACAAACAAAATTGACCAGTCTACATGTACATTTGTACATGTACAATGTATCATGGTCTGCAGTGTAGTCTTGAAAGGGTTAAGACTTTGTCAAAACTGTATTCTTGTAATCTAAATTTATGTTTCAATCTTTAAAAAGAATTATTCAAACTTAAATAGCGAAAAACCATATAAATATAATGTTTGAATATATTCACTGATATATGTAATATAATTAAAATTTATGACTACATTGCAACATGTAGATTATGTACATTGTAATACTCGCAATTGAAGGTTATCTCTTATATTCAGAATTGTTTTATGAACTTGATTATTATTCTTGTTTTAAGCCAATTTTCAAATAAGTTGCATCACAAGGCAGCATAGTTTAAGTCCACTGAAAAGATATCTTAAATAATACTTAATTTTTTTTTTTACATCCCTAATAGTACAGGAAATGTTTAAGAACCTACTATATTAATTCATTAATGTTTTATACCCAAACAATTTTTCAGGTGGCTGTCAGTTTTTAATAGCAAAATCCTGTGAACAATGTACCGAGGGAAAGAGTGGTTAGAAGCATCCCGCTTTAAACAATGAAGTCTTTAACTTCCAGTCAGCGTGGGGTCGAGCTCCGCTGGAACCTTATTAAGCTGATTTGTGAGAAAGTTTGTCAGTTTACTTGCAGACGACTGGCGGTCTCTTCCCTGGTACATTGTATCAGGGGTCCTCACCTCCACCATTAAAAACTGGCTGCCACCATATAGCTGAAAGATTGTTCAGTGTGGTGTAAAACACCTTTACAACAAACGAACGAAGGAAAATATCATCTGCCGACTGGCAAACTTCCCCACAACATCTGTTTAAAGTCCTGACTAGAGAGGTGAGAGACTTTATGATTTAAACTAAAGTGTTATGTGTTAAACACATGGCCTAGAACTGAATGTGTTAAACACTTGGCCCAGAACTGAATGTGCCAAACACATGGCCCAGAACTGAATGTGCCAAACACTTGGCCCAGAACTGAATGTGTTAAACACTTGGCCTAGAACTGAATGTGTTAAACACTTGGCCCAGAACTGAATGTGCCAAACACTTGGCCTAGAACTGAATGTGTTAAACACTTGGCCTAGAACTAAATGTGTTAAACACTTGGCCTAGAACTGAATGTGTTAAACACTTGGCCCAGAACTGAATGTGTTAAACACTTGGCCCAGAACTGAATGTGTTAAACACTTGGCCCAGAACTGAATGTGTTAAACACTTGGCCTAGAACTGAATGTGTTAAACACTTGGCCTAGAACTGAATGTGTTAAACACTTGGCCTAGAACTGAATGTGTTAAACACTTGGCCTAGAACTAAATGTGTTAAACACTTGGCCTAGAACTGAATGTGTTAAACACTTGGCCCAGAACTGAATGTGTTAAACACTTGGCCTAGAACTAAATGTGTTAAACACTTGGCATAGAACTGAATGTGTTAAACACTTGGCCCAGAACTGAATGTGTTAAACACTTGGCATAGAACTAAATGTGTTAAACACTTGGCATAGAACTGAATGTGTTAAACACTTGGCCTAGAACTGAATGTGTTAAACACTTGGCCTAGAACTGAATGTGTTAAACACTTGGCATGGAACTGAATGTGTTAAACACTTGGCCAAGAACTGAATGTGTTAAACACTTGGCCTAGAACTGAATGTGTTAAACACTTGGCCTAGAACTAAATGTGTTAAACACTTGGCCCAGAACTGAATGTGTTAAACACTTGGCCCTAGAACTGAATGTGTTAAACACTTGGCCTAGAACTGAATGTGTTAAACACTTGGCCTAGAACTGAATGTGTTAAACACTTGGCCTAGAACTGAATGTGTTAAACACTTGGCCTAGAACTGAATGTGTTAAACACTTGGCCCAGAACTGAATGTGTTAAACACTTGGCCTAGAACTGAATGTGTTAAACACTTGGCCTAGAACTGAATGTGTTAAACACTTGGCCTAGAACTGAATGTGTTAAACACTTGGCCTAGAACTGAATGTGTTAAACACTTGGCCTAGAACTGAATGTGTTAAACACTTGGCCTAGAACTGAATGTGTTAAACACTTGGCCTAGAACTGAATGTGTTAAACACTTGGCCTAGAACTGAATGTGTTAAACACTTGGCCTAGAACTAAATGTGTTAAAACACTTGGCCTAGAACTGAATGTGTTAAACACTTGGCCTAGAACTGAATGTGTTAAACACTTGGCCTAGAACTAAATGTGTTAAACACTTGGCATAGAACTGAATGTGTTAAACACTTGGCCTAGAACTGAATGTGTTAAACACTTGGCCTAGAACTAAATGTGTTAGACACTTGACCAAGAACTGAATAAAATGTCAAGAAATTTTACATAAAAAAAAAAAAATAAATAAATCAATTGCAGTATTTAAACAAGACATATGCCGCTTATATATTTACATTCAAACTGGCTATAGCTTACCACCACTATACATGTAAAAGTATAACAGAGAAATAGATAACATTTAGCGGTAATGTAAACAGTGATAGTGCTACAGTTCACTCTTTATCACAACAGTTTATCTATCACTTTCCTTCATCTTCAAAATTTCTAAATCAAAGCCTGACCTGCCAGGTTTTCGACAGTTCTGGTTCCTTGATCGTGTTACAAATTTCATTGAGTTTAGATACAAAACAATCACATGCATGTCCTTGTGTTCTCGGTCCCTGATCTTGTTACAAATCTAACGGAGTTTAGATATGAAAACAAACCAAACAAACCAGCCTCCGATATTACATACTGCCACAAGGTTTGTATCTTGATTACCATTGATGCCTTCATTCTTTGAAGAAATGGGTGTTAGCTTGTGATACAAACAAGGTCAAGCAGTCAATTTTATGGTGTCAAATTTCTTTTTGCCAGATTTTACGTTTGTTGGTCTCATTTCTGTTTTAATTTTCCCACAAAAATGTTTTCACAGGTATGAAGACAAAACCAGGTAAAGTTCCAAAATTTTGATCTATGATATGACCTGTGTCAATGCATCAAGCATTTGTCAAACAATTTACTACATAATCCTTCATTTGGAATCTCTCTAACTTTAACAGGAAGAGAAATTCTTTATAATGCCAAAACATATACATGTATAAAATCAACAAAGTTTTAGTTTTAAAATTAATTTTAACATACTTTTTCTACAAATTCGAATATACAGTATTTTATCAGAAATAAAACAGAACAATACAATACTGTTAACAGTTGTTCATTGCTATCAAAATGATTAGATGTCAAGTATTTTATGATAAAAGCGACTATTGTAAATCATTGCCCAATGACTTGCATTCTAAATACTGATATAGATACATGTAGATACAATGTACATGTGGACTGATCACACCTAGTATTACATATAATCTATATTATATATACCCTATATGTATATGACTAACAAAACCTATTATTTTACATGCTTGTATCTTTTTTCTCTATAGATGTATTAGGTATTTTTATATTGGTTATATCTCTTCAGGCGCCATCTTTACATGTTGGACATTGTTACTATAGCTATATATGTAACATTACCTGTCATCATTATAGCTACAATGTAGGCGGTTTTTTTTTGTACTTTTGAAATAAATATACACCAAATGTACAGAGTACAGCTCTATATATACAATGTACCATACTACAAATTTTGTTTTGTACATTGTACATGCCATAAAATCATTCAGAGAGAGAGAGAGAGAGAGAGAGAGAGAGAGAGAGAGAGAGAGAGAGAGAGAGAGAGAGAGAAGTATTAGTTGTAGTATCAAGCAAGCCCATCTGTGAAAGACACATATACATGTATATTTCAATTTTGTATCATATAATGTATGTATATATATATATATATATATATATATATATATATATATATATATATATATGTTCTAATTCGTTTCACTCAAACGGACATAAATAATTTATCAAATAAACAAACACACAAATTTGGTATGAAGCGCTCTGTGCAAGTGCAGTTTACTTAGATATAATAAATATACAAACAAAATGTCACTGTCTCCTGACCACGTGACCTACAATGTAAAAACAAAATATATAGTTCAAATTTTAAAACTATACTTATGTAAATGGGTGGGTGGGCAGGAATAAGTCAACTGCACTGAAAAGAGCCTTCGAATGGCTATATTCTATACAAATATCGGATTATGTTACACGAACCAAACACCTGAAATTCATGCAATGAATATTCATTGTGACATGTCAGATGACATACCCGTATAAAACTGACCAATAATTGTGAAACACAAGTAAACATAAACACGTGTTATTGTAACTTCGATAAATATGATATATATATATATATATATATAATAGAAATGCTATAATATGTGAAAAAATATAATTTACTTTAAATTTTTCAACATCATTCTAAATAAAGAAACAGTACTGGAAGAATATTTAAGATTTTAAATTAATTATCAGAAATTTAAATTACAATGGGATGACCATGTTTTATGTTTCAGGCAATTGAAAAAAAAAATCATATTTGGAAAAAAAAAGTTGGATGTTGTGTTTTCGTTTTTTTTGGGGATAGTATACATTATTAACAAGAGATCCCAGAGGGATCTTGGTGCCCACCATGAAATGTTCTATGTCTGATCTATGACAGACTGTTCTTTTCTCTTTTTTTCTTTTATTTTGTGTCTCAACATTGAATTTGAACTTAAATCCATATTTCTGTTTCTATTTTTATTTCTCTAATTTCTATTTCTCTTACATTTTAAGAGAGAATGGAATTCAACATGGGTGACAGGTATCCATTTTGACATGCGGTAACAAACTTCCTTTGGTCAAAATCCAAGATGGCCACCTGTTAGCCATGTTGGATTCCGATCTCTCTAAAAATGTAATATGCACAACTAGACCTCAAGGGGAACCTTCATGTCAAATTTCAAGGAGATCCCTACAGTCCTTTCTGAGAAATAGCGGTATCTGTCGATGGTGGGCTAACAAATCTTTCCTTAGTTTATTTTGAAGATTTTTCATACTTTGTAAATATATGTATCATACTATCACCATACAGTGTACTTATAAATGTGAAACAGAATACTACCAAACTGAGGCAGACTAGGTTTTACAGCAACAGACTAAGACATTCTTTTATCTGATTCACTGATTCACACGCAAATCCACATTCACTCTCAGCACAATGAAATTTTAAGTTAAGATTGCTTACATGCACTATGATAATCTGCTACAAAACTACAGTAAAACCTGCTTTAGTGACCACCTGTGTTTAAAGACCACCTGGTCACAAACACCGTTATTTGCTGTCCTCAACAATACCATTTGTATACAAATCAACCTCTATATAAAGATCACTTCCCTATAAAGACTGCTTTTGTTGTGTCCCGAAGGGGGTCTTTATATACATGTATACAAATTTCACATGGATAGATAAATGACCTCTGAATTTTCGACAAAGAAATTGGAGTCCAAGATTTACTCTGTCCTTCACCAGCACCCACATACATGTAGTTTCCATTTTAGTTAAATCATAAATGAAACGTTTCAATAACAATACTTTCTTTAATTAAATGATTAATTCTTAATGTAATAAAGCATGTGAAATGTAAATGACCGTTTTCTACCTGTTTGTTACAAAATGTCATCAAGACCTTACCTTTGTGTGGGGGTGAACAATGAAAGTGACGATTCCACCAGTTTGCTAACATCATGATTGTACATCGACAATACTGGCAGAGTTATGACCGGGGACATCAACGTTTCACAACCAAAACAAAATCTCAAGACATTATCACAGTTAGTGTGACCATTTTCTCTGTTAGCTACTTCAGTTTTAATGACATAACAATTAATACACTTGATTGGGACCTTGAAAGAGTTCTGAAGTAGCGACTATGTTAAATCGATTTCTAGTAAAACTTGAGATTTGTCACCTCGAGGACTAATGACATACACAAAAGTAAAGTTACCACAGATATCAAATATCAGAACAGAAAAACACCAAACTATAAATAGATCTACATGTGAGACTTTCAGAAATTTTGATCAGTTATTTCCATTACATTGTAGAGGCAACTGTAATAGGCAGGTACAAGTACTTTAAATTAGGTCACGGAACCTACCAAATCGGAGAGGTACGATCTTATGAAACTACAAAGAGACAACTTTTGGCATTCAGAAAATAGGACATAATCTCAATGGTATTTAAATAGTTAGTTTAAATACAAGAAAATGACTGTGAGCCTACAGGGATTAATAGACACTTTTTGGGACAGGGTCCTGTACCCTTCCAATTGGAAATTTTATGTCGCAATGGGGCCAAATTGGGAAAAATATAACTATTCAAAAGATTAAAGACACAAAATTTGTGATTCATTTAGTTCTCTTTTTTAACTAACAACATGGTTTTTATCTGAAGACTTCGAAGTACAGTTCATAATGTACTAAATTCTCATTTTTATTGTGAATGACATGGTAAACAGAATTGGGAAATTTTTCCTCAAAATTGTGAAAAAATAGCAGATTTTGCATTGGGAATGGGTCCTTTTACAGGACCTGTATGTTGATGATACTGACCCCTGGCCTACCAACATACAGATGAAAACTTGGCTTTGTGTCACCAATAATCAAACAAAAGACCATACATTATTTCTTGCTGAAGGACCTCTGCATATAAATGGTTAGAGTATAACAACATTAAACTAAGACATATCACAAGTTCTTGTTCTAGACAATACAACTTAGAACCTTGCAGAAACCCATACCTGCCAACTATTCAGATTTGGGTGGAAAAGTCCCGATTTTCATATATAAATTCCGCATTCCAGATTTGCACTGTCCAGTTCTGCTTTCCGTTTTCTCGTTTAGACACAGAATCTTACAAACGTTTGAACATAATATTGATATTCAAGCTTCGGCGTGAAACAGCGTGAGCATATGGCAATGGCGGACACAACTCTGCCATTTCTAGTGACGCTCTATAAAAGATGGAGTCGCCAAAAAAGAATGTCAAGCGAATGCAGAAATTCAAGGACTCTTATTCAAGTCAATTTAATGGTGTCATAACACTTTCAACACGAGGATGTAACTATGCATTTTGTACAATGTGTCATACAGACATTACTATTTGGCATGGTGGTTTCAACCAGTTTCAACAACATTCAAATACACAAAATATCGGGAAGCACAAAAATGCTGCTGTGTCAATATAAGGAAGTCATTGGTTAAACAGATATTTTTTTTACAAATAATGATGACGGTTATGACATAACGAGAGCTGAAACTCTATTTTCAGAGTTTAAATTGAACAACATTGTTGTTGTATCTGTTACATAGTCAGGATAGTCTGCATATTCTTCAATCTGTATGCAGAATGAAACAAAAATTTGGAACTGAAATATTGAAGTCATGAGCATGCTTTATATTCTCAGAAATGCTCTAGAGTGTCTTCAAAAAAGCTGAATAGACAGGATTTTCTGATCCCCCAGCAGGGTTTTGTCCCTGCACCTTATTGGGGACCTGTGGCTCCCAAGATCCTGGCTGATTGTTCCACTTTTCAATTACTCATAGTTGGCAGGTATGGAAACCTAAGGTGATTATGTGAGCAATTTAGCCATGCTTTCCATATTTGTATATTGGATTTTTTTCTGTCTGATGGTGTCTAATATGTTGTATTGTAACAGGATTGTTGAGTGTGACTTTCAACATCAGTAAAGTAAACAATCCTTCTAGCTGAAGGACAGAATAGTTGATACTGGTCCATTTTTCTTATTTTGAATAACCACACACAACAATTTTTCAAAGTTGGACAAGAGAACCTGCTTATAATATACCAAGGAAAAGTTGACCGGCCTTCCGCAAGTACATGTAGACACTGACCCACATTACATGTGCAACTTTAAATAAATTCTTCCCATCACTACAGAACCTCTAAGGTTCCACATTACTGGATCCCTGTAAGACAGAGGCCTTTCTAACAGTTCCATATTAACAACAACCATCTGGTTACATGTACATCAAAACCTGGTCATTTTCATTAACTATACTCTAATAAAAGGTATGATATAACAGTATTCAATAATGCATATGTATTAGCCACTACCAACATATTTAGTTTTTACATAGTTCAAATGGTAGACTTGGGAATCGTTCGGATATTGTAGCCTCAGGCTAGACAAAACAATGTATATTTGTACAAACAGAGAACATGTATCTCGGATCATTACTGAACAAGTCAGCATACTTTTCTTTCATTGTAAAACAAGATTTGCTTCCAAAATAAACGTTGTGATCAGTTACAGCCAATTATCAGTATAGATATATATATATATACAGAATGAGAATATGACCTCAGTCCACAGTTAAGTTCTAAATAAACATAAACTGGCGACATATAGTCCACAGAAATTCCCGTCTTTCACCTTTCTTGCCATAATTTGCCTTGAAAATAGCCAACTCTCATTGGCCATTTTCAAAGTTATCTCCCTTTAAAAGTGTGTTTTTCCCCCTTTCAACAACATAGACAGGTAGGTGTAAGAGCTCCATTTGATACTTAGCTGAATTTGTGGGTAAATTTGGGAAATTGTTTGCAGACGGCTGTTTTTTTTTTTACTGTGGTCATAATGACCAGTATTTCTCAAGTCAACCGGTTATTGTCAAATAAATGAAAAAAAAATCTGTATGGCATAAAAACAAACAAAATAAAGTATTTTCTCTTGATTTCTTTTGATCAACAAATCTTTGATAAAGAATTTTAATTGTTAAACTACTTGAGCTTCAATTGTTGTATTGACAACATGAGAAAACCATGCTGAAGTGACCTATCTAATTAGGTGATTTAAAGGGGTCAAAGGTCAAGTACTGTAGGAACTAGAATATGGCATCTACTTCAAATGAGAGAAACAACAGACATTTCCCTTAACACAATAAATTCGCTCATGTGAAAAAAAAAAAATATGAGGACCCAAGTCATTGGAGTAATAAATAAACTGAGACAGGAAAAAATATTTACCAATATCCCCAAACTACATGTACATGTATAACATATATACAAATGTACATGTACAGCTGACAACATCGACAAGGTCTGTATTGAGAAGCTCCCAGTATATTGTACAGTGAAACCTGTCTGGAGAGACCACCCTCATATTGGGCCATCTGTCTTTTGAGACCACATTCTGAAAACCACTTAGTTAAATAATCCTTTAAATAAAACCTGTTTTAAGAGATCACCTGTCTTGTAAGACCACAATTCAGTGGCAGATGGGATGGTTTCCCTGGACAGGCTCCACTGTAGGACAAATACATGTATACATAATCACCACAACATGATTTCTATGATTTAGAAAGCTCCAAAATTACTCTCGTACATGTGTATGTATGAAACTGACACATGCTTTATTATAGAGCATTAGAAATATGGTTACATCTACAGAAGGATAATGTATACCAAATGATAACCATAACAAAATTTAAACATTAGTTTAAGCACAAAGTCTGGTTGTGTTTCCAATGTTATACAAGGTCAGAGGGCAATGCTAAAATTAGAAGAGCATGTGGCCATTTACAGAGCCAACGCAGAGGGAATTTTAGGACATGCTTACTCATTAGTTACACAGAGAGAGAGAGAGAGAGAGAGAGAGAGAGAGAGAGAGAGAGAGAGAGAGAGAGAGAGAGAGAGAGAGACACACACACACACACACACACACACACACACACACACACAGACACACTGCATTTATGCATTGCAATAAAACACTATTTTAATTTCTACCAGTAAATAAATAATATAGTACAACCTGTCTTGAGAGACCATCCCATCTGCCACTGTAATGTGGTCTCCCAAGACAGGTGGTCTCTCAAAAGAGGTTTTATCTACAAGATTATTTAACCAAGTGGTTTTCAGAATGTGGTCTCAAAATACAGGTGGTCTTTCATTAGAGTGGTCTTTCACGACAGGTTCCACTATACTAATTAACTTTGGTTGTATTTATCATCATTTCAATTTAGTTTCAATAATTAAAATTTATCATCATATTTACTTAGTAATTCCTGTACTGTAAGTCTCAGGTATTCATTCATCCCTGTGTTTGGCCTATAAAGAATGATTTCAACTTAAATAACATTTTCATTTCAAATTAAAGTTTACACGAAGCTTAGGAGACAATTTCAAATTTACGTAATATTTTCATTTCATTTTATAGCTTACATTTTTATTTCATTTTATAGCCAAGTTGTATTCTGCCAGCATTTAACTGGACTTTGGAAATATACGTGGTATGCTTGACCTATTTGTTACCTAGCTTTGACTTTCCCCTCTGGCGTGTACACTGCTTTTTTGAGTACTTTAAAGCTGCACAAATGTTTACTTATATTGTCTCTCAAATGACTGGTAACACCTGTGTATTTAACTAATGAAACATACTGGCCATTTCTCCAATACAAGTTGTTTTCCTAAGGAATTAGCTGAACATGTTTCTTCAACAGACAAGAGGTCTACATTACACAGCAATATTAGTCAGGGAGATTGAGTCTGAAATTTTGAAACTTTTCTCCAGATTGCCAAGATTGTACAACTTGAAGGCATGTGTTTATAGTGATTCCGGAGAAGCATATATACTACAAATACATACTGACATTCCCATTTTAATTTATTGAACCAAAAAAATGTTTATATGTGTTGTTCCCTATTCTTTTTTTTTTCTTTCTCTTTATGAGGGACACAATGCATGCCTTTTTATGGACACAAAAATATCTTTTTTGCTAAGAAATCTCATCTCCTCTTAACCTCACCAACCCCTGAAAAACAATGGACTCTTCTGCAAATCAATGACTTTGACCAGTCCAAATGTGTCTTTAGGGGTGAATGAGTTAATTTCTAGCTGGAAGACTGAATGATGTTGACCCTACACATGGCAGTCTATGAAAAAGTACTTTTATCTATAGTATAGCCCTCTTACTTCTCAGTATCGAAATGGTATGCTCTTTACTGATGCATTAGACAAGTCGGTTGGACTAGTTGAAAACAAATTTTAATAGTCGTACAACAAATCCACTAGTCCGAAAGTGGTATAACCAATTACCAATAATTTGGCAAGTATTTATTGAATCGGTACCAGAATTAATTAGTTACATATTTTTGCGTTTTTTATGCTCATGAGTCAAAGCAACCATGATCATCTTGTGAGTTGAGAAAAGAATTTAAGGGACTGATCAGGTAATTCCGGTAGTTCAATGTACAAATGTACATACATTACACTTTCATTAATCATTGCTTGTGTCCATACTGTAATGTTTATAGATTTTCTATTAGTCAACTGGACTAGCTAAGGCACAACCTTGACTAGTCAAATGCAAAAGTAACTAGTCTCGGACCAGCAGACTCTGCTAATTTGGAACCCTGATTTGTAGATCTCTAGCTTACAATTGATGAACTTCGCAACACTGAGCTATATGTGTTGGTGTACTGAACGTAAAAAAAAACCCAGTATGGTCGTTAATGCTAACCAGTGCATAAATTTCTGTCTTTGCCACTTCTGTACATGACATTACATCTGTTAACGATGGACAGGTAGTACATATCTCCTACCTGCTGAGATCTTATTTTGTATGATACAATACACACAACAATTGAAGACGTAATTGATATTTAAGTCCTCGGATACACATCAGGTCTGAAATCAAGTCGTATTGACTTAAGATCTCCACACCTGAGCAGCGACTAGTTAAACACCTGAAATTTGACCCAATATCATTACAGAGGTGGGTGTTTTTATTTATTTGGAGAGTACCGTATGCAAATAATTTACATAAATATCTGAATGTCCTAGTTTTACCTTATTTGTGTATTCTCACCTGTGACATCGTTATGACTATCCCCTTTTTCCACAGGAAAATGATAAGTTTAATGTACTTTTCAGTGCTGTGTTAAATCTATAGTTACACAACACATACATGTACATGTAAAAATATCTTCAATGTCAGTGCCATTTACTTGATAAAGAAAACACTGACTAAAACCTTCTGTACGGTATACTATTTTTATCTACATTCTCTAAACAATGAAACAGAAACCAGGTAACCCTTTCAACACAACAACAGACCATAGTGCATGTTGATTGGTCCAAGACAATAGGAAAGATCATAATGTTTAGATACTTATGGGTGATTAGATTAAACAATCATCATAACATTGGCATGTATAGCTGGTGATATTTTCCTGTACGTGAAGCACCATACATTGTGACTTGAGCTATGTACTTAAACCAATCCGTAACGGACAGTATGCCATGCAATGATGCATATATATCAAGACAAAAGGCCCTGGCCTTTGTTTCAAGTCTTATCAATAGACTTAACCTTTTAACACTATACATGTAAACCATAATAGACTGGTCTGAGACAATAAAAAAGATCAAAGTATTTAGATACTCAGGGGTGAAAAGGTTTAACTTTAACTTCTTAAATGATTGAACCCAGATCAAATGGGTGAGAAGCGAGTGTGCTTTCCACTGCGGTACTTGGACACCACAGTACATGTGCCATGGAGTTTCGACTAAAGACCACCTTGCTTAGGAAACTGCCTCACATTCAAGACCACATGTATTCAGGCTCTTGAAAAGGTCTTTATCAATATTATACCAGTCCAGGCCCTCACTTAAGAGACCACCCTCGCAGATCAGACCACGTTGAGTCAGTCAGTTCGGTGGTCTTATTACCAAGGTTCCACTATACATACACACGTGTGTAATGTACATGTACCTGCTTTAAAATAGTCTTGGAAGTTGGAAATCTCGTAATTGTGAGATAAAGGCTAGGCTCTAACCATCTGACCACAAAACCAAACAGTCTGTCTGATCTTGGTATTTACTATATAACTTGATTTACATGTACATGTATCTAAAAATGTCCACTGGAAAATGAAAGCAACTTGAAGAATTTAGATACAGCTGTTTGCTAGCTTTTTACAAGCTGTATGTACTTAAAATACAAATAAAACACAAATGTATGTATAGGATATACTGATATATAAATAACAGAAGTAAATGAGCCAGACAGTGACTCACTGATAAGAGAGAAGGGAATTTGAAAATAATAACATATTATGAAATCACAGCATGTGACGGGACAAATAGACATATACCACTAACAGACATGGATATAAAAGTGTCCACATTATCAGATCTATATCACAAGTAACTTACAGTACAGCAGTCAATTCTAGAGCCGGCCTGACTCAGTTGGTAGCGCGCTCGACTCTGGATTGTGAGGTCGTGAGTTTGAGTCCCACCGGCGGCAGGTTGGTTTCCTGTCTTTCAGATGGGACAGTCAAACTCCAGGTCCAATTTCACAGTAGGTGTTGGCATGTTAAAGAACCCTCACTGCTCAATGGCCGTAAGTGCCGAGCATAGGCCAAAATTTGAAGCCATTCACCGGCATTTGGTGACGTCTCCATATGAGTGAAATATTCTTGAGTGGGACGTTAAACAACAATAAACAATAAACAAACAAGCAGTCAATTCTGCAAATTTCAACTTTGTTACAAAGTCAGGTGTGTTGAATGTCAGCTTTAATACAAAGTCATGTGTGCTGAATGTCAGATTTAATAAAAACTCATGTGTGCTGAGTGTCAGCTTTAATACATGTACAAAGTCATGTGTGCTGAATATGAGCTTTAGTACAAGTCAGATGTGCTGAGTGTCAGCTTTAATACAAAGTCATATATGTTGACTATCAATTCCAATACAAGTTAGGTGTGTTGACTGCCACTTACAATACAAATAAGATGTGCTGTCAGTTCCAATACAAGTCAGGTGTGCTAAATGTCAGCTTTAATACAAAGTCATGTGTGCTGAATGTCAGCTTCAATACAAGTCAGATGTGCTGAGTGCATGTAACTTTCATAGTCTTATGTGCTGACTATTAGTTACAATATGAATCAGATGTGCTGACTAACAGTTACTATACAAGTCAGATGTGCTGACTGTCAATTACAATACAAATCAGGTGTGCTGAATGTCAGCTTTAATACAAAGTCAGAAGTGCTGAGTGTCAACTCATCTACAACAGTCAGGTGTCTCAACATAAGAACATACTGTATATACACATACTCTTAATTGATTATGGTTATATTGGCCTAATATGGAATTTTCTGCCCAAACGATATGAAATTCAGACGAATATTCTAAAATAATTGAAAACCAAAACACCATATCAATATTTTCTTTTCAAAATGGTATAAAAAGAAGCAAATAAGCCAACAGTGACAAAACTAAGCCAATATTGAAAAACTTGGCCAATACTAAAGTAGCATGACCAAACAGATATTCTTTTTCAAATTGAACCATGCGTGCGTCTTTTGCATGTAACATTGGTCTAGCTGGATTGCATATTATTAATTAATAATATGCTCAATAATCAGTTATTTCCCTATTGGCCTTGTTATTGTACCTCGGTCTGTCGTATTGACCTTTGGTTTCACCTCAGGTCAATACGACAGACCTCGGCACAATAACTAGGCTGACATGAAAATCACTGATTAATAACCCTATATTATACATGTAAGTCAGATGTGCTAAATGTCAACTTATCTACATGTACAAAGGTCAGGTTGCCATGACTCCGTATTCAATGACACACTTGTTGACACCATGAAGTGATTTCTCCTTATCATATTGGCCCTTATATACATACGTGTACATGTATGGTCATTATCCTATTTAGAAATTACAAATGAGTCAGAGAAAACTTATATAAATGTACTTATTGTCTGATTTTTGTTTTATGCCAAACTCGACAGTTTTTCATTTATATGGTGGCCGCCGTGGAGGAGAGAACCCATTTACACAGAGGTCCCCCAATGTACATGTGTAGATTACATGTACATGTAGATAATACCTTAAACTTGGAATTTTCTTTAATTCTTAGTAACATCAGGTTAGATTTATAATCCAGGGACCCGTTTTACATAAGGTCCTAAGTCCTACATGTAAATCCTAAGTCTTAGTCCTAATTGTCATGATACTGACCAATCAGTGATTGCAAACTGGGAAAAAAAATGCTTTTTTTTTCGCATTGGGAATGGGGCCTTATTTCAGAAAATACCTGACAGGAATTGCTACTTTACAATGTTTAAAAATTCAGCTGGAAGTTCTGATTTGAAGCTTTTCGTTTTTATGTAATACATGTAAAAATTAAGTTATCTCACAGCCGAGATGAAGAACTCACATTACTAGACACCCACAGTTCTAGAGATGCAAATGAAGCACACGTCACAGACAATATTTAGATTTACACATTCAAGAAGTGATCTGACAGATGGCTGGAAATATTTGTTTAGTTCACACATCTTTCTGGAGTCAATGTATGGAAACAGTACGTTTATATCAGACAGATCGGAGGATCACAAAAACACTCTCCATTATCAGTTTTATATTCTCCCCAACATATACACTAGCTTACATCTGTATCTGTTTTACCAGGGACATTTTATTATTTATTTTCTTTCCTACTTTCTTTTTTTTAAAATTTTGCAGTCTACCAAGTGATTTTTATCTCGAGCGCAAAAAGTCATAACAGGAATTGCCAATCGGAACTCCACTGCCAAAGTGTATAAAATAGAAAAGAAAAAACACTGCTAAAGATACGATAACATCTTTTGACAAAGTGTACTTGAATGTTGTTAAACAATGATAAAAATTTTCCACTTGAGGTATTCTAGATCAAATGATATCATCAAGCATATTGTGCATATGTAATTTCATACAATGACTGAATGATTTCTTTAAATACTGAGAATATTAAATATCCACAAAGTATTAGATTGTTTTACCTGCCTTTTAAGTTCTATTATAATATACTAGTAATACACATATCAACTTCCATGTACATGCAGTCTTAGTGTAAGTTTTACATAACGAGTAATCCTAATAGAATAATTATTTGTTTTGTTTAAATCGTGTTTTACGCAACACCAGGGCTTTATTTAAACCATTTTGGGAACATGGCCCATGGCAATGAAATTGGGAATTATGCTGCACTTTGGCTAAAAATTTTGAATTTTTTGCATAAGGCATTTCATTTATTTGGCTATTTGCTATCTTTTTTTTATTGTCAAGCTGCCGTATTTCAACTTTCAAGAAAAACAATAACTGAAATTTTCAGCATAAAAATGTAATGAAAAGATGTTATATTCAAAATTGGGAATTTTTGCCAAAATCTGGGAAAAGAGAAATGATCTGCAATTGGAAATATAGCCCAATATCGGCTAGAAATTTTTTTTTGGGGGGGAAAAAAGCCCTGGACACTCATCAATTTTTCAGTTGTATGCATTGGCGGCAGCCATTTTAATGATGGGGACAGAACCTGGTTACAAGTACCCAGGAATAGACCACTGGCCTTCTGCAATTTTTTTTTGGTTGAATTTAAAATTTTTTTTTTTAAGTGTTTTACACCTCACTCAACGATTCCTCAGTTATATGGTGTCGGCCAGTTTTTATCGGTGGAGGAGAGAAAGTTTAAAGGGGCATGTGCTGTGTTTACCCCCCCCCCCCAAAATCATTTTGGTTTTTGTCTTCTTTTACTACTTGTACTTGATGTACAATAACAAATAAGAGCTATACACAGGCATAAAAAAATCTTATGTTTCTATACATTTTGTGAAAATAAGGTCAGGTCCAGTGTGGTGTTCATATACAAATAGTAAGGTTGAGTTAATCAATTGCAATTGAAAAAATGCCAAACCTGGGTTTCTCAAGCAATTTTCACAAAATATATAGGAATTTACATGTAAGAAATGATATACTTGTGTATAATTCCTTTCTTTATTGTATATCAATCTAAACAGTGAAAAAGGAAAAAAATAGAAAAAAAAAACACAGCTAATGTCTCTTTACCTTTATAATGATAATACAAATGACTTAACTACATGTAAGGTCATATTGACATTGAGTGACTGATGGAATGAAGGTGAAAAAAGAGGAACAGAGAGATTTTTTCAAATTGAAAACTGCATCTTAAAATCAGCTAAAAAATAATCCATTTCACTACATTTTTCCATGAGCTCGTTCATTTTAAAATACTTGAATCAAAGCATACATGTAATTGTAAATGAGGTTCTCTCTCTCTCTCTCTCTCTCTCTCTCTATATATATATATATATATATATAGAGTCAAATATTTACATAGCCAGTTTCCCCTGTATATTTATACATACACCATGAAAACAAATAAACGGGAAATATATTCTTTAAGGGTTTTGATATGTTTTTCATTATTTTGCACTAGATCAAAATTTACTATGTCAATGATATTGACAAATTATTTGTGAAATAAAAAAAACAGGAACAAAATACTTTGGAAACACAGGAAATATCAGCATTAGTAACCTGGATTAAAAAAAAAAAAAAAAAAAGAACTTAATTTAGTTATGTACATGTAAAATCGGAGCCCCAGTCCAAAAGTCTGTTTTAGAAAAGTCAAAATCTGAGTGCATGTGCACATGTATTCTACCATCATATTTGTAAAGACACTGTTAATACATGTAGTACCATGTACACAGACAGACATTCTGAGATTATAATGTACCGCATAATTTTGCTGATGCACATGGCACTTCAGTGTGTCATGTCTACCAACTTTATCCAAAAGACCCATGAGTGGCAACATTTATCTAAATGTAAACGGAGCAATAGACAAAGTAATAGTCAACACAATATCAATGTTGTCAACACTACCGATCATATTAGAACGGTCCTAAGACAATAGAAAAGAGCATACCATTCAGATACTTAAGGGTCAAAGGGTTTAAAAAGGTCTTATGTCTGACTCCGGTATGAACCTGAAACCTCCAGCTTGATAGTCCAACACTCCCATATCACAGGAAGCAGTAACTGTTCTTGAAAGTGCATGGTTAAAGTAACATACCATGTAGCCAGACCAATCATTTACCACTTGTATAAAAACAAAGAAAATACTTCATCAGACATAATACATGTATGCTCTTTACTTGAACATTATCAAATCATTCGCCCTTCATGTCACTTAATATTCTTGACTAGATCTGCAGTTGGACAGGTCCACTCTATAATTACGATTGGTAAACAGTAGTCATGATGGGAAATCTGCACTGTTAATGGATTGCATGGTTGATCAATCTATGAGAATCTCCTCATCAACTCTGACCTTGCCTCAACTGACTTGACACAGTAGCTTGATTGATTTATCTGGTTTACAAGTAGACTGCAAGTCAACTCATCAATACAGCATTATGGCGTGTTTACACAGGTAGTTCCAATGTCTAAAGCAAACAAACAATAATAAACTGACCAGACAGACAGATGCTAGGCATCCTCTATATCTGATATGAAACATGGCTGGCTATAAGTGTTAACACACCACAAGCTACAGATGAACGGTCATAAAAAATAGACCTTAGTGCAGTCACAGGTCTTTTAGTTTATGTAAATGTACACACCAACCAAGATGCAATATCAGTACTTTGGGTTTAAATTTTATTTAGAACCACTATATTGACTAGAAATGCCAGGCACTTGAAATCAGGGGATAACATGTCAATTTTAACACTAATGCCCCCCCCGAGAGTGACAATTGTTGTTGTTGTATTGTTGTTTAACGTCCCACTCAAGAATCTTTCACTCATATGGAGACGTCACCAAATGCCGGTGAAGGGATCCAAATTTTGGCCTTAGACCAGTCCAAATGTGTTTTCAGGGATGAATGAGTTAACATACAATGGATGCCTTAACAGCTTTGTGGAGACCTGTGTCTCATTATGACAATACTTCAAGGTAAGACAATACTCCCGATCCTGACAAGTGTAAATGCTTTTACAGTGATCATAAGGTATGCAAATCATAATCAAATGTCTACTTCTTTCTGTGGTTATTTAATTATGCTTTTCTAAGTTGAAATTTGAAAAAAGAAATAATGAAATAAACAAAACAAAAACCAAACCACTGATGAAAACAATGATAAAAACAAAAAATAAGTCTCCTTTAATGGTCACCTTGGGTAAAATGACACCACTGTCCAATTAGGCAAGGAAACTAAAATTTGGGGTAAACTTATCATTTAGGGACTGTTTACAGAAAACCCTATCTTTAAAAGAGATCACTTATGTTATGTCTTGTGAGAGCATATCTCAGTGCCAAATGTATTTTTTCCAGGATACACAAAGTGACCATCAAAACAAGATGATTAAGGCTAAGGCAATAGGTTTCCTTAAGCAAAGCTTACATGTAAGTGACCTAAACAGAGGCTATGGCAATAGGTTACCATGAGCAAAACTTAGGTGACCTAAACAGAGAGGCTATGGCATTAGGTTACCATGAGAAAAGCTTACATGTACATTGTAGGTGACCTAAACAGATAGGCTATGGCAATAGGTTACCATGAGCAAAGCTTAGGTGACCTAAAAAGAGAGGCTATGGCAATAGGTTACCATGAGCAAAGCGTGGCAAAAGGTTACCAGGAGAAACGCTTAGGTGACCTAAAGAGAGAGGCTATGGCAATAGGTTACCATGAGCAAAGCATGGCAACAGGTTACCAGGAGAAAAGCTTAGGTGACCTAAAAAGAGAGGCTATGGCAATAAGTTACCATGAGCAAAGCTTATAATTAGGTGACCTACATGTATGCTGAGAGGAGAAGACGAAGGAGGAAGAAAATATTGATGACCTAAGTTGACAATACAAATAAACAAGTTTGTGCTAAATAATATAACCGACCATAACCCACATATGAAAATAAAATAAATGATGTATTGATGTATATAAACAGATACACATGCCTACAATAAAAAGCTTTGTGCTAAATAGTATTCCCTGCATATAAATAAATATACAGGTACATAAATAGATATACATGTATATGTACAAGGATTAATATCATCAACATGTGGGTCCTGTAAAAGGACCCATTCCAAATGCAAAATCTACAATTTTCCCCCAATTTTGAGCAAAAATTTCCCAATAATGTTCATCATCTTGTTCACATTCAGTATCAAACAACAAAAAGGAGAATTCAGTACATGTATGAACTACACTTTGGAGTCTTCAGATGAAATAAATAAGAGAAGCAAATAAATCACAAAATTTGTGCTTTATTCTTATCACTTAAATTACCATAGTTACTTTTTTCCCAATTTGGTCCATTGCGACGTAAAATTCCCAAATGGAACGGTACAGGACCCTGTCCCCAAAAGGGTCTATTAACCCCTAGTGTACATGAACATAACAACAAGCTTTGCATTAAATAGTATTCTCTGCATATAAATACAATGTAGATATACATACATACATGTATACACATGTAATTATATCTACATGACCTGTAAACACACTCCTACTGTTGTACTTTCTATTTTATACTTCTAGCATCCACACACTTGTCACTGATTCAGACCATAATTAGTTATACACACAAATCATAGGATAACTTAGCATTACGTGGCTTAATCACTTATGCAAGAACTTCTTGTTATTTTTTGGGACGAGCACGGAACATCAATTGATTTTGTACAAACTAGCAGCAGAAGATTCATTACATAAAGTGAAAAATGGGATTGAGAAATATCTTGAATTACACAACAGACAAAAGAAATGGCAAATTAATGCGAGAAAATTAGCCAATCTATTCTCTTTCTGTACACATAGACGTCATCTTGTGCAGAAGACAGTGAGTGGAATTAAATCGATGTTACGACGTTTGAACACACACATGCTTCCATGTACTTTTCTACAAATAATAATAACAATATTTCGGGTTTTTCTCACCATGTAACTGAAAATTTGTAGATTGTGAGTTAAAACAAATGAGATCAGTAAAACAAAAAGTTTTTTTTTTTATGGTCACTTTTTAAATACATGTGTCACAAGTGAGAGTCACGCTTTCTAAATCATAAAAATAAGGTCCTTTACAAAGAAGGTGTGGCATTTCAAATTAAGTTACCAGTATGACCTCATGCTGGGAATTGTACCCAGGACCTACAAATTACAAGTTACACATTCTTACCCAACTGGGAATGGTGGACAGAAAAATAACCTCAAAACAAGCAACAAAACTTGAGTAAAACAACAAAACGATAATGAACAAAACAAGAACAGTGGCATCACACTACATGTACTTCTGGCAATTATCTCTACGGCACAGGTAACAGTCAGCAGTCATTTCAGTTTGGATGTAAAATGTATAAACACAATTCATATTAGACCACCCAAAGTAACTAAAGCAGCACAAAGGACAACACTGAGATATCTTACAATGTACTCTGTGAAGTAAATACATCTTCCATATAATGATAACAACCAAATGACCCTGTGATTATGTCGACCCTGTGATCATATGTCGACCCTGTGATCATATGTCGACCCTGTGATCATATGTCGACCCTGTGATCATATGTCGACCCTGTGACCATATGTCGACCCTGTGATCATATGTCGACCCTGTGATTATATGTCGACCTTGTGATCATATGTCAACCTTACAATTGTGATACAAAAAGAAGGGGGACGACTCACAAGATAATTAGGGTTTTCAGGTTAAAGTGACAAAATTAAACTTCTGACATGAGCTGTACTTTAAAGATATAGCTTTAGTCGATTTTTTTGTTTATGTTACATTATATTTACTTTTCAATCCCAATTTTATCAATTTCTATTTCCAAAGTTTCTCAACACAACACGTTTTATCAATTTGTATACCGTACATGTACAGTGTAACTTGTATATAATGACCTCCTTAGGGACACAAGAAAACCAGTCTTTATAGGGGGGTCTTTATAGGGGGGTGTCTTTATATAGAGGTTGATTTGTACACAAATGGTACTCTTTGGGAGCAGCAAAAAAAAAAAAACATTTTTTGTGACCAGGTGGTCTTTATACACAGGTGGTCACTAAAGCAGATTTTACTGTAGTTGTCAGTAGTTTTTGATTAGTCAAAACTGACTGAGTCCTGAAGTATAATTTTGTTATCTTAATCTTTTACTACAAAAATTTATGTACATGTATGAAAAAAATAAGTTTAATATCTATAGATTTTACATGGCTGTCATAAGCCAATAATTAAGTAACTGGTCTCAGGAGCACCCTCTGCCTTATATCAAATTATAAACCAGAACAAGAACAATACAACACAGTTTGGACAAGAAAACAGATAAATCAAGAACCTGTCTTGTCAAGTATCCCCATACTCCGTCCCCACCCTCATCTTCATTTAATTGAGCTGTCCCACCCATGATTCTTTCTCATTTTAGACACTACCAGGGTTTTTTCTGCTCTCCAAAAATGGGAGCATGTACAAAACAATGTACCTTTCCAAGTGGGAATTTTGCAGTGTTTTTCTACACATTGGGAAAATGCTAACAGCATACATGTATATATCTAAAGTAAAGTTAATTTCTAAGATATTTTAGTTTTTAGTTTATACAAATTTAATACAAAGTTGGCTTTAAATCTTATTTGCTGAAAATAAATCAACTACATGTACAATTGTTTTTTTTCCCCCTCTTGTGTATCTTATGAATTTATTATAGAAGATACTCTTTTTTCTAATATGGGTGAGGTCGGAATTTTCCTGCCTAAAATTGGGGAAAATGCTACGTTTTTCCATTGGGAATGGGGCCTTATACTGGACCCGCATAAAACCAAAGAAAGAACCCACACTACTGAAATAAACATGAAAAACTGTATCTAATTAGATGTACATACACGTATGTAAGAACAAGATGAAAATATCTAAAACCATCAATAAAAAAGAACAAGCTCCAGTTGTCTTAGTCAAAATGTAACTTCTGTGTACATGTACATATGATAGACAACTCATGGAAAAATCAGTTTCATCTGCATGTTTAAAACTCATTTGCCCTAACAACCCAATTGGACATCACCCTAGCTAATAACAGTTAGACTGAGCTTTATCATTAAATTGAAGGAGATTCCACTTGGTTTTTTTTAGGGGGTGACAAGTTAATTGATATCATACCCCTGAAAGTGTATTGACACTGATCTATATATTTATCTACAAGAATCTATTATTCATTTCAGTTTCAAGGCGTGAATGTTAAACGTGACCATGAATTTTCATCAATGCAAGTGACAGTTTGAAATGTGTGTACCATCTGACCGTCTCTAATGACTTTTGCTGACCACACAGATTTGACCAATCACATATGTTGATCTTGTGGTTGCAAAGGCGAGTGAAGTATCAGGATTGTCTCTTATGGTTCAGGTTTCCCCTGGTAACACATTTACATTTACATCAATTTACATATATTCATTGGGGGATTACTGAGTACACAAGAAAGATCTTTTCATTTCATTAGATAATGACCAAATTCATGTATAAAGAATTGATATACCGGTACATTCAATTTTGTTTTTTGTTTTTGTCTCCCATGTTACATACATCTTTGGTTTATTTGGTTCTTGATTTTTTACAAATTTGGAAATTTTACTTACAGGATAATATTACAAGTACTATTCACATCTGTAGTGCCAGGATGCTTAACTTACATGTACTTCATCATAGACTGGTATATGTACTGTACATGTATATAAAATTGTTGATGTAGTAATTTTTTGACTTGCCATGTTTACCTTGACACAGAATCTCAATTACATATATGTATACATGGATATTTTCGCCCCTGCTTATTTTTGCTTTTTTGCCCAGTCTTAAATTCACCCTAGTAATGATACATGTAGTGAAATGGATGGCACATATGTCCATATACTTTAATTATTTACTCGTTTTTTTGTTTACATTCACCCTTTCATATCAGGGCAAAAATGATAAAGATTCAATGGGCAAAAATTTCAAGGAAAACAATATTTATTTCACAAGGGAAAAAATCTCAGTGTGGGTGCTTTGTGAAGAATCACAAATTATTTCTTACTAAAATCAGATTTAGATATGCACGTTTTACATGACAGTGAAACTTGTATATAACGACCCCCTTAGGGGTACAACAAAACCAGTCTTAATAGGGAGGTGGTCTTTATATAGAGGTTGATTTGTACACAAATGGTACTATTGGGGGCAGAAAAAAAAGGTGGTCTTTTTACACAAGTGGTCGCTAAAGCAGGTTTCCTGTACATACAAATGTACATGTACATATTTTAGTATTAACTACTGTTTTATTCGCTGGTGTAAAACAAGTCAAAAAATTTTCATTTGCATAAATAATTTAGCATTGTTTTTTATTTGGGCAGAGGGGTATATAATTTAATGTAAGTGTACATGAAGTAAACTACTAAACTACAGAAAAGCAGCCAAGTAAAGGCACTAACTACTGATGAGCAGATCAATTCCAACATGTACATACAATGTGATCAGCTTTCCAAGTATAGAACCAAAAGTAGATTCTGATGAGCTGTAACATTTTTCAAAAACATATGAAAGTCTTTTTAAGTTCAAGAGTGAAGGAAGTGATAATCCAGACCAGGCAAGTTCAAGACAGTATGTATAAAGAACAAAATCTCACTAATTGAAAATGTTTAAAGGAACATACATGTACATGTACATGTAAATGTACATGTAAACCTTATATGAAGTACTGCACTTAGATAGCAGGGTTAAAAGTGTTACTGCACTTAAGATCTAAGATTAGGGTCTACTGAAAGTGTCTCTCTCTCTCTTAAGATCTCTCTCTCTCTCTCTCTCTCTCTCTCTCTCTCTCTCTCTCTCTCTGAGACAACAAATGTCTTCAAAGTCTTCAAATTTTAATTTTGGAATACTGGTAATATTATTAGTTGATGAGTTAAGGAAGGCAAAAGTCAAGGTCACACAATGACCCTGTCAATTTTGTAATCATACAGGTACATGTATTACAGACAGAAGTTGTCATATCAGTATACAATATGTAGTTATAATTATCACCATACATGTACCAGATATCATTGGGAAGACTATCAGTGCTTCACATAGAAATTTTCATAAAGGGACCCCCATTTACTTAAAATTAAAGTCATTTGGAAATTTTAGGGGATCACTGATTGGTAGAAATTAAATAAGCATTACATGTATGCATATTTGTTTGTTTTCTTTATGTATCATAACTTTTAATTATTACTTTATGACATATAATATAATTATATTGTATGTTTTGTTCATTTGTAATAAATCCGAGACCAAAGAATACTATATAATTTCATTACTATCTGGTTTAATATTCTTATTGACACACCATATCCTTCCCACCCATAGCTACTTATAAAAAATATAATTGAAATAATAACGCTTACATGTAGATATTTTATGCACTTGTCAATCAGTGTTGATTTAATTGATCATGAAAACAGACATTGCTTCAGTATGTTGGCATTATGTAGCGTTAAGCAATCATTACTTACTTGTAACATGTGATTAATATTACATTTATATTACAACCATCAATGCCTGGGTGACCTTAGCAGGCTTACATGTACATTGCTGTTTCATTAAGAGAGCCCATATGGCACCACCTACACTAACTTACATATCATAAGTAACCCAACATTAAAGTTACACTGACATGCCAGTTTTGAAGCTGGATAATTATATTTGATGCCACATTGGAATAAATTACATCACCATAGTCACACACAGAAAGAAAGAAAGAAAGAAAGAGAGAGAGAGAGAAAGAGAGAGAGAGAGAGAGAGAGAGAGAGAGAGAGAGAGAGAGAGAGAGAGAGAGAGAGAGAGAGAGAGAGAGAGAGAGAGAGAGAGAGAGAGAGAGAGAGAGAGAGACACACACACACACACACACACACACACACACACCCTGGTGGTAAATATAGGGCACCTGACATGTTACTGTAAAAATTCTGGTTGGCATTTGGATATGTACAAATACATTATTAACTAAACATAATTAATTAAGATGTTGTTTCTGTCAGGTATCAAAAAAGTATGTCATGGATAACAAGCTTAGTTCTATGTCATTTTTTACTTGCATGTAAATCTTAAGTTAATCAAAAGAGAGCACTCTAAGCACCGACTTAATATCCACTCTTTAGCGTTAATTTACAGAACACTCATATTAACAGCAGGGGGAAAGTCTGAAAAATTACCTTCCCTCATCCACCCACTTTGCTATTGAAGCTCTGGGGAAAAATTATACATTTACATGTATATATATCATTTAACCTGAGAGATATACACAGCATAAAATCCAATTTAATCTTCCAGGCAAAAGTGATTTGCAGCTGAGATTCAGCATTTTCTCCACAGTCAGAATAAAGTAATAGGCCCCGACTGGCTGTAATACACACCAATAATACAACAGGACTGTACAACCTATCAGAAAACCATCAATTACAAAAACATCTGACATTTTTCTAATTGTATGAACTCCTCTAACAACAGAACATATTACCAGGCTATTAATGATAACTCCTTATTGATAATGATTACTTTCTACATGTACATGTTTATAGACACGCCTCTTCCATCTTCTGATTGACATATGAGCAATGGATTACCTCTGGGTTACTGACACTCACTGTTTATATTATCATGTCTTATCCTATACCACTTTTATGGAACTGTTGTATTGGTGTGATGTAGCAGTAGCCATTTTCAGAAAGCATTCCATGCTTCAAAGTACATTTAAAATTTAATATTGAATAGTATTCCATCTTAATAGTTTTTTGATTTGGTGAAAAATTATGAATATTAATTTTTATACCATAACAACAATTTATTCTACCATTCTTATTTTCCCCCATTTTAAATGTGACATTTCCACAATACACACTCTTAAACTTCCAGGCAAATTTTTGCTTTTTATTTACAATAAGATGTTCATGTACATCAATACCGTTTAATGTTTTTAATAGCATTCAGAAATCAACATGATGACAATCTTTTATTTTATCTTTTACCTCCAAATAGCGATAATTAATTATTTAGTACATGTATGTTTTGTACAATGTATCTAATATAGAGTCAACTCAACCACAGACTTAAAACTTTTTTTCTTTGTTTAGTTTATTGCTGTTAATGTCATGTGAAGAAATTTTCAATAAGAAGAAGATGAAGCTACAAATGTATTGGTGAAGAGTCACAAATTTTCACCTGTGCTATGGACTTACACAAATAAAGTGTGTGTTATTTTACATGTCACATACACCATGTCACAGGATCTCAGTTGTAAATACCCCTCCCCCCCCAAAAAAAAAAAAAAAGAAAGAAAAAGAAACATGACTTTCACTTCTAATGCCAAGCCCTTGGTGAAGGAACAGTAACTATTTTCAATGACCTTGAACTGGAAAATGAACTTGGGTACCTCATCTGTCTTTTCATCCTGCCATGCTTGTATGGTTTTACATAACATGTCACCTAGAAACATAGATGCAAATGTAGGATACCAGGCTTCTGTCTATTAAACAATTAAAATGTACATACATGTCGGCTATTGTTCTGGAAACTAGGACAGGACATCAGATTTCTTCTTTGAAAACACTTACAATATACCTACATGTACGTGTAGGCTAGCCTACTCTTACATAAACTCGAGACTGAGACGGGATGCCAGACGACTCATCAGGAAACTGAGACACAATGTCAGGCTACTGCAATGGCATCTGTCGGTTGTGCATATGCAGAATTTGTATTGATTTTCCTGTAAATGTTAAGGTAAATCTGGTTGTGATGTCATTCACGCTGCATTACGGAGAACACATGGGAAGTTTTAGTCTCAGTTACAATAAATAAAAATCAATTAAATATCTAATTGAAACACAAATCAAAGTGGTATTAAAAGAAGAATGTAAGGGCAACGATCTTCACTGCAACTGACACGATCAGCTGATGAGACATGTTGATACATGTACCAATTGTGATGTCAACCGCTCGTGTACATTCTATACATGTTACATGACTGCCACTGCTACTGACAGGAACAGCTGATAAAACATTGCTATGTCAAATGTACACCTACATTTTGTACACATATAATGGTAAGACAACTGTTGACCCATACAAAAATACAGTTAATATTCACTGTTACTGATGTAAATAGCTGATGATGCAAGATGAAATCAACAACAATTAATCTCTCTCTCTCTCTCTATGTTTTTATTGTTACTGATATAAACAGCTGATGAAACAAGATGAACTCAACAACTGGGTACACACATGTACGCATGCACACACACAAGTAATTGTATGAGAAATGGAGAGAGAGAGAGAGAGAGAGAGAGAGAGAGAGAGAGAGAGAGAGAGAGAGAGAGAGAGAGAGAGAGAGAGAGAGAGAGAGAGAGAGAGAGAGAGAGAGAGAGAGCAAGCACTACAACACATGTGTAATTAACATGTTACAAGACTTATCTACATTCTGAACAATCAAGCACCTGCTCCTATTCCACAATTCAACAGAATGTGCACCCAAATTTCACAACACTCCATGATGTGAAACAAACATGAAGAATTCAACATGTGTGCTATGATGTTATTAATATACATTTGCTGTTACTTTCAAATAGAATCTTTTCACTGGGGCTTTGACATTCCTTTTCTCTGTTACTATATACATGAGCTAGGGGTGACAGAGTGTGTGCATGTGTGCATGTGTGTGTGTGTGCATGTGTGTTTGTGCAAGCATACATGTACATGTCCTTGTTAGGGTATGGAGAATGTAAATTTTGTAACTTGGTACAATGTTGTAAAACGCATACAAGTATGTCAACAAATTTGTTGGATTTTTTTTTTTTAGGGACATATCCTTCGATGCAGATAACCACTTCAATCTAGTGACAATTTCATTCTACTCATCTTATGACATCCTGATTATTTTATACATTTTAAACATAAGTATCATTTGGAGATGTCCCCATCGCATGTCAAGCTAAAGCTGAAGTACTAGAAATAGAAATATTGGACTATACAAAGAACCTACATGCAGTGTAGTACAGTCAGGGCATTTACACGTAGTATAAGGTTGTGGCATCCCCTGGTTACTTTGACTTGAGAACACAATTTTAATTTACAAGAGTAATAATTAAGTTCTGCAATATTCACTCCTTATGCTTAAGTTCCTAGTAGAGACAATGTACAATGCACCCATACTTGAATGTGGCCTCTTGATGTTCTACTCAGTAAGTGGAAAGCTAGGAAGAATTGAGAGATAGACAAATGTAGAGTCTAGAGATACATTAAAACCTGTGTTTAGCGGACAGTTGCCAGACTTATCAAATTGTCCGCTATAGAGAGGTGTCCGCTGAATGAGGGATGACCATTCACTGCTAAAATATTCATACGTAAAACCAACGCAATTGTTCTGATAATCAACTGTTACGATGCAATG
>BROG01000738.1:347500-351415 GCA_030159075.1 Atrina japonica | reverse complement strand
ACAACTACGAAGGCGAGGAAGAAATTGCAACAACTTTTATGGTAGATATTGAATATTAATACTCATTGTTATATCATGTTTTGTTTATTAATCATTTTAACGAATGTACGCCAGTGAGAGAGCAATTATTGTAAATTTAGATGCCGTTTAAGTGACAGATAAAAGAATGAGATTCACTAGAGCGGCATGTATACTTACACACTGCAGAAACAGTAAATATACAAATTTTAGATTTATTTTCAAAAGTATATTGTTTTACAATGTCATTTTTTCTCAGAAGACTATGGCGTCATTCTCATCATGGAGACAACACCCTAGTTTAATATGTAAAGGTCTACCAGGGTTAAGCATGTGACACATCTAGGTTCCGTCGAAAACCAAAACAAAACGGTCTATTTTCCAAAAATAGTTGTACAGGTAAACATATAACCTTGCACAAAATCCATGCATACTGTTGTCACTACAAGTAGTTTGGTTTGTCACCTCTGTTGTGATTTGATTTAGACACGTTGTGTTTGTAAATATGTGGCAATTAACCTTGGTAGACCTGTATTTAATGTCTATATCACGTCATATATGTTTCATTCTTAAGTTTTCATCAAATCAATTTCAGAAACGATTTAAGAGTATCTATATAAGAAATCTATAATGAACATGCAAACGTTTTCATTACAAGAACTGGTTTGGAATTAAGAAAAAAACAGGAGAAATTTACGTAAAGGAGAGCCTTGATGCAGAAAAAGCTACACAATTTAGATTTATTTTAAATGTCACAGACACATTTGCCGAATGCAATAGCCCTCAAACAGCCACAGGTATAATATCTATATAAATATATATATTTCCGTTATGATATATCAGTTTATCATCATCATAATCATCATCGTCGTCATCATCATCATGAGTTTTCTGTTTTCTGTCAATAGTGACAAACTATTTTGAGAGATATGCAGCATTTAGCCCACCCAACCCTAAGTATCAAGATGGTATGCTCATTTCTATTATTTAGGCAAGTTTTTGATGACCTGTAGGGTTTAAAGGGTTAAGGCCCGTTGGGTATCCTGTTTTACGTCATCTCATTTCTCGTCATTAACATAATCCTGTTTAATGTCATCAACTTTTAATGTCAGTCCCAGTTATCAGTATTTCAAATTATCTTCCTGTTTTTATCTTGGTAACTGACAATAATTAAACAACTGTTCTTGCTTTACATCTTCTGTTTCGCATCGCTAATTCTCAGGGAACAAGTGTTTCAATTTTACGTTATTTATTTAGTTCTATGTATGACAAATAATAAGCAACTATTCTTTTTACGTCATCGTTTTTCTTTTAGCATCACTGACGATTAATATCAAGGATGTTAATGACGAAACACCAATATTTGAGCGAGCTACTTATTCGGCAAATCTATCAGAGGCAGCAGTCAGTAAAACTAATGTCATTACTGTATCTGCTATTGACAAGGATATTACGAGTGTACATAAAAATGTTTCTTACACTATACTACGAAATTACGAGGATGCTTTCTCAATTGGTAAAAAAACAGGTAAATATTTTAGAATTATTTTTGTCGCCTTAAAAAAGCAGTGTAACTGTTTCTGTCTTGTTCTACTGACATTATGCATTTAGTTGGTGTTTTTCAGTCATTTGAACCACTGAAAATACTAAAACGACGACTTATACGGCTTCAGTTGTAATATGATTGTATGTAAAATATATTCCCGGAGAACTGCAGAGAAATGCGTCTCCAAGATCAGTGTACCAGGGTACCAAGGTAAAGTGGCACATCCGGGGTCTGTCAAAAATTAAAACAACACGGTCTGTTGTCTAAACATAGGAATGTACAGTATGACTCCCATGAATAACTGCAGCTGTATTATTTTTGTTGTCGAAAACAAGTCTGACGCCTTTGTTGTGAATCAATTTAGACTTTTTGTGTTTGTTAACATGTGTCAATTTACCTCGGCAGACATATACAGTGGTTGTATTGGAAAACCGAAATTATTTAGATTGGCGAGTATGAATAAAAAGATAGAACAATGTGTTACCTAATTCAAGTAAAATATTTCAGGAAATATTTCGTTTTATGTATTTTTCATTTTCCGCTTCATAAACGTATTTTATTCTTTGTTGTAAAATTTAATACACCGACTGCATTGTCAACAGCGCTTATTTTTTGTTAGCCTTAAGTTTCAACAATTGTTTAAATATTTTCTTTAAGGTCTAAAAAACAATCATGTGATTTTAATGGTCTCGTGAGGATACCTTCTTTGTTTATATATTGTAATAGATATTTCTACAATAGAAGATAGTTGTTGTTGCTGATGTTATATGGTTGATATATAACCAGTTTTGCTCTTGTTGTTTGTCACTTTTGTTATTGTATAAACCATGTTTCTTCACTTTGGTCTAAAGATTACAGTTTGCATATTCACGTTTGGCTTCGTCTTTATATGAAACTGCTGGTATTTCATATTTTTTGGTATTTTATATCTAGAGGTGTTTTTTCCGCAGATCATCGTATGTGCCGTTTAACCGTTAGTAATAACTTGACTGTTGAATATAACATTTTAAAAGAAGAAAGGATGACCATACTAACGGGGGACTAATTCTCACCACATTTGTGAAATTTACTATACCTGTCTTTAACGGAAAGCAAAGATCCCAAATGTGACCCTAGATGTCTGACATATATATATATATATATATATATATATATATATATATGTATATATATATAATATATATATATATATATATATATATATATATATATATATATATATGTCAGAGGTATTTTTCGAAACCATGTGCATGCTCAAGAGAATGATGATCGACTTAGGCATCACCCATAAAGCGCCCTGTGATGGGACTACATTTTGCATCGGATTGATTAGTTTATATTAAGAACTCACAAAGCAACTTGAATGGTATAGCATTTTGCAGTCTCGATGTGTCTTAATTTTTAGTAAAAAGTTAACGATAAAATATGAAAATCTTTGAATTGTCTTGATAACAGGTATGGTTTTACTAAATGCAAATAATTTTATTTTGACATTTAGGTACGGTATCCTTAACAAAATCCGAAGCAATAGACAGGGAGAAAGATGAATCAATCAGTATCGAAGTTCTGGCGTCCGATGGACTGAACAATTCGACAGCACTGATAAATATCACTGTGATTGATGCAAATGATAATACACCACAGTTCAGTCAGAAGACTTACTCATTTAATCTATCGGAGAAGAACTATACCCAATATACGCCGGTAGGCAGCGTTGATAGTACCGACGCCGATATCGGCAACAATGCACGTGTTACTTACAGCATCACAAAAGGAACGAATTTGTTCTGTATAAATGATACAACGGTATGTAGATTAAATAGTATATGATAGAAAAAAACAACTGCATGTGCAGTAAAGTGTAAAAATAAAATAAAATTAAGGTAGATGTAATGTGATATATTAAAATGTAAAGGTGTTGGTGAATCAATAAATTGATATATATTAGCTGACGTATGTACATTACGATTTAAAACTTATATTATTATTGATAGTATCATATGTTTTGAATTTATAGAAATTCGAGAAACGATTTAGTAACTTTGATGCTGAATTTTTTATTTTTATTATTATAACATTGATGATCTCTTAAATCTCTCTTTATTGTATATGCGAATAAACAGTAAAACACTCAATATTCACAGATTTTCGGCCCCTTGGCCTTTATCAAATGAAAGACGACAATATCTATATTAGTATCAAGTCTGCATAATAAATCGCTTCATTGCAAATCAGTTTGATTTTATTGTATATTTTGTATATATACATTGATTTTGAAGTATCCATTTCGTTTTGTAAAATTCTTACTTAAATGCATTCAAAATGCACTATAATATGCCAAAAACTTTTCA